>CM071874.1:1460527-1510361 GCA_036759665.1 Gynandropsis gynandra | reverse complement strand
AGGCACACAGAAGAATAAGCGTAGAAAACTGAGCGCTTCGTTCTTCGGAGCATGAAGCATAAATGAGCCTTCGTAGCTCGCCCCAAAGAACTTGGCCTTCAAAAATACGCCTTTCATAAGAGATCTCATCATCTGACATGATGAGAAGAGTATACAAAGATCTCACACATACAAACTTTTGCATAATGCATGTGGGATCGTTTATCAAACCAGAAGCTTCCATACTTGAAGGAAAACTTAAAAGACGAGATTTAAGGAAAGGAATAGGATGAGAATGGGCCCTAAAACCAGAAAAGAAAGAGAGCTCGGAATTGGGA
The DNA here is from genome assembly GCA_036759665.1 of Gynandropsis gynandra. NCBI lineage: Eukaryota > Viridiplantae > Streptophyta > Magnoliopsida > Brassicales > Cleomaceae > Gynandropsis > Gynandropsis gynandra. The sequence goes on along the minus strand of CM071874.1, from coordinate 1,510,044 downwards.
ACGAACAACACAATTTCAAGGTTGAAATGAACAAGAGAAGCAGTGGAAAAAGGAGAACGGAGTTTACCGCTCTGATACCATAAAGATTAAGAGACAAAGAGAATATTAGTAAGAAGAGATTCAAAGTATAAGATTATTTTTCTTATAAAACAAGGAGGGATTGTTACATATTTATATACATGGTTGGTCAAAAATAAAAGAACTAAAGTAATTGCATAACAAATATCAAGACAAAGACTAAGGGAAAAACTAGGTGGGGAGAAGACCAAGAAGATAAACATAATGGTCCTTTTGACCATTGACCATGCATGAAAACCATATACCAAAAACAAACACTATATATATTCATACGAAAAAATTTAATATTCATACAAAATCGGATATTCGTAGAATATATGTATATAATTCTGAATCTAAAATTCTATAAACGCGAAATAGAAAAAAATGAAAAAAAAACAAGTGGACTTCAACTAAGAAAGCCAAACTGTGGAGAGGACATGGATTGCGACGAAGATAATATGGTCTACATGTTGGGTTGATTTGGATGCGGAAGCGTGTTTTATCAACCCGAATATGAGACCTAGTCATGTTTAACGATTGGTTTTTTGGGGTTTCAACGACGAACAGATTTAGAAATAATTTCGAATATATCTGTTGACGTTGAACGTGTGATTGTCAGATTTGATAGACTTGATAGCACAAGCCCTCTACGCGTATCCACACCGAGATCAGATCTGCTTTCAACGTTTGGTGCGGGATTCGGGAAGAACGAAAACTGTTTTCATTCTCCGTTTTCTTTTGATGGCTATTAGTTTTAGGGTTTAGATTGTGCTGATCAAATCTCGTTAACGAAAACCTATTTTTCGTTTCTTATATAATTATTAAATGTTTTAATAATTACAACTTAAACCCTCAACTATTGGAATATTACATAATAGGCATAATACTTTCAATCTCCCATTTGCCTTTACGTAATATCTCAAATAGTCGAAGTACATGTATCTCCATACACACACTTGTCCGTACATCTTATGTATTAACCCTAAAAGAAAACCAAATACAATTATATTCTTCGATGTTAGCGGATGAATATAATTGTATTCCACACCGATTGTCTAACAATCACAAGCAGATACATGAATGAATAGTCAATTTATTCAAATTCAAATTTGTGAAACGTGTATATTCGATGGTTCAGATAACCGATTAATAATTCGAATACCCACGAATATTCAAATCCATTTTTCTTTTAATATTAAAATATATGTTGGTTTGGATTCAATTGCGATTCGTGGTCTGAAATAAGATAGATTAGAAATAGATTAATTTTTTATATATTTTACGTACTTTAACTTTCTCTTTAAAAAGCTAATGGCTTCATCCAATTGCGATTCGTGGTCTGAAATAAGATAGATTATTTTCGTTTTGTGTCAAATGTATATGTTGTTCAAGTACTAATTTACATAAATTAATCGATTATTAAACTTAAATCGATTGTAAAATATGTTGATCCAGTTATATTAACAAAAAAGTTGTGTTCAAAATAAAATTCGATTTCTGCTGAGTTCGACTATTGTTTTATTATTCGGTTTATTAAATATTTTTATCACATGAACTAAAATATTGGGCTTTTTGTTTTGAACTTTACAGCCCATTAAGAACCCATTAGGGTTTCAGAGGCCATGCACATAAAAAATCATGAAAGTATATAAAAACGAGAACTCAACACTGAAACCCTAGCTTCCATTTCGTCGCTTCTCCTTCCCCAGCTCCTCCCGCCGTCCCAATGGGTCGTGTCATCAGAGCTCAACGTAAGGGTGCGGGTTCCGTCTTCAAGTCTCACACCCACCACCGCAAGGGTCCGGCGAAGTTCCGTAGCCTCGACTTCGGCGAGCGCAATGGTTACCTGAAGGGTGTTGTCACCGAAATCATTCACGACCCGGGTCGTGGCGCGCCTCTCGCTCGCGTCGTCTTCCGTCACCCGTTCCGTTACAAGAAGCAGAAGGAGCTCTTCGTCGCTGCCGAGGGAATGTACACTGGTCAGTTCGTTTACTGTGGTAAGAGAGCCTCTCTCGTCGTTGGAAACGTCCTCCCTCTCAGATCTATCCCCGAGGGAGCTGTCGTCTGTAACGTCGAGCACCATGTCGGTGATCGCGGTGTTTTCGCTAGGGCTTCTGGTGATTACGCCATCGTTATTGCTCACAATCCCGACAATGACACCACTAGGTTTTTTTCTATGTCCCTCTACCGAATTTCAAATTATGTGCTGGTATTTAGTATGCTATTAGTTTGAATTAGCTGATTCTGTGGTTATCTTAAGAGGATTTGTTGGGTTTGTGGAAATAATGATTCCGATAATCTGATTACCAATTTTGGCTTTCAATTTGATTGAAATGAATAATGATTCTGATAATCTGGTTACTAATTTTGGCTTTGAATTTGATTGAATCGAATAATGATTCTGATAATCTGGTTACCAATTTTGTCTTTGAATTTGATTGAATCGAATAATGATTCTGATAATCTGGTTACCAATTTTGGCTTTGAATTTGATTGAATTGAATAATGATTTCGATAATCTGGTTATCAATTTCGGCTTGAATTTGATTGAATTGAATAATGATTCCGATCATCTGATTACCAATTTCATGCTTGTTTTCATGCCAAGATGAGATCTTTCTTCTACATTTCTAATGAATTGAATTGATGCGGCAATTTTGTTGCTTTTGATCCTATAGTTGTTTGTGATTTATTGATATATAAATGGATCTCTTAGAAGCATTGTTAGGGTTTGTCTCGTTCTTACAGAAAGTTAACCCATGTCTTTGACAGAATCAAGCTTCCATCTGGTTCCAAGAAGATTGTCCCAAGTGGCTGCAGGGCTATGGTTGGTCAAGTCGCGGGTGGTGGAAGAACAGAGAAGCCTCTTCTCAAGGCTGGTAATGCCTACCATAAGTTCCGTGTGAAGAGGAACTGCTGGCCTAAGGTTCGTGGTGTGGCTATGAACCCAGTTGAGCATCCTCATGGAGGAGGTAACCATCAACACATTGGTCACGCCAGTACCGTCAGACGGGATGCACCTCCTGGTCAAAAGGTTGGTCTCATTGCTGCTAGGAGGACTGGTCGTCTCAGAGGTCAAGCTGCTGCTACAGCTGCCAAGGCCGATAAGGCTTAGAGATAAATTTCCTTATCTTTTTTCCAGTTTTTTTGCGTGTTTTGATTCTAAGATTACAGTTGTCTTGTGTTCTGAGTAGAATCTTTGTTCTTGGGTAAACTCATACTCTGCATTTTGCTGTTTAATGCTCTTGGTTTTGGTTATAATTATAGATATGTGTCCCAGGTGGAATATGATTATGAATGTCAAAGAAGAGATTAGGATCTAATGACAGTTTAGTTTGTGAAGTGATGAAAGAACTGCGTTTAGTTTAAATTAGTTCGGTTTAATGTTTGGACAATATAAATCAAATCCAATTTAGTTTAGGTCTAGTGGGAAGACTAAACATCAAGAGCAGAGAATGAATTTCTTTGCTCATGTGGAAATAATAGAAATATTTTCTCTTTTGTATTTCCATATAGAAGATTATACAATAGTAACGACTATTTGATAATTTTTTGGTTTATCAAAAAATTGGTATGAGAGTCTCTTTGATCTATCATGGGTGAAAAGATCTTCCTTGGTTCTCTAATTCGTGGGAATAAGAACCGAGAATCATGGTTTGATTGGATTGAGAAACATCTAGAAAAGTCGAAAGTCGCAATTGACATATGGATTCATCGGTGAAGAAGCTTTATCTTGTTTTTATGCACGACAAGTGCCTCCCATCCTATATATATATTTGGTGGAGATTCAAGATGGTTTTCATGGTAAGGTATTGGAGAAGTTTCCACAAACAATGTTCGAGAGACATGGTCGAAGAACGACTGAAGAAAAAGAGTACAATGTTCATTTTTCGACATAAACAAAAGAACGAATTACGACTGCAGAATAATCAGTGGTGATGGGTTTAGCCATGAAGTAGTCATTGGTGTTTGGTAACGTTTCTTTTGTTCAGTATTAGAATTTCAAAGTTGGTTCGTCGTTTATGCAGTTGTCGACGGAAGAAACCATGGGATTGCAAGGGATAAAAATTAGGAAATAGAATGATCAAGATTTAGCATGATTATCAAAAAATTTTCATGTTAGAATTGAGAGTTCGTTTATACGTAAATATTTATTTGATCTTTTTAATTGTTAGAATGATAAAAATCATGAATTTTCAAAGACTGCTAAGATAGGGACGATGGTACCCCAACAGGGACACCACCACAAGCCGAAGCAACGAGGGCGTCTCGAAAAGGTGGGTGGCGATATCTTTGTTGTTTGTGTGTTCTAAATGTATAAACAACCACAAGAATATACAACGAAAAAGCAAGCAAAGGCATGGAAGAGCGAAAGAAAAAAATCAAGAGATTACCAGCGAAGAAGGATGGACGATGATCGACCGTTGAGAAATCGTCGTTGGAGGCACATATTGTGCGTTAATTCGTCATGAGACTATGGTCGCCTATCTCTAATCTAGGGTTTTGATTGAAACCCTTTGGTTTTAAAATTTTACAAACATGATGTGAGAGGCATAAGTTATTCACTAAAGATGTCATGTCCTTCTCACATTACTTATTTTTCCAACACTTATACACAAACTCTAACCCTAATTGTGCACCTTAGACTTCAGGCAATGGGTATACGGTGTCTACACCAACTTTTATGGAAGAAAACTATTGGATAATCTATGCATAGAATCTTCTATCAAAATTTAGACAAAATTTGTTTTCGTCCAGAGAATGCAACGATCATAGAAATTGTCTTCCGTTGAATCTATTTTGAATGATTTATAGAATATATCATAAGAGATTTTCGGAGAATTAATTGACCTTCTTTCTTTCATGAGAATTATTTATTTAAAGAAGACTGAGGAGCCTTCTTGAGTCGAATACCCCTTCATGTTCTATCAATTTAGGCCCACTAAATGCAAAATACTAAAATAAACAATTAGAATATTGGAGATTTTGCAATGCGTTTATATATTTATATTGTCACATTTTGATATTGAAATTGAATATTGAAAATGATAAAAATGATACTTGAGATAAACAAAAATAATCTATAAAATGGAATATCATATATTATAAAGATAATTCTAGAAGAATAATAAACAAAAAGAGAAAAGAGAAATTGATAGTCTTCTCCATATTCATATATCTCTAGAGTCGATAATTTTATATGAGGAACTCAGTCACTTGTTGTCGTGTAGTAAAATTCACCCCCATTGCTCTATCGGAGATAGCATGCAACGCAAGGGAGACGCTTGCCAGCCGGGCTTTCAGAGATGAGGCTCTTGTGAGTTTGGTAGACAACCCGTAAAAGGAATCCATTACGCATCAAGTAGATCATCGTCGTTATTAACCGAGACTCGGTTTATGGTTTGTTTCGGAACCTTGTGGGTTAGCAATAAAGCATCCCGAGATTAACACATCGCATTTGGTGTAGAGAAACATTGCTTTAGACGCTGACTGGTGGAGTCGCAGTCATCCATAAACGCGACGACTACGTTTTTTGATGATTGCGGGCGACATAAAAACCGACTGGTGGAGTCGAAGTCGCCCGCAAACGCGCAAAACGTAGAATTTAAAAATCCATTATGTTACTTTACGTTTGCGTTTTGATACGTTTTTAATAAAATTAAGAAAATAACCTTCTCTTTTTTATTAGATATTATGTTTTATGCTTTATATGTATTTAAAATTTTGTTTTAATGATTTATTATAGTTTATATTTATTGTAAATATATATAAATATGTGTATATATATATATGGGTGTATAAAAATATTTGATTATGTTTTAATAAATTAATTTAAATTTCTATTATAATTTATATTAATCGTATATATATGTATATATAATGTAATAATTTTTGAATTTATTTCAAAAATTTGAAAATTTAATTAAAAATTGTACCCTGGATAACAAAATTTAAATAAATTATTTTATTAATAGTTGTCTATTTTAATAATTTTACTCAAAATACAATCGTAACAGTTTTCTGTTATTCGCTTCTAGTTGCAATCGTCCGCAAACGCAACGTTTCCACCATTTATACAAAATGAAATAAAACACTACCAATCGTTGACAGAAACACCACAAAACACAAACGCAGATGTAATATTTCCACCAATCATGCCCTTAGTATAGCTCTTTCATTTGTCGCCTAATCTCCCGACATGCTCAAGAACCGACCTAAGAGGGGCTGGACGTCCATTGGGAATCAACAACAATAGCTGCACCCGAGTACAGTAGAATTATTTGGTACGGTCATTCGGTTATTGATCAAGGAAATTAAACAAAGTTATTTAAAACCAATATTCTCATATTTTCTAATTAATTGGTACGGTGTATCTCTAAGTTTCTAAAAATAAAAAGGGAAAAAAACCAATTTCCCCCTCAACTATCATGCTTTACGCCAATTCCCCCTTGAACTATCTGACACAGTCAATTCCCCCCTCATCTCACAAAATTCATCCAATTCCCCCTTTAACTATATCAATTCAGCCAATTCCCCCCTCCATTATATAAACAGTATATTGGTGTTAACCGATCCGGTTTAATCGAATTTAGCCTGATTTTGACCCAAATCAAATACTCAATTTTGACTCGTCTTATAACCGATTTTTACATCCAATTCCCCCCTCTCATCTTACATTAGTGACTATTATTTGGTGGAGAAATGGCAAGATACATATAGGAGAAACATCTTTCCACTTTGTGGTGCAAAATTTTGGAAGACATTTTGTGTAGATCTTATCAAGCCGCCAATGATTGGAAAGATGCCTGGAAGACCAAAGAAATATCATAGAAAAAGAGATCCGAACGAGTCTCCGTCAAAGAAAAGAAGAATGATGGCCAAACGAGGCACCAAAATTCATTGTGGTCGATGTGGTGTATTTGGACATAATGTGAGATCGTGTAAACAACCACAACTATCTCAGGTAATTTTTTTTTAATTTAAATTTTTCATATTACATTTTTATGAAATATATAATGCTTTACTTGATTTATTGTTTTCAGAAAACCTATGATGTTGTGGAATCCTCCCATCCTCTCGACTTTCAAAATATACAATCTACTAATTCTCCAAATGTTTAGATAACGTTTATTTTATTTTGTTGAATCAAGTTTGTATTGGATTTACCTTTTTGTAGACAGTTTGTATTGGATTTAACTTTTGGAGAATTGTATTGGATTTAACTTTTGGAGAATCAAGTTCGAAAAAAATTCAGCGAAATTGAATAAAATTTGGTAAACATGGTTGAAATCGAGTTAAAAGTGAGTAAATCGGGTTAAAAGTGAGTAATAAAATTTGGTGAAAACTAATAAAATTTGGGTGAAATTAGGTTGGAATTGTATTAAATTGAGTGAAATCAGGTTGGAATTATATTACTTTGGATGAAATTGAGGTAAATCGAAAATCGGGTTAAATCGGTTTAATCAAGTTTAAAGTGAGTAAATCGGATTAAAAGTGAGTAAATCGGGTTCAAAGTGAGTATTCAAATTCCGTGAAAACTAATAAAATTTGGGTGAAATTAGGTTGGAATTGTATTAAATTGGGTGAAATCGGGTTGAATTATATTACTTTGGATGAAATTGAGGTAAACCAAAAATCCGGTTAAATTGTTTAATCAAGTTTAAAGTGAGTAAATCGGGTTAAAAATGAGTATATCGGTTAAATCGGGTTGAAATTCGGTGAAAACTAGTAAAATTTGGGTGAAATCGGTTGGAATTTCGGTGAAAACTAGTAAAATTTGGGTGAAATCGGGTTGGAATTATATTAAATTGGGTGAAATCGGGTTGAAATTATATTACTTTGGATGAAATTGAGGTAAATCGAAAATCGAGTTAAATCGATTAAAAAAAGTAAATCGGGTTGAAAGTAAGTAAATCGGTTAAATTGACTGCAATTAGATTAATTTTGGGCGATAATCGGGTTAATTTGGGTGAAATTGGGTTAAAATTGGATAAAATCGGGTTAAATTTGGGTGGAAATCAGATTAAATTTGATGAAATCGAGTTAATTTGGGTGATCTTTTGTAGGAACTACGCGTAATAACGAACTTGCAAAATGGATTTGTTTATCATAAAGAGATTTGTTCTTACTGACTGTGCTTCACCTTAATTGTTATTTGAACAAGTCAAAGTTCTGCCTTGGTCTGAGTGAAATTGGGTCGATAAAATCGGGTTAAAAATAAGTGAAATTGGGTTAAAATTTTGTCGAAATCGGGTTAAAAATCGGTTATAATACGGATCAAGATTGGATATTTGATTTGGGTCACAATCGGGCTAAATTCGGTTAAACCAAGTCTGTTAACACCAATATATTGTTTATATAACGGAGGGGGAATTGGCTGAATTGATATAGTTGAGGGGGTATCGGATGAATTTTGTAAGATGATGGTAGAATTGGTTGTGTCAGATAGTTCAGGGGGAATTGCCGTAAAACATAATAGTTGAAGGGGGAATTGGCTTTTTTTCCTTTAATTTATTTGGTTTGGTTTAATTTGATTTGATAAAATCATATTAAAATCGGGTTAAATTGGATTTAATTTCAGGTCAAAATCAGGTTAAATTCGGTTAAACCGGATCGGTTAACAGAGTTATATTGTTTATATAACGGAGGGAGAAATACGTTGAATTGACATAGTTAAAAAGGGAATCGGATGGATTTTGTAATATGAGGGGAGAATTGGCGTATAATATGTCCGGGAAATTGATTGTTTTCCCAAATAAAAAAATATAATATGGTAACAAAATAAAATGAATTATTTTTTTTTTCTACGAAAGGAGATATGAAATAGCTGAGTGGTGATGTGGTGCTCAATAGCGAAAATGATATAATAATGAGTCCAATAAAGGCCCATTTTGAATTAGCTGTTGAATTGATGGGCTGAAAATCTTCTAAGCCTATAAATCTCAATCAACAATGAGTGTTAATTTCGGGATTTCAACTTCTTTAAATTAAAAAAGGTAGTTTAAAAAAATACCATAAAATAACGCAACAGGGATTTTCAAAAACCAAGAAAATAAGATTTTGAATAAATAAATAATATAGGAAGAGAATGATATATAAGCTCAACGGTCACAACTAGTGGTTTATATATCTCAATTATATTTCAAAGTCTCACCAAATCGGGTTTTGGTATGATTACGATAGATACGGGTTATTCAAATTTTTATAAATAATAATCAAATTATGATCAAATTTAAATTGATTCGATTTTATGATTGTTCGATTCAGTTACATATATAAAAATGAATAATTAAAATAAGATTTAAACTCTAATTAAATCGGTTTAGTTCAGCTATTATTCGGATATTGGTTAAATTTAATCAAATCTATTATGAAATAACTCTTGTATAAGATAAAAAAAAAGTTATATATAAAAAATAAAAAAATTGAAATGAACATAATTAAATATAACAGTGACAATATCTTGAGAAAATATTAACTTATTAAAATCTAAAAAATTTACAATCCACTAAAAAATAACTCTAAAACTTTTTCACAATTATATGAAAACCATAAGCCAATATGACATAAAATTGAAGAACAACCACCAAAAAATTTGAAGTTTTTTTTTAAAAAATTAATGAATAAAGTGGAAGAGAAAGCTATAAAAAAACTCACACTTAGAGAAGAAGCAAATAAGAGTTAGAATTTTTTTAATAATATATTTCAATAATCGTTTGGTTAATCGATGTTTTTCGACTATTATTCTATTCAAATTAAATCCAACGGATTTTATATATTCATATCCGGATATTTTAAATATATTCAAATCCAATCGAAAAACTATAATTTGGTTCGATTCAATTTTTAAGATCCAAACCATGATGTCTAACCTTAATATTATGTGTGGATACTGTTTTTTAAATTATTGATGTTCTTATTTATATTATATAAAAAAAAATTTGTATACCCAAATAAATATTATTACCAATTATTTACATTGTCCAACCGTAAGAGTACAAACCTTAATCAGAAACATAAGTAAACAACACTCCAGAAAGACTTCCACTGTCTCTATTTTTTTAAACACTTAAGGACGGAGACAAAATCTCACGTGCCACGTGGCAAAACGAAAAGGCCCAGAGTACACGTGGAGACTGCTTCGAGGCAGAAGCCATTTTGCCAGGGTGTCTTGCATTTTCTCGGAACCCTAAAACATATATATATATAATATTATTATTAATAAGACAATTAACGGATATATTCAGGGTTGCTGTGGGCACGTGACAGAGACCAGGCCCTTTCTTATATCACGGACCAATCATCTCCTTGTCTCCTTCTAGATATCAAATTTTTAAAATTTTTCGTTTAGCGTACAAAAAAGAAAACAATTATTTATCATAACCCCAACTATTTTCTAATGTATCTTTGTAGCTACGTTATATTTTATATTATATATATATATATATATAATTGGGGAAAATTGTGGATATTTTAATCGGTTCAAAACCAATTCAAATAAAAAGAATGTTTTGGATATAATCTAAACTAATAATTGGATTTATCCAATAAAAACCTCTATTTTTAAATTTTAATTGATTCGAATTGAATTTATATATGTTTCAAATTCAATTAACTATGAAAACTAAATCCAAATAACTAAAATAGAGATCCAATTCAAATTTGTTTTATTAAATCCGGAAAATTAGGACGAAAAACCGAAATACTCATCCAACTAAATAATATTCAATATTCCAAAGTATTATTTATTTTATTTAAAATTGGTCTCTTATTAATTATTTAAAATTTGACCAACAACGTAGTAGAATAACAATAAAGATTTAATTTGGCGCGAAACACGCTTATTTGTGTGGGCCTCACATGTATATGTATTAAATGCGGCCCATTCATTTCGTTGACCAAAAGTCTTGTGACTTTCGAAACATTAGTGGGGTCCACGTCAATCATAATTGTCTTCAATTGGTCATATATCTCGAATGCATCAAAACAAGCTAAGCTCACTTCAATAATGTTTTGAAATTTTTTGGAAAATAAAAAAAATTATATAATATAAAAAAAAAGAGAAATTTGAAAAATACAAGAAAATTTTTTTGTTAGGCCGGAGAAGGCTGAGAGGTGGGGTCGGCGGAGGAAGGGAGATCAGGGCCAACACGACAGCCTTCGAGCATGAAGACAATATCGGACATTGTCGGACGGTCAAGCGGATCCGCCGCCGTACACAGTAATCCAACTTTGATCCCTAACAAGAACTCTTCCCATTCCGACGACTCCGGATCCAATTCCAACAACCCTGGTTCAAGTAATTCCCCAATTTGACCTCTCTGAAGCTGTTTCTTCACCCATTTCACGATATCTTCATCTTGTTGCGTGAACATCACTGGTCTTTTTCCAGTTAAGATCTCAAGCAGTACGATTCCGAAGCTATAGATGTCGGATTCTTTCGTTACTTCTCCGGTCAGTGTAGCTTCCGGGGAGACATAACCTAATGTCCCGACAGTGGCCGAAGTCGATGCTGTTCCAGATGTTGTCGGTGTGGTGAAACGGTCAATTCCAAAATCCGATAAATGAGCTTCGAAATCTGCGTCAAATAGGACGTTCTGTGGCTTGATGTCTCCATGAATCTGTAAGATGAAAATATTATATCATTATGTAATATTTTCAATAATTTGAGTTTAAGTCGTAATTATTAAGAGTTAATAATTATAAATAAACGAAAACGAAAAACGAGTTTTCGTTAGATTACTATTCTAAAACTAAAACTTTAACCATCAAAAAGAAAAAACCCGAAGAACGAAAAACAGTTTTCGTTCTTCCCGAATTCCGTATCAAAGCAGATCCGATCCTGGCATGGATACGAGTAGAGGGCTTGCACTATCAAACTTTGCATCCGACAATCACACGTTCAATACGAAAGGTACTGCGAAATCGTTTCTAATTTTGTTCGATGTTAAAACCCTGAAAACTAATCGTTAAACATAACTAGATCTATAATCGGATTGATAAAAACACGTTTCCACACCTAAATCAATCCTACATAAGAATCAAATATACGATGAATGAATGAATGATTCAGATGGAACCAGAGATAAAGATGGTTACCATGTTGGATTGATGAAGAAATGCGAGTCCACGTGCAATCCCAAGAGCAATCAAATGACGCATTGGCCAATTCAGGACATGACCATCCTGATGTGATGCTTCTTGAAGCAATGTAGATAAGTTTCCATTAGGCATGTAATCATAAACCAGAAGCTTTAAATCGGGTCGACCTGCGTAATAACCTCTAAGAACCGTTATGTTTCGATGCTTCACTTTCCCGAGAAACTCAGCTTCTTTTCGGAACATGTTTTCGTCTAAAGATCCATTAGGTAATCGACGAATCGAGAGTACCATTCCATCGTTGTAAATCGCTTTGAAAAGTAACCCGTATCGAGTTCTACTAAGAACATTTTCTTCATCAAATTGCCGCGTCGCTTCTACCGTCTCAGCCAAAGTGATCTTATTGTTAAACATCACTAACTTCGGCTCTCCATTTTCAGTACTCGTACTGCTACGGACTCTACTTCCCGCGCTTGCTCTAGCAGGGCTACATTTCTTCTCCCCGATAGCCTTCTGCTGTAGCTTCTTCCGCCATTTTAGGAGCGTGTAAATGTAAAAGCAGCAGAACAACGATAAGAAGCAAGCACCAATGGCAGCCGCAACGATCATCAGAATCAGCTTCTTTCGTCTCTTTTCCGCCACGCTGTCTTTACATTTTACGTTCAACGGCTTCCCACATAATGCTGGATTCCCTGAAAACGCCGACATATTGTTGATCCTTGAGCCTAACGAACCCGGAATTTCTCCATTCAGGTTATTGCTCGAGACGTTGAAGTAGGCCAAGTTGTTGGAAATAAGAGTAAGGCTAACCGGAATCTCTCCAGTTAAGTTATTAACAGAAAGATCCAGCTTCGTCAAGTTCGATAATTTAGACAGAGAATCAGGAATGGATCCCGAAAGATGATTGTGGTCAAGTAACAACGAGTTAAGGGACGAACACTCGGAGATTCCTGATGGGATTTCACCCGAGAAATCGTTCTCACCGATATCGAGTACTTGTAAACGTGGAATGTGAGAGAGATCGGTTGGAATATGACCCGTTAATCTATTTGATCTCAACTCGAGAACTTCGAGTTCAGAGCAGTTCCCGATTTCTAAGGGAATCGAACCAGAGATGTGATTGTCTGATAAGGACAGAACAATCAATGACCGTAAGAACCCAAATGTCTTCGGAATCTGACCAGAGAATGAGTTGGAGCTAAGGTTTACATACCTTAAACTCACCAAGCTACTGAATCCTTCAGGCAAATCCCCAGAAAAACTGTTCTCTTGCAATGCAATTACTTGCAGATTAGGTAATCCAGAGAGCTCAAATGGAATCTCACCAGATAGATTCTGTTTGCTCAAATCCAAGGATGTTAACTTAAACAGATTCCCCACACTTTCCGGAATCTTCCCATTGAATCCATTTCCACTCAAGTTCAGAACATTGATGTTACTTAAGTTGCCAATACTGACCGGAATCTCGCCGGAAAATTGGTTTCCGTTGAGGTCTAACTCAGTCAGATTGCTCAGTGCCGTGAGCTCCAATGGGAAGCTTCCATTTAAGCTGTTTCCGCCTAAGCTTAGCTGATTGAGCTGCTGAAGATTCGCCATGGATGAAGGAACAGAGCCTGAGAACATGTTTCTGCTGAGAGACAGAACCTTTAAAGCTTTCATGTTCCCCAGGAACTCTGGAATCTGTCCTGTTAATCTGTTTCCGTCGAAATCGAGTACTTGTAAGGAGCTACATTGCTTAATCTCGACAGGAATCTCACCTGTAAGAGAATTATTAGCCATTTTCAGTTCTTGTAATTTCGTCAAGTTCCCAATCTCATTAGGAATCCGACCGGAAAAGAAGTTTCCGGACACGTCTAAATCCGACAGTGATTCAATGTTCGTTAGCCACCACGGGAAACCGCCAGGAATTTGATTTTCCCGGAGATCTAACACCTGTAAATTCGTACGACAGATAGCCGTTGCCGGTCGGACAATGTCGGAGAAAGCATTGGACCCTAACTGAACGATCCTAAGCGATGTGTTGCAGAAGAGAGAAAACGGCACCGTACCGGAGAGATTGTTGTCGGAAAGCGACAAGACTTGAAGGTTTGGGAGGGTTCCGATTGCAGCGGGGATCACGCCGCCGAGCGCGTTCTCCGATGCGCTCAAGTGGACGATGGCGGAACAGTTCGATATCGCCGAGGGAAGAGTGCCTTGCAAGAGGTTGGAATCGAGCCAGAGGTACTGAAGGCTCTGAAGCTCCCCAAGGCTCGCCGGAATCTCGCCGGATAACTGATTGTACGAGAGGTTGATGAGCTGAGCTTGAGTCAAGTTAGCGAGTCCACTGGGAATCCGGCCAGAGAAGGCGTTCGACGAAAGGTCCAGGAATTTGAGGCTTGTGGGTAAACCGGCGGAGATCTCGCCGGAGAGGTGGTTTCCGGCGACATTGAAGACCTCAAGCGCCGTAAGGTTACCCATCCCCGAAGGTAGATTCCCGGAGAGCGAGTTGTACTGGAGGAAGACGGCGAGTAGGCGCGTGCAGTAAGCTAGAGAGGCGGGGATGGTACCATTGAAGGATTTGGAACGGAGGCTAAGCTTCCGAAGCATGCGGAGGCCAGAGATTCTGTCTGAGATTCTGCCGGAGAGTTGGAGACGAGGGAGGCGAATCTCGGTGACCCGGCGGTTGGGGCCGGCTTGTCCAGCCGTTCCCGCGCCAGTCACACGGAGCCGCCGGAGAAGAAGGGTCCCAAGAGCTCAGCGAACCAAGTGGGTCATAGAGGTTGAGCTTGAACGCCAAGAGGGCGTCGATCTCCGAGCGAGATTCGTCGGCGCGTGAAAACATCGGCGGCGCGTGGACAAACAAAAAAAGAAACAGAATCAATGCCCTCATGGCTTCGCCTTCGCCGCAAGTTAAAAAGGAAAATTGTTCGTTCTGAATAGAAAAAAAAAATAGAAGAAAAAGAAAAAAAAAAACTAAATTGAAGAAGAAGAAGAAGAGAGAGCTGCCTCCATGAGAGTGGCTGTAGAGAGCAGAATGAGTACTGTCAGTGAGCAAAATGAGTAAAAGCCTACATAGATAAACGGAGGAGAACTTTTTTTTTATAATTAAATAATAAATTCTATTTAAATTAAATCCATAAAAATCATGCATATTGTGTTTCTTTTGTTTTGTCCATTTACTTTTGTTGTTCTTTTATCTGTAAGAATAATTGTAATAATAAAGGTAGTCAACATTTTTTAATTTTAATTATTAATTGTGTTAATACGATAATAGGAGAAAGAACAGTCAATAATAGTTTGGTGAACAATTATCATGTTAACTTAAATAAAATTTTTAATTATACAAATTAAAGCAAATAAATGAAAATATCAGATATGAAGATCCAGATCTGAAATCAAATGTTTTTATGTTTATATATTTATTGCATAAAACAATGGTGTTTAGTGAAATGAACGTATTTGAATGTTTTTTATATTTTTTATATATTTTTGGAATCCCCTTCCAAAAAGTAGTTTTTGGATATATTACTTTTGCGTCGCTTTCAATTTATATAAAAAATATTTACATTTTTTGTTTTAAATATATTAAAATTACATTCTTTTTTATAATATTCCTTTTACCATAATATTTTGGGTTTAGAGATAAAATTATTTTACCGTAATATTTTGGAGATAAAATCAGATTCGTGTAAGAATATTTTTTTTTCTATTGATTTACAAATGATGATTTAAAGAGAGCTTTTAGTTTTTTTTTTTTACTTTGTCTGAAGAAGCATGAGGTGAATCATTGATCCCAGTGTCAGAGTGCGTTGAAGCTACAGGCTTTTTCTTGGCTTTGTTGTTATTTTTTAATTAATAAATTTAAGTCGAACGTTACACTTAAATTTAAATAATTAGGTAATTTCATAGGATTTTTTTCCTCTTTTTTAATCATTAATAATATTTATTCCTGATCGAATTAATTAATCCCATATCATGTAGACTTGTTTAAATTAATTCCACTAGTGAGAAGTAGTTTACGGGGTAACACAAAAAAATTAAATCCAGGCACGTGGGATGGCACGTGTCATTTTCACACGTGGACATATATATACGGATTTTATATTTTCATAAATTGGATATCCGTAGGTATTTTAAATATTTATTTATCAAATAATCAACTTTTAGACTGTAAGAAAGATAATAGAATTTTCTTGACCTAAATATTATAGATTTCATTCAAGATTTATATAATTTGTTATTTATATATATTGTTGATTTTTTAGATAATTAATATCTCTTATTTTATCTAAATATATAAAATTAACTTTAAGTTAAGATAACTGCGACTAATCAAACATGTTTTTTTAGATTCCAAAGCTCGGGTATTTATAATTTATAGATTTGAATTTAGAATAAATAATATTATATTAATTCAGATCTGGATAATCAATTTACTTTGGGAAATCAAAGTAAAACTAATTTACTTTGATTTTATTAAAAAACATCTAAACAATATTTGATAAATATAAATATAATCTCTACTAAAATGACATAGTAAAATTTCAAATTATAAGAATATAGTCAATATGTACAACTTATTTTAATTCTCATTTTTTATATGAAAAAAATAATTACCAAAATTAAATTAATGCACATAATCCAACAAATTTCGGCTGGGTGGATCCCTCTCCTGAAATTCAGACTTTAGGAAATGTGACTTTTGTCTGAAAATGAACTATTAAATTCAATTGTAATGACATTTTGACAAAATAATTGTTTCGACCAAAATCTTTCGGCAAAACCCTTTGATTATTCCATAATTGATATTTTTGTACAATTTACCAATTTCATTATATCTTTTCCACCCTCGCACACCATGATGTCCCACCTGTCGCCCAATAAATATATATATATATATATATATATATTACGTGGATGGATATTTGGGTATATGAATCCAATTTTGAATCCAATCAAACAATGCAAATTATATTAATTATAGGCAGTCCTTACAAATTATTCGGTTCCAGAATTTAATATCCTAAAAGATTCGGTTTGGATCGGATTCAAGAAACCCAAAACAATTACTTAAAAAAAATATTAAAATTTATATAAATTTATATTTTATTGTTTCAAATTTTAGTTATATGGTTAAGTAAGAAACAGAACAAATAAAAAATCAAATATTTTTAAATATAAATAATATGAATAAAAAATCCAAAATATCAATATCTGAAATGAATCTCATTTTATTTTGGTTTTTAAAATTTTAATTTCAAAATATGCAAAACCTAAATGTTTAAATTGAAAATATTTGAATTCAATTCGATTATTTGTTTTAGAATTCAAATGAATCGTATTAAACTCGGATTGATTATCCTCCAAGTTTGTTATATTTTATTTTTTAATAAATTATAATATTGGTATTTATCATAATTTATAAATGGTGAAGTTACATATAAAATTTAAAAATTCAGAGAAAAATTACTTGATTATTCTTAGGATTCGGCAAAATATTCGTATATGATTCGTAGTCGAACCGAAAATTCAAATATCCGCTGATATAAATACAAATATTAGAAATCAGATATTCGATAAATACAAATACAAATAGTAGACTCAATTATCCGAACTATTCGTATAAATAGAAAATTTAGTTAATATATAGATATATATATAACAAAATTGATTTTAATGATCAAATTAGAAATAAAAAACATTATTAATCTTATTTAAACATTTATTATATATATAATATATTTACGATGGGATGATTAAACTATCAAATACTTTAAAATAACTAATATTGTTGAATATTTAATTTATACTCAAGATTAGTTCTAATCTAAATGAGTTGGATAATATTATAGAGACATTACAATATATGAAAAAATACATAACTCACTAAATATATAACTTTTTGCGAAATTTATTTTAGTGTGTAATCTAAACAATTTGTTTTATTGTTTTAGGTGCATTGACGATATTCTTAAAATCATCCACGAAATTGAATTTAAATTATTGGTGTGGAGATGAATGTGAAGATTTGGTGTTTTGTTTAATTTATATTATGTATATTTACATTTTTGTACGATTTGAAATTTTAGTTTTAGATTATATTTGATGATTATTGATTTTTATTAAAATATATATATTTTATATGTTAAACAAAATTTAAATTCAGATACGAATATTCATATATCGTATGGATATTCGTATATTCGACAAATATTCATATTTACAAATATTACGATTTACAAATACAAATATTAAATTTGAATATTCATTCAATACAAATACAAATACAAATATAAATAATATGAATATTCCCGAACATACATTATTTACTCACCCTCACCCAATTAAAGCCACAAAAATATGGGGCACGGAAATTTATTTGCTAAGACCAATTTGTACCACTCTCAACTTTTTTGCCGGTTCAAAAATTCAAATATAACACTTTTTAGCTCTAAATAGTCAATTTCATGCATTCCTCGTTAATTATTGAACCACCGAATTCGGATTACATATATAATAGAATATAGATTTTATATAATTTTTTGTCGTTTAATAAAAAAAATTTATTATTAAAAGCAAGCATTAGAGATTTGAGAAAATTCTAAAACATGATCTCATTATTATTGATTGGATTTAGATAAAATTACAAATTTTTTTATTTAAGTATTTTATGTTAGAAAATAAGTATCAAAATTATAAAATATGTTTTCTCATTGGATTTATTCCAAAGTAAAATAATTTTTAAGATAAAAATAAGTATGAAATATTATTTGTTTAAAAAATTTATAATGTGGTTAAATTTTATATTATAAAATAAGTATCAAAATTATAAAAAATGATTTTTCATTCTATTTATTTTAAAGTAAATTGAATTTTAATATAACAATAAGCGTGAAATATTATTTGCTTAAAAAATTGTAATGTGGTTAAATTTTATAATTAGTAAATTTTAAATTTTGGTTATAAAATTGTTTTATTCGCCGACAATGTCTTTTATGATTTCGAATTGGTTGATTTTCTTATTACACCAAGATATATATAAAACTGTTATTATTTAATTAAAAAAATATAAAAAAATGTTTGGTAGATAAACTTTATAAAAAAATTACTAAAAACACAAATACTATCTCTATATATCTGTTTATTCACATATTTATTTATATATATAATTTGGATCAATACATCGAATCATAAGATCATTTTTCCTCCATCTCAACTAATCGTAATATATATTGGGTTGTTTTCCATAATTTGATTTGCATCAATGTATAATCTCATAATAAAAATATAAATTCTCCATAAAATTTAAATTTTAAAAAATTTATTTAAAATTTCAATTCGAATTTATTTAAAATTTATTAATATCACCTCAAATGAAAGATACGTAAAAATCCAATATCCTTCATTTTCAATCATAAAATTCAAATTTGAATGTAACATATATTTTATAGACATTGTTTTAAGAGTTGAATCATAGCCACCAGTTATATATATTATTCACTTCACATAATCTTAATCTATATATTCTGTATTTTGTTATAAATAATCATTTATTTTTCAAAACGCGTGCTTTATTTTCGCATGTTAACATTTTTTAACATCAGTTATTTTTTCACCATTTTTTCATATGTGGGATGAAAAACCAAAAAAAAAATATAATTTTATAATAAATAAAAAGTATAATTTTATAATAAATAAAAATATGAATTAAAATACCGTTACTCATTATAAATTCAATTTCAGGTAATTAAAAAATAATTATAGGTATTTTCAGATTTTTTCCTACATAATTAGATTTATTTATTTTTCATATAATTTTATCACATAATTAGAATGTGATATCTTTATATAGTTTGAGTTTAATTTTATATTATTATCATTTACAATAACATTATCTTCAAAATAACTAATAAGAAAGAAAAAAAAATGTTGTTTAAACAATGATAAAAGTGGTTGTTTTTGGTGGGCATATCGAATTTGTTTGCCGGTCAATTTTGGACCCACATCTATTAAAAAGGCTATTTTAATAATAATAATAATAAATTTGGTTTTCTTATTTGGAAATATTTACAAAAAATAACAAGCGTCCAAAAAACATAGAAAACACCAAAAGTCGGTTCAGAGTTTCCTTGGATTAATTCAATCTAGACCGTCCAAAAGTTTTATTGTCTTTAGTAAGATTCATTAATAGCCGTAGATTTCAATCTGCTTACATTAGTTTTATTTCTTCTTCCAACGAGATACAATAATAACGAGAAAGAAACCAGACCACCGGAGATCGATAACGACGGCGATGTCGCCGGAACTTTTACTTACGTTGTTCACTTTTTCAGTGATTTTGTTATCTTCGACCTTGTCTCATGGCTTTTTGCCTCCTCGTACGTTGTCTCATGGGTTGTCCGGAAGCGGCTATTACTTGACCTCGGATGAGCTCTGGTTCAATCAAACCCTTGATCACTACTCTCCTTACGTAATTTATCTCCTCCCTTTTGCATGAATCAATTTATATCTGTTTGTTGGATTTGATTTTGTTGCAATCGCTGAGAATCTAAGGAAGATATAGTCACCGGTGAGAGCTTTTGGAATCGCCAGATGATTGTTTCAAATTCAAATTTCGTTAGAAATTAGCGAATCCAATGGTCTGATTTCATGTTTCCAATTCAAATTTCGCTAGAAATTAACGAATCCAATGGTCTGATTTCATGTTTCCAATTCAAATTTCGCTAGAAATTAACGAATCCAATGGTCTGATTTCATGTTTCCAATTCAAATTTCGTTCGAAATTAGCGAATCCAATGGTCTGATTTCATGTTTCCAATTCAAATTTCGTTCGAAATTAGCGAATCCAATGGTCTGATTTCATACTTCCATGCAAATTTATGCTGAATTCGAATATTGTGTCTCTCAGGATCACCGCAAATTCGGACAGAGGTATTATGAATACCTAGATTATTTTAGGGCACCAGATGGGCCTATCTTTCTGAGAATCTGTGGTGAAGGTCCTTGCAATGGCATCCCCAATGATTATCTTAGTGTAAGTTGTTCATAAGCCAAAGTAGCATAAGAGCAATTCATTGGCTTTCTTTAGTGTCTCATGAATGTAATAATGTCTTAAGCTTTGTGACATTATGTAATTTAGGTCTTAGCTAAGAAGTTTGAAGCAGCAATTGTGTCGCTTGAGCATCGATATTACGGGAAGAGCTCTCCATTTAACTCATTGGCTACTGATAATCTTAGATATCTTTCATCAAAACAGGCCCTTTTCGATTTGGCTGCTTTTCGTCAGTATTACCAGGCAAGTTTTTGTTTTTTGTTCCTTGATTTTATGGTTTTGTTATGATAAGTTGTCCCACACCGGTTAAGACATGAGTTAGACATTAGTTTTGGACTCTTGTATATGGTAACTTTCTATTTTTTAGCTAGATTTTGGAATTAGTTAGACCCAAGTCCATAGTTGAACGATATCAGAGTCAGTTTCGTCCCGATTTGAATATGACGATGTTGGCCCCTGATTGCGATGTTCACGTTCTAGGACCGAGTCTAGACATCAAGGGAGTGTTATGATAAGTTATCCATATCGGTTAGGACATGAACTTTGGAATCTGGGTAACCTAAACTCTTGAGTTAGCTTTTGGGATTAGTTAGGTTTAAATCCATATTTGACAGTTTCTTACACATACTATAGTTGATCGTTCATCAAGAGTTCGGTGTCTTCAACTTATTTCGAGAACATTTGAAGTCATTTCCGACTTTGCTGGTATTTGTGGTTGCAGGATTCCCTTAACATTAGGTTGAATAGAAGTGGTGTTGATAATCCATGGTTTGTTTTTGGTATTTCTTATCCTGGAGCTTTAAGTGCGTGGTTCCGTCTTAAATTCCCACATTTGACATGTGGAAGCCTTGCTAGTTCAGCAGTTGTTCGTGCTGTTTACGAATTCCCCGAGTTTGATCAGCAGGTAAACAGTAGCATAAAGTTCTTTCTTCTCTTGTAATTTCCACGCTGAATTGGATCATTCGACCATTGTTAGACCCTAAGTAGAAGCATTAACCATCAAGAGAAGTCTGGTTTTTGTTACCGTATGGTCAGATTGGTGAATCAGCTGGTCCTGAATGCAAAGCTGCACTTCAAGATACGAATAAACTCCTCGAATTAGCACTTAAAGTGAATGGAAAGGCGGTGAAAGAACTCTTCAATGCCTCTGAGGTCTCTCTCTCTCTCTCTCTCTCTCTCTCTCTCTTTCTTCGTGAAAATGGAATGTCCAATTTCAAGAGTTTATGTATGTATCTGCAGCTTGACATTGATGCTGATTTCTTATACTTCATTGCGGATGCTGCAGTTATGGCTGTAAGTTATTCCTTTTCTATCCTTTAATTCGCGTTTTTCTTTTCCCTTATTTCATTTCTCCGTAATATTTCCAACAAAAAAACGATGCAGTTCCAATATGGAAACCCAGATAAACTATGTA
Organism: Gynandropsis gynandra; assembly: GCA_036759665.1. Taxonomy (NCBI): domain Eukaryota; kingdom Viridiplantae; phylum Streptophyta; class Magnoliopsida; order Brassicales; family Cleomaceae; genus Gynandropsis; species Gynandropsis gynandra. The sequence continues at coordinate 1,487,440 of CM071874.1, read as the reverse complement.
TCCCCCTCGTTGAAGCGAAGAAGAACGGAAGTGATTTAGTGGTAAGTTCAAGACTTTTTCTCCTCTCTGTTTTTACGTTTCGTCTATACTTTCCCAACTTTGTTCTTCGGCACTATATTTTTGATCGATTAATGCAGGAAGCATATGCGAAATATGTTAAAGAATTCTGTATGGGAGTATTTGGCCTGAGTGCTAAATCATACAGCAGGAAACATTTGAAAGACATTGCTATTACCGAAGACAGCGCAGATCGATTATGGTGGTTCCAAGTTTGTACGGAAGTGGCGTATTTCCAAGTGGCACCTGCAAACGATAGTGTTCGGTCTCAACAAGTGAATACAGAGTAAGTGTTTAATCATTATAAACATTTTTGTAGTTCATATGGTTATTGATGTCTTGTCTGTTCAACATTGTGTTTCATTTATGTTGTAGGTATCATTTGGATGTCTGCAAGAGTGTGTTTGGGAAAGGTGTTTATCCTGAAGTCGATGCAACGAATCTTTACTATGGAGGCGATAGAATTGCGGGTATTCGAATCTAAACATTCTAATGTTTCATTAGCATTTTGGTTTACCCGACATAATCTGGACCAAAAAAACCGATTCATATTCAATATAGGTTACCCGTAGAAACCATTCGGATCCAAAATCCAAAACCCATTCAAGTTCGGAAGAATCCGAACAATTTGACTAAAAAAATAAAACACATTAACCGTTTCTACGCAAATTATCCAAATAAGCTGAACAAACTGACCCAAACTAGAACTCAAATAAACCATTAAACCATTAAAGTTAGAACTTAATTTACTCGAATTATCGAAAAAACCCGAATATTCTGATCCAAATTACTCAAATTATCCGAACTATTCGAATAGAATTCGGGGTTTTTCGGTTGCATTAATCTAGAACCCAAATCGAACCAAAACTCGAGGAATTCAGACCAGAACCCGAATCGAACCAAAACTCGAGGAATTCAGACCAACACTTGAATTGAACCAAAACTCGAGGAAGTCAGACCAAAACCCGAATCAAACCAAAACTCGAGGAATTCAGACCAAAACCCGAAATGTCCACATTTCGACAGTCTTTTTAGGTATGGAAGTCAAGTGTTGTTCTTGATGGTTTTGTTTCTCATACAAACTTATTTGCAGGTACGAGAATAATCTTCACGAATGGATCACAAGATCCATGGCGTCATGCCTCGAAGCAAAACTCATCTCCTGACCGTAAGTCTCCTATTGCTTTGGTCAAATCAAAACTAGATAGATGCAAGAACTTGTTCGAAATGTGCCATTAGATAGATCTTATTATACCTTAGTTAGGAATCAAGCATATACTCACTTGTCTGTTTTGGGTACACCTTGTAATAATGTGACAACCAGTGCCTTCCTACATCATAAGCTGCCATAACTGTGGCCATGGAACTGATCTACGTGGATGCCCTCAATCTCCAATGGTCATTGAAGGTAACTATCTGTCTTTTCTTAGCATCGCTCTTGAAACAAAAGCTACTGCAAATTTCTAATTTTGTCAAATGAGTTTTCACCTAATTCAACCCAAATATTAACTCGAGAGTTAAAAGAGTTGTCTGATATCATATATATATATATATACATACAAATCTATAATTTATGTTCTAGCCTATCAAGGGTAATACAATATAACTCAATCCAAAATTTAGTTTGATTGTTTAGGATTGTCCAATAATATATATATATGAATCTATGAATTATGTTCTAGCTGATCATGGGTAATACTATATAACTCAATCCAAAAGTTAGTTCGAGTGTTTAGGATTCTCCAATAATATATATATATATATACATGTATATATGAATTTATGATTCACGTTGAAGCCGTTGTGAGTTAGTATAACATAATATTCCCTCACGTCCAAGCACTTGTTCTAGACCTTGCAGATCATATTTATGAGCTCGACATCAGAATATTCAAATCAATACGAATCAATCTTTTATACATTGTCAATTGGATTTTGATCTAATTCAGTCCAAAAGCTAGTTTAAGATTTAGATTTGTCCAATACCATATATATATATATATAAATAATATAAATATATGATTCATGTCCTAATCGATGTAATAAACACAACATATCAAATGTTACGTGTAACTTCGTTACGTTTTTGTCTCAGGTAAATCCGATAATTGCAGTTCGCAAGATGCGGTAAACAAAGTGAGGCAACAAATGATAGAACACATTGACTTATGGTTATCGGAATGTCGAGGGCAACGATGGCGTTCCATGTAGATTTCACATTAAGGAGGTAACGGTTCAGCCAAACAACTGCGTGGCCGTGACCGTGGCTCCTCCGAGACGCGTCTCGTATAGTTTCCCGAAGACATGACATTATAAAAAGCTTCATGAGACTTGGAACAATACAGACAAATGTGAATCTTCTGTTGTAAGTGTTAAAGATGAAAACGTTAATAACTATGAAGGGGAATGTTTTCTTTATGAAGCATAAATTTGTTCAATTTATCTAATTTTAAGGTTTTTGTTTTGTTTTTTTAGATTTCGTTTATATTATGTAGTTGTAAAATTGATCTAATCGCCATATTTTTTTAAGATTTAGGTTTAGGTAGACTTCATACAATAATTATTCTAGTTTTATCGTATCTTTTATTTCATAATTCTTTTTGAACAATCACAAACTTTTTTTTATTATGGCGATTAGATCAATTAACCAAACGATCAAAACTATTTAACAATTCAATGTGTAATCTTCGCACTTAACGTATATTCCTGAATAATTTCATTTTTTTCAGTTATTCAATTATTTAATTTTATCAAATTTAATGTTAACCAGATTAATCAATATTAATATATTTCGATTAAAAACAAGATGTTATTTGTAACGAATAGGTTAATTGGTATATTCATTTTTTATAAAATGAATTGAAAAAAATTGAGAAGATGATATATATATATATATATTAGAAAGATCTATTTATTTAGTATTGAATGTGCGTTATGTATAAATATAAGAATTGAGTGTTGGTTTGATGGACGTAATAGAACTGCGGATCATAAAATCTATATATAGTTGTATGTTTTATTCTTACAAGACTACATATGTTCGGTCTGTAGTAGCTGTAGGATTATAATTTGACACGTGAAACGACGTTGGTTTGTCCTTTCCCTGTTTTATGAAGGAAACTTCCAAAGGTTCATCATTTTGATTTTTTTTAAGGAAAAACAGCCTATTCCCCCCTTGATTTTCATGCTTTAGTCCTATTCTCCCCTCGATTTTGACCCTCGTTTTATTCCCCCTTCGATTTTCAGTTTCAGCCTATTTCCCCCTCGATTATCATTTTTTAGTCCTATTCCCCCCTCGATTTTGATCTCATCCTATTCCCCCCTCAATTATCACAAATCTGCCTAAAACCCCCTCCGATTTTGACACAATTTTGACCACATTTTTATTTCAATTTTGATCCAATTTTGATTTTAATTTTGACCCAATTTTGATTTTAATTTTAATTTTGATTTTAATTTTAATTTTGGTTTTAATTTTGATTTTAATTTTAATTTTAATAATAATAAATTATTATCTCAATTTTGACTTGATTTAATCCTAATTAATCCAAATTAAGTATAAATTGAAAATCCGATTTAATCCGAATTAAGTTAAATTGAGTCCAAAATTGAGTCAAAACTATGTCAAAATTGATTTTAATTTTGACCAAATTTTAATTTTAGTTTTGATTCAAATATAACTCAATTTTGACTTGATTTAATCCTAATTAATTCGAATTAAGTATAAATTGAAAATCCGATTTAATCCGAATTAAGTTAAATTGAGTCAAAACTATGTCAAAATTGATTTTAATTTTGACCAAATTTTAATTTTAGTTTTGATTCAAATATAACTCAATTTCGACTTGATTTAATCCTAATTAATCCGAATTAAGTATAAATTGAAAATCCGATTTAATCCGAATTAAGTTAAATTGAGTCCAAAATTGAGTCAAAACTATGTCAAAATTGATTTTAATTTTGACCAAATTTTAATTTTAGTTTTGATTCAAATATAACTCAATTTGACCTAGTTTTGACTCGATTTAATCCCAATTTAATCTTAATTTTGACAAAATTGGATTCGATTTTGGGCTTAGGGTTTAGGATTTTGCCAATTAGTTATTGGTCATGAGATATTAATTTCATGCCACATGTTGGCATCTTAAATATTGGTTCCATCACCTCAGAGTGTTGTATAAGATTTTATTGGATATTTTTACTTAATTTATAATAATAAAATAATTATAAACTTACCGTTGTTATACCGTTTATCATAATTTAAATGGTCAAATTCCAATTTAATTAATCAAATTTCGATATTAAAATCAATATAAAAAATATATGTGTAAAAATATTTATTAATATTATTTACTATAGATCAAAATAAATGATATAATTGAAAATTAAATAATTAGTCGATTATAATTATTGATTCAAATATATAATTATTGATTCGATTTTAGGATGTCTTGGGAATAATATTAAATAAAAAAACTTATGCTTTGATGGTTAACGATAGGATTTATATGTTACGAATAACTTGATTTATTAAAATTAAAATTAAAATCAAAATTAAAACCAAAATCAAAATTAAAATTAAAATCAAAATCAAAATCAAAATTAAAATCAAAATTGGGTCAAAATTAAAATCAAAATTGGGTCAAAATTGGGTCAAAATTGAAATAAAAATCGGGTCAAAATCGGAGGGGTTTTAAGCAGATTTTTGATAATTGAGGGGGGAATAGGATGAGGTCAAAATCGAGGGGATTAAACTAAAACATGATAATCGAGGGGGAAATAGGCTGAAACTGAAAATCGAGGGGGAATAGGACGAGGGTCAAAATCGATGTGGGAATAGGCAGGGGGAATATGCTGTTTTTCCTTTTTTTTTTAATTATTTATTTCCATTAAATTTCTTTCGCTTTCAATAGGACTAAAACATGATAATCGAGGGGGAAATAGGCTGAAACTGAAAATCGAGGGGAGAATAAGACGAGGGTCAAAATCGAAGGGGAATAGGACTAAAGCATGAAAATCAAGGGGAGAATAGGCTGTTTTTCCTAATAAAAATGATTTTAATTCAATCTTAAGATGATATCAAAATGGCGGAATATCAGAAATACGCCGTTGGGTAGCCCAGCGGCAGACGAAGAAGACGACGACGGCGGCGGAGAAAGTTGCCGGTCCGGTGAGCGAAGCAGTAGCGGCAGCAGCAACGATTCAGTTTCTGAGGACCCTGGACTCTGGGTTCATGAGACTTCGGGTCTCCTCCGACCCGTTTTCAAGTGATTTCTCTGTCCCTTTCGTTTTTCTCTTGATCGTTTCACATTAACTCATGGATGATCATGGGTTTCGTTGTGCTTGATCACATTAAAATCATCTAAATTTGACATTTATGGAGCTATGGATGTTATCTGTGATTCGATTTCTATGCACAGAGGCCTTGATATCGAATCCTCAGCTTGGAATGGTCTGGAAGAAACATCTGGTTCATCTCCGGCTAAGCATCATGTTGGTGCGGTATGAAGGTCTCCTTTGGCTTCATTAGTCTCAATTTATGTCTCTTGTTTATTGCTTTTACTACAATTTCTTATATAGTTCATGAGGCTATTATCAGAAGAAGCAAGTGATATTCCTTCTGAGATGTTAGAGAAAGAGGAGGCTTTAGCAAAGGCTGTTGACGCCATGGTTCAAAGCATGGAAAGCTCTGTATCTATGGCATCTAAGAAGGAGATTCGTCGAGAATATGAAGATGAATGTCGTGAGAAGTATGCTGTCCCTGAGGCACAATCAAACTCTAATGTTGTTGACAAGGATTCCTTCAGACAATCAGACACAGAGAGACATCCAGTGAGTGTAATAAAAGATAACGGTCAGAAACCCGTCAGTTCAACAGAAACAGAAAGCCTTGTCGCGGGTATTACCATAGATGAAAGTGTTGCAGAAGGCAAAATCATTGATGAAGATGAGAAATCTGTGGAGGAAGTAACATTGCTTAGTTTTCAAAGGAAGATAAATGTTCTTTACGAGCTTCTTTCAGCTTGTTTGGCCGATAAACGTGAAACGAGCAAGAAATATAACCGACGTAGAAAAGGATATGATGCTCGACATCGTGTTGCATTGCGTTTACTTGCAACGTGGTTCAACATCAAGTGGATAAACGTGGTCCGTATGCCTAAACTTTATCTAATTGGAAGAAAATTTGGTAGTTTCATGGTTGTAATGGTCTTCCAATTGAGGAATCTTTGACATTTTAGGAAGCAATTGAGACAATGGTTGCATGTTCCGCGATGGCCTTACAAAAGGTCGATGAAACAAAGGAAGACGAGTCTTTGTCTCCTCAGAGTAGATGGGATAAATGGAAGCGTGGAGGCATCATTGGCGCTGCTGCTTTAACAGGAGGCACTTTGATGGCCATCACCGGTGGTATGGCAGCTTCTATGTATTATCAACGGGACTCCTCGGAAATAAATAAAAAAAGGGTTCCCCTGACTTGATTGTTTCTTGTTTTGTGTAATGTTGAACAGGATTAGCCGCTCCAGCGATTGCTGCAGGGTTTGGTGCGTTGGCACCAACATTAGGCACTTTGGTTCCTGTGATTGGGGCCAGTGGGTTTGCTGCAGCTGCGAGTGCTGCTGGAACTGTTGCTGGTTCAGTTGCTGTTGCAGCATCATTTGGAGGTGAGTGGTAGACGGGTTCATCCTTACCGATATATATATATATATATATTTATATATACAATTCACTCGTTTCTTAATCGTTCTAAACCAGCGGCTGGAGCTGGGCTCACGGGGAGTAAGATGGCAAGGAGAATTGGAGAAATTGATGAGTTTGAATTTAAAGCTATTGGAGAACATCATAATCAAGGAGTGAGTTCCATTTCCCTTCCTTAAACCCATGTAATATTCAATGGAACCTTGAAATTTTGGTTCCTTAGAGCCTGTCTTTATGCATTCTTAAGACAGGAGAACACTGTCTTTATGCATTCTTAAGACATGAGAACATCCATATACACTTGTAATGATATGAAAACATTTTTCACAAATCAATGTATCAGCGGTTAGCAGTGGAAATCTTGGTTTCTGGGTTTGTCTTTGAGGAAGAAGATTTTGTAAGACCTTGGGAGGGATTAAATGACAATTTGGAAAGGTAATGTTATAATGATGTTCATCTTCTTGAGGATTAGACCCTGAGTTGCTATTCTTATGTCTGATCTTTCCTTTTTTAGGTACACATTACAATGGGAAACTAAAAATCTTGTAGCAGTGAGCACTGCAATTCAAGATTGGCTTACTTCAAGTAATTTGTGTCAATCTTATAGCCATATTCGATTAATTTCATCATTGAGCTATGAATATATATATATATATATAATAGTAGCATTGACATGACTGTTCCAGGACTTGCAATGGAATTGATGAAACAAGGTGCAATGCACACAGTACTAAGTGCTCTTTTAGCTGCTCTTGCTTGGCCAGCAACAATCCTTGTAGCTGCTGATTTCATAGATAGCAAATGGAGTGTTGCCATTGATAGGTATATCTTTTCCCTGATTTGGCAGGAAAACCTCGTGAAGGTTACTACTAGGCCCAAACCAATCCCCAAAGTCAGTGGGTTGGGCCCAAAACTCCAAAAGCCAGCTTATCGAAGGGCCATGACCTTATAAGACACCAACTATTCCCTTACATAGCCAATTTGGGATCCTAACAATACCGACCCGTTAGAACAGCGACATCCACGGTGCTGATGGCCCACCCCGGTTAGCCCACTTTGGCCCCCCACGTCGCTCCTTCCCTGGGTCGCCCCTTCTAGTCCCATGCTGACGGTCCACTCCGGGTTGCCCACTCTAGGCCTTACCAGCTCGCTCCTTCCCGGGTCGCCGCCTCCACACACCGTGAGCCGCATACCCGCCGGATTGAACTGCTCAGATACCAATTTATAGGAACCTATTCCATATTAGGCCCAAACCAATTTCCAAAGCCCGTGGGCCCAAACCACCAAAAGCCAGCTTATTGAAGGACCATGACCTTATAAGGCACCCGCTATTCCCATACATAGTCGATGTGGGATCCTAACAATACCACCCCGTTAGAACAACGATATCCACGACGCTGACGGCCCACTCCGGTTAGCCCACTCTGGCCCCCTAGGTCGCTCCTTCCTCGGGTCGCCCCTTCTAGTCCCATGCTGATGGCCCTCTTTGGGCCCTACCAGTTCGCTCCTCAGGTCCCCCCTCCACACACCGTGAGCCGCATACCCACCGGATCAAATTGTTCTGATACCAATTGATAGAAAACTATCCCATATTAGGCCCAAACCAATACCCAAAGCCTATAGGCCCAAACCACCAAAAGCCAGCTCGCTCCACCTACCTCCTTTTCTTGTTCTTCCTTCTTGTATAAACTTGGAAGGTCATATCAGTTACTTGATCATAATCGTCAGATGGGTTATCTTTGTCTTTCAGATCAGACAAAGCCGGAAAGCTTCTTGCTGAAGTGCTTCTGAAAGGGCTACAGGGAAACAGGTAATAAATAAATTGATCGATTTTGCAAACGAAATGCATTACGTTTCTACGCCTGAACGTTGGATGTTCATTCAGACCCGTCACACTCGTTGGATATTCACTTGGTGCGCGTGTTATCTTCAAGTGCCTCCAGGTGTTGGCTGAGACAGAGCAAAACGGTACTCGACCTAACATTATCTTCATAAAAAAGACTGTTTAACAGTATAATCATTGTTGAGTTTCGCCATATCTCGACAGCTGAAATCGTGGAAAGAGTCGTTCTTCTTGGAGCACCCATTTCAATCAATAACGAAAATTGGCAAGAAGCGAGAAAAGTAAGAATCGAAAAACACATTTCATTATTATTTGCATTCCAACAAGTCTTTATCAATTATATCTAATTCCAGATGGTTGCTGGAAGATTCATCAACGTTTACGCCACAAATGACTGGACCCTTGGAGTTGCTTTTCGCGCAAGGTACCTCTTAAGTTGATCCTTATTTGTTGCCTTTCTACTGACACATTCACCAAATCTTCCTTCTTTTTACCATTTTCAGTCTGTTCTCTCAAGGATTAGCTGGAATTCAACCAATCTGTATCCCCGGGATTGAGAATGTACGAACATTTCTTGAACTCCCTTTCTAATCCTGCGAATCACTTCACATTTTTTAGATGAAATTATGGTGGAAATGGGATGTTTTACCTTAAATTCGATTCACAAATCATAATCTTAAGAGTTTTAAACTGAAATAATCTTAACAAATGACACTATAATGATTGATTCCATCGAATTACCTGATTGAATGATTAGTTTGATCATCAAAATGATACAAAAGTTGTTCGATAAATTACTTATCTTCTTGTGAAAAGCAATTTTAATCCATCTGAAAACTATTTTTACAGGTCGATGTAACGGATATGGTGGAAGGTCACTCGTCGTATCTATGGAAAACACAACAGATTTTGGAGACATTGGAACTCGACGCCTATTATCCCGTCTTCAAACACACATCTTAATCAAAACCCGACAGCGAAAACAATCTTTATCGTCTTCTCGCAAGTGAGTACCAATCTTTTTGGACGAAATATCTATAAACCCTTTTTTGATATCACACTTTTAGTTCACTTTCAATGACTTTATTTCATGTCGGACCGAAACAGAACAGAAACTCACATTGTGCTTTGTCCTAATCGGACAAGTAGTTAATAGTACAAGAGAAGAAGTAATTTTCAACGTCGCACGTATGTTGTTTTCTTTTTTTTTTTACTTTGACAAAAAAAAATAACGTTGAAGTGTCCCTTTTAATGGCGATGTGTTTGAATTTGTGATGGCTTTATATATATTTTTTGCTTCGTAATTAATGTAACGTCGCAATCTTGAAGCTAAACCTACCGCCCACTTCTTTGGTTGCCTTTCATAAATCAATCATACACACTCCCCATATATTTTTTTTATTCGTACCTTTTTTTCCATTGAAATTACAAACATATCATTAATTCAGTCATACTTCGTTTTCATTAAATGTTATAGATAGTCGTAAATTATTATAAATTGAGTTTTTTTATTTAATTATTATGATGTCTAGATAACGATTATAAAATAATTAAAACACGGGTTCACTCACGGAAGACCGGCGGCTCACGGGTTCACGGACGGCTAGAAACAGATGGCTCATGCACGGGGACAGAAGGATGGCTGATGCAAGTGACGAACGTATGACAGCTCACAAGGGACGGACGTACGATAGCTCACAAGGGACGAACGGGCTGAGGAAAACAATGGTTGAACGAAGACAAGGAGTCGCGACCGAAAAATTTATAGACATTTACGGACGGAACAAGAATTTCGTCAGTAAACCGTCCGCAATCAGTGACGAAATCGAGACACGTCCGCAAATCATCCGCAATCGTGGACAAATAGGGGATGGAAGTTCGTAAATTACGGACGGCTTGCGGACGCGTCTCGTTCCCGTCTGTGATTACGGACGGAGTTCTCGTTTCGTTAGTAAATTACGAACGTCAGTAAGACGCATTTCGTTTTCGTCCCTGATTGGGGACAGTTTTTCACGTTTGTCTGTAGTTTGAGATCCATTTGCAATCTGTTCGCAATCCGAGGGACGAGACCGAGGGACGGGAACAGATCGAGGGACATGAATAGACCGAAGGACGAGAACTTATAACAATTAATTAAAATTTATATTCCGTCGATTCAATAACAAAGTTAACAATTCAATAACAATTCTTTTATTATTTTGAACATCCGATAACAAGTTAACATAAATCATCTTCAGAATCACATAATTCTTCCGTTGATTCTTGCGTTTTTGAATTTGATTTAAATTCTTCTTCTGCTTCATTTTCTGCCATCCCTTCATCTTCAGTTGTTTCAATTTCTTCGACTCCATCATGCACTAGTGCTTCAACAGTAACTTCGTCAATAGCAACAATCTCGGTGGTTTGTTGTTGCATGACCAATTGTTGTTCTTCAGTGTTGTCGATAAATTTATCCCTTGAAAGTATCTTCATTGCAAAACGCTAATTTGAAGATCTTCTCATATGTGGATATGAAATATAAAAAACGTGATCGGCTTGTGACCAAGAATAAAAGGCTCGTATTTTGCATATGTTTGTTTAGAGTTAACTTGTACAATGCCTAATTTGTTTATTCTTGTTTCGCGACCGCTTATTGGATTGAACCAATCACATCGAAATAACATCACTCTTAGACCGACATAACCTACAAAAAAGGACAAATATAAGTCAATATATTCTAAAATATCATACATGATATGTATAGGAAATTTTTTGGATTAGTAATGATACCTGGATATTCCAATTGCAAAATTTCTTTCAACATCCCATAAAAATCTGTTTCGTCGGTCGATTCACAATAGCTTTCACCTTTCGCACATACCCCATAGTTCATAGTGGACTTAATTTTTTCCGTGTTCGTAAGTATGAAAGTTGTAACCACGTGTAAAATACAATGGCCAACTAGTAACTTTTACAATTGATTCTTTAATAAGATCTCGTAGCCACAACGAGTGATTACCGATCTCAATCTGCATTAGAGAGGAAACAATCATCAACAAAGCGTTATAATATTATATAAAAGTAATTTATTAATATTTAATCTATCATTTACTTATATATTGTCTTATCCATGTGGAGAAATTTTTTTTTTAAGTTTTTGGAGTTGAGATTCATCAATATTCACATATGTATTATTCAATATATCATCAAATATCCAGTAAAATTTTCGAAAATTCTGTAAATATTACAAATAAAATATGCATACGCAATTGAATCCATATTTATAGTACATTACCTTTCTGAAGGCCGTAGATATTCACAGTTGAGTAAAACTTTACGTATGTGCGATGTGTAGATTTCGTTGTGATAGCCATAGATATTTCACCTTAGCAGCAGTTCGACCAATTCCGCAAAATATATCTGGAACATCTGGTACTGGATATAAAAATGTCACACCACCATCAAAACATATACCTGGATTTCTACTTCGCGTTTGAACATGTGGCTCGAAGTAGTAAGAAATGAAGAACAATATCTCCTCATTCACGTATTGTTCCACAATTAAACCCTCTGGACGAGCTTTTCATTTGGTTTTTTCTTCACGTGAAATATAAATCTCTCGAATGGATACATCCAAAGAAATTGAACTGGACCTCCTAATGCGGCTTCATGTGGTAAATGAACTGTCAGATGCTCCATAACATCGAAGGATGCTGGTGGAAAAATATTCTCCAAATTATGTAGTACAGTAATTATGTTGCTTTTAAGTTTACGAACCACATCTACACTAAAATTTCCCGCACATAAATCTCGAAAAAATATGTCAATACCTGAAAAATTAAAGAATTAATTAGTTTATTTAACAATTAATATCTGTAAATTATTAATCGTTATACTATATAAAAAATAATAAATGATACCTCCAATTGTTTCGTGTGTATGTTTGTCCATCAATTCAGAAAAACATATAGGAAGTAATCTTTGCATGACTACATGACAATCGTAACTTTTTATCCCTGATAACTTTCCTTCATGAATATCGACACACCTTCCGATGTTAGATGCATAACCATCAGGAAATTTCACATCTCTTTCAACCATTTCAAAAATTTATATTTCTCATCATTCGATAATCTGAATATCAGAATTTGAGCTTTACTGTCGTCACTTATATGTAACTCCTTCCGTGAACAATACTCTTCTAGATCCTTCCGTGATTTAATGTTATCTTTTGTTTTTCCAGTGATATTCAGTACCGTGTTGATGATCTTATCGAAAAAAGTTTCTCTATGTGCCTGACGTCAAGATTGTGTCGAAGATTCAGATTTTTCCAATACGGTAGATTCCAAAATATGCTCTTCTTGTACCAACTATGAGTAATTCCATAACCATCAATTCTCGGATATTTGTTCCCTCTGTAATCTATACTCCTAGGAATGCCTAAAGCAAGAAGTCATCCATACAAAATCTCTTTGTCTGTCAAAACTAGAGGAGAAGATTTTCGCACAACTATATTCCTCTTGAAATTCCTCTTGTTGTGCCGTAATATATCATCGACAGGAAGAAAACGATGATGATAATCAAAACAACCCGTCTTCATCCATATTTCAACTAAAAACCATCCGTTTCCCCCTTGCAATTTGGAAAAGCCAATCGATCATGCGTTGTTCATCCAAATAGTATACCATAAGTTGGAAAATCACTTATTGACCACATTAGAGCACCTCGTAATACAAAATTATATCGTCTCGAAATGTCATACGCTGGAACTCCTTTCTATAATTTTTTCAATTCTTCAATCAATAGTTGAAGAAATATATCCAAACTTCTTTTTGGATGATTAGGTCCGTGAATAAACATTGTTAAGAATAAAAACTCACGCTTCATGTACATATCTCGTGGTAAATTGTACGGTGTCATAATAACTGGCTACAACGAATAATTTCTCCCAGACATCCCGGATGGATTAAAACCATTAGTGCAAAGGCCTAAATAAATGTTTCGACTCTCAACTGCAAAATCAGGATATACCTTGTTAAAGTGTTTCCACGCCTCACCATCTGAGGGATTACACATTTCTCAGTCACGACTTGAATGCTCAGCATGTCATCTCATGTCGCTTGCGGTCTTCTCAGATTGATACAATCTTTTTATCCTACTGTAATTGGTAATACCACATAAGATGATACATAATCGATTTTCTATTCCTTGTCAAATAAAACCGATCTTTTCCACAAAATCGATAATTTCTCAAATCCGAAGTTTCTTTCCTAAAAATCATACATTTGTCTTAGAAAACATCAATCTTTTGATATGGCAATAAACCCAATGATCTCATCATCTTTTTTGTTTCATATTATGACCCAACTGTATTATTATCTTCAGGCAAACAATCTCTTATTAATTGTGATATAGAATCCATGCAATTCTCATAAAGATTATTTCAGTCTTCAAATTCATCAGACGTGTAGATAGAGACAACTGTGAAAGATCACTTCTAAAATCATCATAAAGTGGATGCCTAACACTTTTTAACATTTCAAAAAAACTTTTCGCTTCTTCATTCAGATCTTCTTCAATATTTTCACTTTTATTTCTTTCATCGAATACATTTTACACCATTTCCACATAATGGTTCATTTCTACATCTTGAGAAGTCTCAAACACTTCATGATGTACAATGCCCTACTAAAATTTTCCACAACATTACTAGGTCGCAGTGCAAAATTCTCTTCATGAGATAACCAAATGAAATAATTCGGAGTAAAATCTCTTAATTAAAGATGATTCGAAAAGGTTCTCTCATTAACAAATTTTTCATTTTTGCATTTAACGTATGGACAAATCACGGGTGTCTTTATAAACTTGTTGATTTGTCTCTATCGTCATAAAATGTGAAACGCCTTCTATAAACTCATTCGATACACCTTGAGTTTCTGGATCAATTCTTCTATACATCCACTGTGTAAAACGAAAATATTCGGTCTCGATGATGATGCCATTATAATCAGAAACAATAACAAGATATGTAGAGAAATATATGAGAATTGCGTGTGAGAAACGGATGGAAGGAGGAGGGGTTAAATAGATAATTTCTGGATTGATTAAGGACGAATTACGAACTAAGAAAAATATTTCCCAACGAACCGTCCCGAATACGTCCTTAAATCTTAAACCATCCTTATAATTTGTGGACGGACGCTCATCGCGTCCGCAAATTGCAGACGTCCTTGGACGTGGTCTCTAATCAACAACGTCTCCCAATTTCGTTTCAAATCTGTCCACAATCACAGACGACTCAGGGACCGCTTTTCGTTCACAAATTTTCGGACGCATTAAGGACTGATTTAATTTTCCGTCCTTAATCCATCCGTAAATTTAGAGACGATATGTTCCGTCCGTAAATTCCGTTTTAAAATAATAATTTCCTTGTAGTGCATTAATCGTAGAAAAAATGAATATAAAGGAAACACAAGATACATTTTAGTTATTATAATTATTTAAAATTTGATAAATGGGTTTTTGAAATATTATTTTAAGGTAGTGCATCTTTAAATACAATGTGTGAACTAATGTAATTTACTTTTTTTTCTTTTATAAACCTTTACCTTTGTTGTTAGGTGCCATTTTGGTTCCTTTTGTTAAAAGTCAAATAAATATCAATGAAAATGTTTGATTTCGTGTTTTTTCGTTTAAAAAAACGTCAACAAAATTATTTTTTCAAAGTTTCAATAGGAACATATGGATTCTTGGATTTGGAAGCTGCCAAATTTGGTATTCTATCTGTAAATTACATGTTTAATTAAATAATATAAAATTCGAATGGTTAAAATATGTGTAGCGTGGGATATTATTTTCCATAAAGATTCTGCAATGGAGCCTCCTGTATCCGATCAATCGACCACAATGTTTCTAACAATAGAAAATAACATTTATTATATTTGTTTGTTTTCTGAGAAAATGAAAAATTAATTAAAAATATTTATTTGCATTTTTGACCCATTTAAAACCTCTCATGTGGAGAAGCTTCCGTCGTGTCACCCTTTTGTTAATTTATGGTTATATATACACCCACGTGGTTAATTAGCAAATATTTTCTTTCTAATCTGTGTTTAATTAATGGATGTTGGAGATTTGCTTCCTTGTACGTTTTGTTGTTGTCGTTGATATGAATTGTATTGACAAAACAAATTGTTCAAATACATTAAAAAAAGTAATAATCAATAACAAAAAATTATACCAAAAAGTTTATGTTTGAAACCAATTTCCAAATTTTTATGTTATGTTATGTTATTTTGTATTTGATAGAGCATTTGATTTTTAGTTTATATATATATATAATTTTTTATATTTTGAAATAAAAAATTGTAATAATATTAGAGTTTGAATTCTGTTGATTTAAATATTATAATTTTATTTATAATTATATTACATTATGTTGACTATAATATGAATTATAGATGCGTATATATATATTATTTTACTAATATTTAATTTTCAAAATAATGTTTGACTTGAAATAAAATATTAATTTATTTAACATTTTGACGATTTCATCACAATTGAAAGAAGAAAACATTTGATATTATAAGATAAAGAGCACCCTCGATTTTCCTCGTGGTTGAGAAAGAGTTAAAATTGATTTAACATTTGTATATAATAATGTTCGTGCTGACTATTTACATTTTAAGGATTTCAAGATTTAGTTTTAACGAGTATTAAAAGTAATTGTTTACAAATATATTATGTTACTAAGTTTAATAAAGAATATTAGTATACCTAATTAATTCCCATAATAAAAACGTGAATATTACCTTATTCAAAATCTATATAATCTAGTCAATGATAATGTAAAGGAGAAACTGCCCAAAATATTTATGAAGTAAAATAAGTTTAGCGTGAAAAACCTTTGAACTTATACGACATAAGGATAAATAAATCTACAGTTTTATTTTTATTATTTTATTCTATAAAAAGTAATTTTTGTCCTTTTTTGTGACAGAGTCTGTCAATTTTCATTTTAGTATATTTTAAAAATACTCGATTGATTGATTGATTTAATATTTCTGAAGTTTTAAACATTGGTTAGTGTAAAAAAAGAAAGTAATACATCTTTTATAATGCATTCACAAAATACATAAGTCTATACCGTTTACTTAAAATGATATAATAATATTTATTTATTTTAAACAGCTAGAATAGTTAATTGTGATCCAAGTCAACAAATCCCATCTTATCAAAACCAAAATCAACAACAGATAAATTCAGTATTAAAAATAAATGTAAAATAAATAATTTAAATACATGACTTCTAATATTTGAGACATGTAATGTAATCATGTTTTTCTCTTACAACTTAATGAATTTTTAATTTCTCCAATTGTAAATGTTTTACTTGCTATTTTTATTTTATTTTTTAAATATAAAAAATGCTGACAAAAAAGGGTACGACTTAAAGATTCAAAATATTAGATGTTGTTGTTAGATTTTGTCGTCGGACAAACCCCAAAAATACGACCCTAAAAGTCCTCTCATGCTCATAGTGATTTTTTTTAGTTTCATTAATTTTAATTAATAACTCAGATTATTAATTCATCTTCCTATAATTAGAAAGATTATTTATCACAAGTCTCAAACTTAGATTAAGTTATTACATATACAACTTTGTGGTTCGAATACGTAAAAACAAATCCAAATTTGGTATCCTTTTACTCACGTGATGCTACCAAAAGACGTATAACCCCTTCAACCGCGGAGTAAAACCACCTTCCTCTGCCAGGGCTATTTTCGTCTTTTTAGTTTACACGTCACGTGGCGCACAGTTTGAGTCGTTCAGTAGACGGAGTTAATAAGGCGCGTGGAAGGCACGGCGACGAGGCGCGTGGCTCGAGGGGCGGTGAGGCCGAAGACGTCGCTCATGTCGAGGTCCCCGGGCTTCATCCCGTCCGGCAACTCCCATGTGAAGCAGTGAAGGAGGTGAGCCACCGCCAAATCGAGCGCGTACAACCCGAGCTGCATGCCCGGACACGATCTCCGACCCGACCCGAACGGTATGAACTCAAAGTTACTCCCTTTGAAATCGGGCACACCAGGCTTCAAGAACCTCGATGGGTCGAATCTCTCGGGGTCGGGCCAGGAATGCTGGTCGCGGCCTATAGCGAAGGCGTTGATCATGACCCGTGACCGCTTCGGGATGAAGAAACCGTCGATCTCGGCATCCTCGGCGGTCTCGTGGAGGAGGAGAGGGATCGGAGGGTGGAGCCTTAGGGTTTCTTTGAGACAACACTTGAGGAATGTGAGCTTCTCCATGTGCGTCTCTTCCACGCGCCGGTCAGGACCCACGACTTCGGTGAGCTCATTTTGGACCCTTTTTAGGTCCTCTGGGCTCCGTAGAAGCTCCGTTAGGGCCCACTCTATCGCCGACGCCACCGTCTCTGTTCCTCCGAACATTACGTCCTATAACATACATATATACTATTATTGTTATTCTAATACAACATTACATTAACCTGATACTAAAACTATATATTTTGGTATACCAATATATATATATATATATATGTATGCATAATTGATCAAGTGAAAACGATGCATGCTCACCATGATGATGGCTTTGATGTTGTCACGAGTGAGCTTGATCGAGTTATGAAGATCTTCGGATTCATTCAATTTCGCCTCTTCGCTATAAAACGCGAGCAAATCATCAACCATATCGCTATCAACATCTTCATCAACATTTTGCTTTTCCCTTTTCGTTATGTGTTCATCGATAATATCATCGATGAATCCATCTAAAGCTTTTCGTGCGTTCAACAAACGCTTATTGACCCCTTGAGGATCGATCCAACCGAGATAAGGTATAAAATCCGCGATGTTAAACGCTCCAAAGAGCTTAGAAAACTCTTGTAATATCCTAATGAACTCATCTTGCCCTTCTTCACAAGCCGAGCCAAACGCGGCTCGGTACGTTATGTTCCTCGTCAAAGCAAATATAAGTTCACCAACATTCACGGGCTTACCAACGTTGGCCACGACCGTCCTAACCATCTTGTCTACTTCGTCTCGCACCGAGGCCCATGACTCTGCCCTTTTGCGACTAAAAACCTTCATGACACACACTTTTCTCATCTGTCGCCAAAAGGGTCCGTAGTGGGCGAAGGCCATGTCGGCTCGGTCGTACGTCAAGTACGATATAGCGATGGTCGCGGGCCGGTTCGAGAATATGTTGTCTTGAACTTGGAGGACTTGTCGTGCCACTTCGGGGGACGAAACAGCAAACATGTGGAGGAAACCCATCCGTAAATGGAACAAACCACCGTATTTTTGGCTCAATTTAGCTAAGCCACGGTGCGTAAGTTGGTCTGTCAAATATGGGTTGGGCCTAACTAATCCCAAAAGCTAGCTCAAGAGTTTAGGATTGTCCAACACCATATATACAAGTCCCAAAGTTCATGTCCTAACCGATGTGGGACAACTCATCATAACACTCCCCTTCACGCCCAGGCTCGGTCCTGGAGCGTGGACATTGCAATCGGGGGCCCAACATCGGTATATTCAAATCGGGACGAACCGGGCTCTGATACCATGCCAAGATTAGAATGAAATCGTGTGTGCGTATTATTAGGTCGAAGCCCGGTTTAAATAGAAATTACAGAACGTGACTAACCTAATACGACTAAGCATAATTACAAATAAACCCCTATATACATAATCAACCCTAATATGGTCCATCATCAGCATGTTTCCGATGATCGGTAAGCCTCTCGGCCCCGGAGGAAACGGCCGTCTCCGCCGCCGCATGACTAGACCGAGGAAAATGATGACGGAGGCGATGAGGATGAGAGCCGTGGGAGGATCTAAGACTTGGTTAAATGTTTGTGACAATGACTCCATTTTGTTTCTGTGTATGTTTTTGGGTAAATACTGAATTGATTTTAGAAGGCAAACTTCTGCCACCTTAGGATGTGATAATACAAAGCCTATATATAAAGGAAAAAATCATTAAAATACGCAAAATTGTGGTAAATTGTTAGTACTATATAAGAATTATTTTTATATAAAAATTTTCATGTTCGTTTATAATAATATATAAATGATAAAATTTAAGTTTAAATTATTCTATAAATATACGCATATCTTATGATATACATATCTACCTGATATATATATATCACGTAATATGACAATGATAACCTGTATATATATATATATATAATTATAATATTTTCACACGAGTTCAAGTATTTTTCTGAGAGTTTTTTTTTTCTTTATATAAATCAATGTTTGACCATATTTCACAACTGTTGTATTTTTTCTCGTTGGTGGGTCCGATTAAATTTTTGTTACGTATATATCTATACATATTCGGTCTTTCTAGTTATAAGATATTTATAAGATTTTCATGCGTGTGCTTATATTTCATATATAATTTGACAATGATGATATTGTGAAATGTTTTAGGTAAGGCGATGAATCTAGATAAGTTAATATTAGGGTTCTTGTGCGTATACTTAGAAATATTATTTAGATCTTATAAAAACCTAAATCCAATAAAAGTTGGTCGCATGGTCGGTTGCAATTGTTGTTGCACAATTAAACTCTGGGATTGTAAATCAAATTAGGGGGCCTAAATGGGGTGACGATGGCTGAATTTGATTTACATTGTATAATCGTGGATTTGTTTAGAAAAATATTGATTCTGAAAAAAAAAACGGAATTTTTCATTTTTTATAAAATTTATTCATAATATAAAACTATGATTTATTTTTAAAATAAATCATTTTTAACCATAGTTTTACTAACAATAATTATAATTATCTATTTTTAAAATTGATTCTTATTATATTATATTTTTAAATAAATTTAATTATAATTGTATCATGAAAATAATATTATTTAAAAAGACAGAGATTACAGTCATTTTTTTGCAATAAAATCTTGTGATTCGATCACAATGATTACAATCAATCATATTTTTTTTATAAAAATATCTCGTGATTCAATCATAATGATAATGATCAACACTATCTTTGGCAAGAAGATACTCGAATCTGGAGTATCGTTAACTCATATAAATTTGTTGATCGTTTTAATTATTCTTTATTATCTCCCTACTTTTTTTTGTTTGTATATATTCTTCTCTTTCTATATAATTATGAAGTTTTCATTTTTTTTCTATTTTGAACGTTGTAATCTTTTTTATATAATACTCTTCACATATACTATAAGAAATAAGACGAAAACTATTATTGTCTTTGTGTATTCTTTTGTTAATCGATCTTGTCTCCACAAATTTTTTTATGGTATCAGAGTAAAAAGTCTAAGGATTCAATTCTTTTACTCTTTGTCTTGTTATTCTCTATATATCAATAAACGCTACAAAGTGCATTTCGATTCACTCCAATGGAGATAACTACACTATCTGGTTCATAATTCTCGAAACGAACCATCGAAACTGCTGTTTTGGAATTACATCCACTCCAAAGAAAGAGAAGCAGCCAACGCGAGCGTGGGTCAAGCAAAAAAGGCTTAGAATGAATCCACAACCCTCGTCCTCATCCAAAATTCACTGGAAGTTCGTCTTTTTCATGTTTATGACCATATTCGAAAGCCTAAGGACTTGTGGGATGAGCTGAAAGCTGTATATGACCATGTCTCCAACTTAAAAAATGTACGAGGTTCGAAAGACGCTTCAATCCATCCACCAGGAAGCGTTCATTCAATGATCTCATAGTCTAGTTCAAAGATCTATTAGTCGAGCTCGAAGATCTGCATCCGGAGACCATCGATCAAAAGAGATCGCAACTCTTCATAATCAAGACAAAGTCTTTTGTCTTCTGTTCACCCTTAATGTATCCTACCACAACCTTATCAACCATGTCCTTTGTCAATTGGAGTTTTCGACCCTTAATGATGTGTGCATGCTAGTCAAGAAGGAAGATGAGTCGAATCGAATTTTCAAAGGGTGAATGGAGATAACACATAGTAACAATTTTAAACTCGAAACTCATCAGAAAATTTATTATTGTGATCATTATAGGAAGAAAGTTACTCAAAAAAGAGATGTTGGATCCTTCATCCTCACCTAAAGACTCGAAACAAACATGGCTCATTTTCATTGGAGGCAACACATTTTGTGTCTCATCAAGATATACCTTCGGTGGCCTAACCAACTTATGTGACGATGTAGGCTCTGAACACACGATAAAAAAAAGTTCTCAACACCTCCGATACAGCAAAGCAGAATCCAAAGAGGACGGTAATTATGTTTACCTATCTCGAATAAAATATCAACTTTCCTATATATAAAGATATATATATATATTATTCGGAAAAGAAAGATATATATATATATTATTTTAACATAAATATATATCTATATATATTTTATCATTCGTTAAGTTCAAATTTATTTAAATTAACCATACAATAAAATCATAATAGTTATATCATAGCCATTTAACTTATTGCAAAAATATTTTTATTTTGACTATAATACTATCACACATAAAAATAATACACGTAATACATGTGTGCCCAAAATTGATAACATCTTCTAGTTGACAACAACAATATATCGTATATCTTTAAAGAAAATAATGTCATACATCCACTTGTTTTCTTGTATATATATATATATATAATAGTTTTTTCTTTCACTATCTTTTTTTGTTATATAAATGCTAACTGATATAAATGTTATTTTCAAGATTATTATGATTTGAACCTCGAGCATAAAAAATGTTTTGTATGTTTCATCCATCAATTAAATTATTTTATATTATAGTTGAAATGTTCTTGTTGACCAACCCAAAGAAAATTATGTGATAGATTCATATAAATTTGCATACATGAATCATACAAATCAGCCCTTTACGTATGCACAAAACTTGGATCATATAATTATACCTAAAGTACCACAAACTATCACTACAAGAAAATTTGTAATTCGGGACTGCATTTGCGGAATGAGTCATCCGTCCCTAAATTTAGGGACGGATTAGGGACTGTTTAGGGACGGACTACTAAATCCGTCCCTAATCCGTCCGCAATATTCCAGACTGCAGAGTAGTCCCTAAGTCGTCCGTAATTCTGGACGGATTCGGGACTAATTTTGTAGTCGTCCGCAATTTACGTTTCTCACACACAAATCTCATATATTTCTTTTTATATCTTGTTATCGTTTCTAATTGTAATGGCATCGTCGTCGAGATCGAATATTTTCGTTTCGAGACAGTGGATGTATAGAAGAATTGATCCGGAAACTCAAAGTGTATCGAAGGAGTTTCTAGAAGGCCTTACACAGTTTATGACGGTGGCGACAAATCAACAAGTTTATAGAGAAAACGGTAAGTTGGTTTGTCCCTGTATAAAATGCAAAAATGAAAAATTCGTTACTGAGAAAACCGTTTGGAATCATCTCTATTTAAGAGGTTTTACTCCAAATTATTTTATTTGGTTTTCTCATGGAGAGAATTTCGCACCACAACCCAGTAATGTTGTTGAAAATTTTAGTAGGGGTTTCGTAAATCGTGAAGTATCTCAGATTTGTCAAGATGTAGAAAACCCTTATGTAGAAATGGTGCAAAATGCGTTTGTGGAAAGAAACGAATATGAAAATATTGAAGAAGATCCGAATGAAGAATCAAAAACTTTTTTTGAAATGTTAGAAAGTGCTAGGCATCCACTTTATGATGGTTGTAGAAGTGGTCTATCACGGTTGTCTTTATCTGCACGGTTAATGAATTTGAAGACAGAAAATAATCTTTCTCAGAACTGCATGGATTCTATATCGCAATTAGTAAAAGATTATTTGCCGGAAGATAATAATGCAGTCGAGTCATATTATGAAACAAAGAAGATGATGAGATCATTGGGTTTATTGCCGTATCAAAAGATTGATGTTTGTCAAGACAACTGTATGATTTTCTGGAAAGAAACTTCGGATTTGGTCAATTGTCGATTTTGTGGAAAAGATCGATTTTATTTGACAAGAAATGGAAAATCAGTTCCGTTTCGTCGTATGTGGTATTTGCCAATTACAGACAGGATAAAAAGATTGTATCAATCGGAGAAGACCGCAAGCGACATGAGATGGCATGCCGAGCATTCAAGTCCTGACGGAGAAATGTGTCATCCCTCAGATGGTGAGGCGTGGAAACACTTTAACAAGGTATATCCTGATTTTGCAGCTGAGAGTCGAAATGTTTATTTAGGCCTTTGCACTGATGGTTTTAATCCATTCGGGATGTCTGGGAGAAATTATTCGTTGTGGCCAGTTATTATGACACCGTATAATTTACCACCAGATATGTGCATGAAGCGTGAGTTTTTGTTCTTAACTATATTGATTCCCGGGCCTAATCATCCGAAAAGAAGTTTGGATATATTTCTTCAACCATTGATTGAAGAATTGAAAGAATTATGGAAAGGAGTTCCAGCATACGACGTTTCGAGACGACAAAATTTTATATTACGAGGTGCTCTTATGTGGACAATAAGTGATTTTCCAGCTTATGGTATGCTATCCGGATGGACAACGCATGGTCGATTGGCTTGTCCATATTGCATGGAGGAAACAGACGCTTTTCAGTTGAAGTATGGACGGAAAACGAGTTGGTTTGATTGTCATCGCCGTTTTCTTCCTCCTGATGATTCACTACGACGCAACAAGAGGAATTTCAAAAGGAATATTGTCGTGCGGAAATCTCCTCCTCCAGTTTTGACCGGTGAAGAGCTATTGTATGAACGACTTATCGCTTTGGGTATTCCTAGGAGTATAGACTGCGGAGGAAACAATCATCCGAGAATTGATGGCTACGGAAATACCCATAATTGGTACAAGAAGAGCATATTTTGGGATCTTCCGTATTGGAAAAATCTGAAGCTTCGCCACAATCTCGATGTCATGCACATAGAGAAAAATTTTTTCGATAATATCATCAATACGGTAATGAATGTCACAGGAAAAACAAAGGATAACATTAAATCCCGGAAGGATCTCGCAGAGTATTGCTCACGGAAGGAGTTACATATAAGTGGAGATGGTAAAGCTCCAGTTCCGATATTCAGATTGTCTAATGAGGAAAAATCTAAATTGTTGCACTGGTTGAAGGAAGACGTGAAATTTCCTGATGGTTATGCATCTAACATCGGAAGATGCGTCGATATTCATGGAGGAAAGTTATCAGGGATGAAAAGTCACGATTGTCATGTATTCATGCAACGACTACTTCCCATATGTTTTTCTGAATTGATGGACAAACATACACACGAAGCAATTGGAGGTATCATGATTATTTTTACATATATAGAGTATAATTAGTGATTATATAATTTATATTAATTGTAAAATAAACTAATTAATATACTTGAATTTTCAGGTATCGGCATATTTTTCCGAGATTTATGTGCGAGGAACTTAAGTGTAGATGTGGTTCGTAGACTTAA
Organism: Gynandropsis gynandra; assembly: GCA_036759665.1. Lineage (NCBI taxonomy): Eukaryota > Viridiplantae > Streptophyta > Magnoliopsida > Brassicales > Cleomaceae > Gynandropsis > Gynandropsis gynandra. Next base: position 1,462,416 of record CM071874.1, on the reverse strand, counting down.
AAGTAACATAGTTACAATACTATGCAATTTGGAGAAGATTTTTCCACCATCATTCTTCGATGTTATGGAGCATCTGACAGTTCATCTACCACACGAAGCCGAATTAGGAGGTCCAGTTCAATTTCGTTGGATGTATCCGTTCGAGCGATTTATGTTTCATTTGAAGAAAAAAGCCAAACAAAAAGCTCGTCCAGAGGGTTCAATTGTGGAACAATACGTGAATGAGGAGATATCGTTCTTCACGTCGTACTACTTCGAGCCACATGTTCAAACGCGAAGTAGAAATCCGGACAGATGTTTTGATGGTGGTGTGGCATTTTCATATCCAATACCAGATGTTCCAGATATATTTTGCGGAGTTGGTCGAACATCTGGTAAGGCGAAAGAGATATGGTTATCACAACGAGATCTACACATCGCACATACATATGTTTTACTCAATTGTGAATATCTACGGCCTTTTGAAAGGTACATATACCTATAAATATATGATTCAATTATGTATGCGTATTTTATTTGTAATATTAACATATGTTTCTCACATTTTTCAGGATGTTCGATGATGTATTGAAGAATACATATATGAATATTGATGAAACTCAACTCCAAGAGCTTAAAGAAAGAGATTTCTCCACATGGATAAGACAATATGTAAGTAAATGATAGTTATATATTATTGTTATTCAAATTATGAATAAGACTTTTATATCAATGATTTGTTTCATTTAATACAGATTGAGATTGGCAATCACTCGTTATGGCTACGCGATCTTGTTAAAGGACCAACTTTAAAAGTTACGAGTTGGCCAATGTATTTCACACGTGGTTACAACTTTCATACTTACGAGCACGGAAAATTGAAGTCAACTATGAACTATGGTGTTTGTGTGAAAGGTGAAAGCTATTGTGAATCGACTGAAGAACCAGATTTTTACGGGATATTGAAAGATATTTTGCAATTGGAATATCCAGGTATTAATACTAATACAAAAAATTTCTTTTCGATACCACATATGATATTTTCGAATATATGTTGACTTATATTTGCCATTTTTTTGTAGGTTACGTTGGTCTAAGAGTGATGTTATTCCGATGTGATTGGTTTGATCCAATAAACGGTCGCGGAACAAGAATAAACAAATTAGGTGTCGTAGAAATTAATTCTACAAGGAGATATGCAAAATACGAGCCTTTTATTCTTGCGTCACAAGCCGATCAAGTTTGTTACGTTTCCTATCCACATATCAGGCGATCTTTAGGTTGGCATTTCGCAATGAAGATACTTCCCAGGGGTAAATTTACCAAGAACACAGAAGAACAACAATTGGCCATGCAACAACAAACAACCGAGATTGTTGCTATTGATGAAGTTACAATTGAAGCATTGGCACATGGTGAAGTTGAAGAAATTGAAGATGAAGCGATTGAAGGAAACGAAGAAGATGAAGAATTTGAATCAAATTCAGAATCACAAGAATCGACGGAAGAATTATGTGACTCTGAATCAAATTCAGACGTTTAAAGAATTGTTATTTATAACTTTATATTGTTATATATATCGGTATTTTCTTTTCCCTCATGAAATATATATCACTCGGTCAAAATTTATGTGCTTCTTCTTCTTTATCATCTTTTAATATATATATACATAAACGAGTATATATATAAAAAATGTAAATTGATAATCTATATTATATACATATGTTGATGCATTTATATAATCTATATTATTATATACATAAATTGATAATTCCAGACGGCGTCTCGAGCCGTCTGGAATTTCCGGACGGCGTCTAGTTCCGTCCGCAAATGGGACATGGGGCACCAAAACCGTCCCTAATTGGTCGGCAATTTGCGAACGGCTTACGTCTCCCGTCCGCCAACCGCGT
>CM071874.1:1398365-1459693 GCA_036759665.1 Gynandropsis gynandra | reverse complement strand
TTAATGCTAATTCATGAATATATATAAACATTGAATTAAAGGTTTATATAATTTTTTAAATTATAATTTTAGTATGTCACGTCGTATTGGAAGAGGCGGTAACAGAAACCGCTCAACATCCGAAGAGAGTGCTAATGCTCCACAGCACTCGAGACAACAATCGGATCCAATATATTCGGATTTTATGAATCCGAATTTATTTCCGACTGGATCGGCACAATATATGTCGTATCCATTTTACCAGCAAATGCCACCGCCGGTCGAACCGATGTTGCATCCCGAGCCTCCGATGTATCAAGAACCCACAGTGGAGGAGCTTCTAGCAATGGACGAGGAAAGACGGAGACTTCCTCATTTAGATCCGGATTCAGATTCCGAAGAACTTTGGTATATATATAAAACATAATTTTAATTAATTATGTTTATAATTAATTATTAAGTCTTAATATATTTTTATTTTTAGGTTTGGTCGGAAGCAACTTAATCGGCATATCACCACAATAATTAAAGCCGATTATGACCGATTTTCTTATAATTGGACCCGAACTGATCCCGAAGTAAAGGAACGATGGTGGAAAGCGTTCGTGGTATATTTTTTTAAGTATTAATTTCATTATAAATTTTAATCTTAAAATAATATTAAACCAAATAATTAAGTCATTATTTTGCAGCAAAAATTTTATTGGGATCCTGCAATAACCGGACGAGTGAAGTCCGAATTTCAGAAGCATGGGGCAAAACGATTGAAAAATCTTATGTACGAAATGAAGACTGATTGGGATGTAAAGAATGTCAAACCCGTTTGGGTCCCTGATAATGTCTGGGAACAGCTGCTTGCTTATTGGGACACTCCTGAATTTAAGGAGAAAAGCGAGCGCGCTAGTCGATCCCGTCGTTCTGATAGAGCGGGATATGGGATAAGTGCGCATACTGCTGGTTCCCGTTCATTCGCGGAGGTTTATAAAGATATGGTAAGATTTAAAATTTTTAAAAGTTTTATTATGAATTAAATCTTATAAATATGTATAAAATGATTTGTAACTTTGTTTTAGGCGAAAGAGATGGGTTGTGAGCCGTCGTACGTTGATTTGTTGGAACGTACACATAAGAAAAAATCCGACGGTTCGTGGGTAGATGCCAGAGCAAAACAGATTCACGACGATGTTGTGAACATGGCATCACAACGAGTGTCCCAAATCCCGCCTAGAGAAGATGGGACGCAACCCACTCTTACACCAGAGGAATACAACGAGATGTATTTCGAGGTAAATTTATTATAATATCACAATAAATTTTTTGTTATAATAATACAAATTTAAATTAAATTTCAATATTTTTTGCAGCATGTAACACCTTACAAAGGTCGCTTATTTGGCCTTGGAGAAATGGCATCGAAACATGCGAGTTCGTCCAAAGGTAAAGAAAAAGTCGCGACCCAAGAATTTCGGGATACGATCTCGCAGATGCAAGAGAAAATTGTACAATTAGAACAACAAAATGCATCATTTAACGCTCTGCGAACAGAAGCTGAACGGGCAGCTGAACGGGCAACAAGAGAAGCTGAACGTTCAAGAAGGGAACGTCAGCAATGGCTTAGGATGATGAAACAACACATGCCCAATATTAATTGGGATATGGCCGAAAACAACGACGACGACGATGATTCCGAATTGCCACCCGCTAATTTGTAAATATTTAATTTTAATATTGTTAAAAACATTTTCATTAATTTTAATTTTTAATTATAATTTAAATTTTTATTTTTATTTTTTTTTAAATTTAAAAATTTCCGGACGGGTAACAGCCGTCCGGAAATTTCCCTACGGGTCGCAACTTCCTTTACCGTCCGAAATTGCCGACGAATTGCGAACTCTTTTTACCGTCTGCATTTGCGGACAGAACCTTGTTTGCGACGCTCATTTCCGGACGGGGGACCGCGGTCCCTAATCCGTCCCGAATTCCCTTTCCGGACGGATTAGGGACTGAAAATTCAGTCCCTAATTATCAAATTTCTTGTAGTGTATGATTGATAGACATGTCTACTTTTATATCACTTATAATTAATAATAATGTTTTCAAATATTTGAAAATTATAATTAAAAAGTATACACTAAACAAAAAATTTAAATAATTTTCTATTAATAATTGTCTATTTTGATAATTTTGTTCAAAACGTAATCACAACAGTTATCTATCATTCGCTTCTAATCACAGTCGTCTGTAAACGTAGCGATTCCACCAATCAGACAAAATGAAACAAAACGCCACAAATCGCTGATAGAAACACCGCCAAACACAAACACAATGTATTCACCAGTCAAGCCTTTAATGTTTATATTTGTCCTAAAAAGACAAAGAAATGAATATGATGGTATAACTATTAATTTATGTATATACATTAATACTAAAAACTGGTAAATAAAAGGCATGAAATACACTATTTTAGAAATGGGTTCTTAAAATCATAAATTTAATATGAAAATATTTAAATAAAATGCATAAATGATGAATTATATATATATATATATAGACTATAGTGCATCGTTGTCTAGATATAGACATAGGAACTACTGAAAATATCGTTGCACCCATTACTACAACAGTCCATATTTTTCTTGATAACTCTAAATTACAAATAATGATACTATTAATAACAATAATTAAAGTATAATGCTTTATAACAAAGATAAGTTTGAGGTGGCGTGTTTAAACATCGCAATAACGTAAATCTGATCTGAATTAACAAATATGTTGAAGTGATATTTATCTACTTATCTTCCATTATATACTTGTTACTTATTATTGTTTATATATATATATATATGATTTTGTTAATGTTAAAATGAGAGGAATATAATCACCTGAGCCATTTCTGGTTTAATTAAACACATGATCATCTGAAGATAATAATATTCAACAAACGGCCGAATAGGTTATCATTCGGATGGAGTCTCTAGGTCGAGTGACGATGATTCTTACCGAACGATTTAAAAAAAATGTTTTTTAATAAATATGGTAAAAAAATATTTGCATATAAATATTGCTTTCAATAAATATAAAGTCTTATCAAGTATTAAAGATCATTACTATTTTATTCTATATAGTTTTAACACTAAACTTATTGCAATTCAAATTATGCATCCCGTAAATTTACAAATGGATTATAAACACAACAAACATATATCTGTCATGCTAATTTACGGACGAAATGGCTGTTCGAAAATCATTCGTTGTTACGGACGGTTTTTCGACTATTTACGGATTATGTTTTCGTCTAGGATTTTCGAATAAAACAAACGTCTATCTATAAATTTTAGATGCTTTTGGATGTGTCAATAACGAACTGGAAATTATCTGGAATTGCAGACGGTTTATAGACAGTTCGTATAAGATAATATTGATGATTTAGTGATGCCTCGATTTTAATCCCTAATTCGTCTCCATTAATCGTCCCAAATCCATCTAGAAATTTCTTATATATAAATTATACTACACATTTCTTCATTTCTAACACAAAATTATCATACATTCTACTTCGTATAATTTTTTTCTTTCATATTATAATGTCATCATCGTCGAGATCAAATATTTTCATTTCAAAATAATGGATGTACATAAGAATTGATTTGAAAACTCAAGATGTATCAAATTAGTTTATGGAAGGCATTGCACAGTTCATGAAGATGACAAAAATTCAACAAGTTTATAAAGAAACAGGTAAGTTGGTTTGTCTCCACATCAAACAGAAAAATGAAATTTTGTGAACGAGAGAATCATGTGGAATCATCTTTATGAAGAGGTTCCACTTCGAATTACTTCATGAGTAATATTGTTGAAGATTTTAATAGTGTTAATGCACATAATGAGGTAATGGAGACACAAAAAGATGTAAAATGAACCATTATTTAGAAATGGTGGAAAATGTTTCACTACTAGAAATTTGAAGATTGCAAATGGATTTTGCGGACTGACCAGTCCATCCCTAAATTTGCGGACGGACTAGGGACGGGAAAAATATCGGTTCCTAATTTGTCCCTAAATTTGCGGACGAACAAGCAGTCCATAAGCGGTCCGCAATCACGGACGGATTGGAAACGGACACCGAGGGCGTCCCGAATTAGGGACGGGAATTTAGTGTCGTTCGCAATTTACGGACGTCCCTGGGTCGCAGTTCCTAATCCGAGACGTCCACATATCCTCTTGGGGATGGCTTCAGGACGGCTTATCGTCATTCATAGCTTCCTTGCACTTCTTTGTATGTCCTTGGCTCGATTTCTTTATCTATTTTACTAAAGAAACACTTGATTGCAAGGTGAAAGACTCAAAACATCTATATGTTTATGAATGAGATATACAATGAGAATATTTATTATGACTTGACATTACCAATCTCGTGATTTATGTACATTAATCCCTTTGTCCTTGATGTCTAGATTGAACATGAGTCATGGAACGTATCATACTCATCTAGTTTAATCTGTGAGCTCGTGACATCAATCATGTTATGTAGGAGGGAAAAATCCTTATCTCGATCAAACAACATACTATAAATTGCATACCCAATCACTATCTTGTTTGTCCACCCATTTACGAGTGACGTTTGATAATGTCAAAGCATGAAATTACTTATGTTAAGATCTCTGGCGTTCTCAAGTCGTAGAATTACATATATCATAATCATTATGAGAATTGCTATGATACTCATATAACAATCTATGTAGCAATCTCATGGCAGATCGATCCAGTACATTGTTCTCTAACATGTAACTATGTGTTAAATTGATATCTCATATCAATTTACACATACCAGTCTTCATGCAACATTGATATCGGTTATTCTCAATGATGCTCGACTATTGCTCTTAGATCCCATTATTTACGACGTTAGATATTTGCATTGTATTCCGATTAACCGAAAATCGATAGATACTGCCTTATGGATTTAATAGCCGCTAGCATACGGTGGTCCTTGCAGGGTCCCGCTATCATCGAAAATCAATCATATCGATTTTATGCGATTTTCCACGTTTCTTACTTTTTCGATTCGATTTTATATGATTTTCCACGTTTCTTATTTCACAAATCGTGCATATCATAGATCTTGAATATCACAGATATTCCACGTTTCTTACTTTTCCCGATTCTTCACGCATGTCATATATTCACAAATCATGCATATCACAGATTCATAAATCATGCATACCATATCTCCATCCCGAGCCTTCTCCATCCGTGAACTGACATCGTCTGTCCGTCCTAACGCTCGGGTCACGGACGGAGAAGGCTCGGGACACACGGATGGTATCAGGTCACGGATAGAGAAAGCTCGGGACGGATGGTCCGAACATTTACAGACGACCAAGCGGTCCGCAAATTTGCAGACGGCCAAGCGGTCCTCAAATTTGCAGACGACCACGCGGTCCGCAATTGCGGACGGCCACGGGTGGTCCGCAACTGCGGACAATCGTTTTCTTTCCGTCTGCAATTGCGGACGTCCGTTTTCTTTCCGTTCGTAATTACGAACGAACGTTTCTGATCCGTTCGTAATTGCAGACGGTCGTTTTCTTTCCATCCGTAATTGTCGACGGTTTACAGAAGGTTTTTCTCAACCGTCCGGAAAAAAATCTATAAATTTTTGGCTGGCATCCCGAGTTCCACCGTCCATCCCGAGTTCAGCCGCCCGTCCCAAGTTTCGATGGCCGTTCCGAGTTCTACCGCCCGTCCCGAGTTTCGACGACCGTCCCGAGTACCACCGCCTCTCGAGTTCCGGCGACCGATAACGAGATTTCGATAACGACGACTCCGAGTTTCATTGGCCGTCCCGAGTCTAATTAATTATTGTTATTTATAAAAAATCTAATTAATTTCAATTTTATTTTTATTATTTTTTTAAAAATAACGGACGAACGTCTGTAATTTAAAAAAAAATCTCCGACTTTTCTCATCGATTTGTGAAACGGCTTGGTGGTCTGCAATACAGACGGTTTGCGGACTGAAATTTCCGTCTTTATTTGCAGATGGATTAGGGACAGATATCATTTTGCGACGCTCGTTTGTGGACGCCTCTTGGCCGTCCCTAATCCGTCTCTAAACACGTTTAGAAACGGATTTTGCAGTCCCTAAATCTTAATTTTCTTGTAGTATTTTGATGAAAAAGATGAAAAAAATATTAAAGAAGATTTGAATGATGATGTCAAAAGATTTTTTTGAGATGTTAGAAAGTGTTAGAGATTCGTTTTTTGATGATTGTAGATTGAATCTTTCACAATTTTTTTTATCTACATGTATGCTGAAGTTGAAGATATAAAATAATCTTTATGAGAATTGCATAAAATATATATTGCAATTAGTATTAATTTGCCTAAAGATAACAATGCAATATAGTCTTATCATTATGAGACAAGGAAGATGATGAGATCTTTAAGTTTATTGTCATATAAAAGATTAATGTTTGTCAAGACAATTGCATGATTTTTTTTAAATAGATATCAGATTTGAATAATTGCCAATGTTGCAAAAAAATCGTTTTTATTTGACAAGAAAAGCAAAATTGATTCCATATTGTTGTATGTGATATTTAACAATAACATACATAATCAAAAGATTGTATCAATTGAGAAGACAACAAGTAACATATGAAATGAGATATAGAACACTCGAGTTGTAAAAAGAGTAATGTGTCACTCAGATGATGAAGCGTTGAAACACTTTAACAAATGTGTATTCTGATTTTGGAGCTAAGAAATGTTAAAGTATATTCTGACTTTGGAGCTAAAAAATGTGCCATCTCTCAATCATCTCTAAGTAAAAAAGAATTGAATAATATCCATTTTTTAATATTTTATGAGTATATATTTTTTATTACAATTGTATTGTATTTTGTAACACGTTATATCGTACAAAGGTCGAATTTTTAAACTTGGAAAAATGACGTCACAATACACAATTTCTTCAAAAGGTAAAAGAACAAGTTAAGATGTTGTGGAAACAAATGATTTAGTATATCAACAAACATTATAAGGGACTCAAGGTCAATTGGTGGCCGACCTCTCGAAATGAATTGGAGTCATCTCGAGATAAATTAAGTCAAATTATAAACTATACACAATGTAATAACACATAAGTTGACATGATATCTTGAAATTTTTTTATTGTAGTGAAATCTTGAACTAGTTTTTTTAATGAGATCTAATCTCATATCTGACAAGATATCAAAATCTTATTCATTCGTATTTAATTATTTTATGTTAAACCACTAATTATGATATGCATGCTCTATGACTAAATTTGAGCATGAGAGGTGTGTTGTCTTGTTATCTCATATAAATTAAAATATAAATTATAAATTCATATATATGATATTTAAAAATTTAAACATTTGAACTAATATTTAGATGTTATTAAACCCAATTTCATATTTGAATTTTAGTTTTACATCACTTCTTTTCAAATTATGGTTTTTCCCTTCTAAATCTCTTTTTTATAGATCCCCGCGGTAACTTTAAAAAATTAAATCTACATCATCCAATTACATATATTTATTAAAATATTAACTAACAAATCAAACTTCCTAATTATCTTTTACAATCTTAATCCTACAATACGAATTCATTAACAAAATGTTTATTTTATATCTTAATATTTGTTTTATTAGAATTTTGTTTTTTCATTGGATCGATCGGATTAGATGTTGTATGAATGTCGTTTTTTCATAAACGGCATGACATTGTTTCTTTTTTTTTTGTTAAAGATGTGATCTATATAATTATAAGGGCAATTTGCATAGATTTTTTTTAGTAGAGCACCTTTTACAATACAAAAGGAGACATAAACCCCATGTTTGGGACCACCATTACTACCACATACAAAAAAGTGGAGCTTCCCTCGAGAGAGAGCGATGGATTACGGCGACTATGCCAAAGGAGAAGAAGAGGATTTTCCTGGTTTAGGGCCAAGTCCTGTAGGGAGAGGAGACAGTCCCTGATCCTCCGATCAACCATTTCTCGGAGGGAGTTTATAGATGAGCTACGGCTACTATGCAACCTGGCGTACGTTTGCACCAAAGAGAATAGACACAAACCTGCATGATGATCTTTAGGAGAACCACGAGTTGAGGAGGTCGGTTGGCTTGCGAAAACCACATGTATGAGACGTGGAGAGAAGGTGGTGGGTCGGGGAAACAAATGGAGGCAAAGCTTAGCCATAGCTTAGCACTAAACTCACAACCAAAGAAGATGTGCTCATGAGATTCTGCCCGCATAGCAGGCAAGAGTCATCATTTGTAACACCCCACGCCTTGAGCCTATCACGAGTAGGAAGACGGTGGAGGAGGGCCAACCATTGAATAAAGCTGTAACGAGGAGTAACCTGCTTGAACCATACCAACTTGTACCATGGGACTAAGGGGATGCAAGTCTCAGCATCAACCACGTGAATTTTATTGAGAAAAATGCATAAGGGCATGACGTTGTTTCTTCTAATTAAAGAATTAGTGTTTACCAACTTTATAACTTATTATTTTACAAATTATTTAGTGAAAATGAAAGGTTTCGTAAATTCCGATCTCGTAGGAGGAATAAGGAAAACATCCTAATACAATATTGATAGAGGAATAAGGAAATAGAGGAATAAGGAAAACTTCCTAATACAATAGATATGCAATCCCCGATAAGGAAAACTTCCTAACACAATAGATATGCAATCCCCAATACTCCCCCTCAAGTTGGCGTGTGAAGATTCTGAACACCCAACTTGCGGAGTAAGTAATCAAATGTAGCTCGTCCGACCGCCTTAGTTAGGATGTCCGCTAACTGTTCTTTAGTTCGCAAGAAGAACAAAGAAATGCGACCTGCCTTCCACTCGTCGCGAACGAAATGGCAGTCAATCTCGATGTGCTTTGTGCGCTCATGGAAGACCGGGTTAGATGCAATATGTAGAGCCGCCTGATTATCGCTATGTACGTGAGCAGGAAATGTAAGCGGGACGCAAAGTGTAGTAAGTACCTCACGGAGCCATTTGATCTCACAACATGTAACTGCCATGGCACGATACTCGGCCTCCGCGGATGACCGAGATACGGTGGATTGTTTCTTAGTTTTCCAAGAGATCGGAGAATTTCCAAGCATAACAATATACCCGGTGAGAGACCGGCGTTGTAGGGGACATGCTGCCCAATCGGAGTCACAATAAGCAATCAACTGGAGAGAGCTATTCGAGCGAAGAAGAACTCCTTGTCCCGGGCTCCCCTTAAGGTATTTGACGACACGTAAAGCAGCCTCCCAGTGATCAGTTCGCGGAGAATGCAAGAACTGAGCAAGAATATGCACAACGTAAGCTAGGTCTGGGCGCGTAACGACAAGGTAGACAAGTCGACCCACGAGACAGTGATATTATTCAGGGTCACTGTAGAAAGGAGCCGTGGAGGAAGAAAGACGATGATTCTGGTCGATAGGTAGAGTTGTCGGCTTGGCACCACTCAATCCACATTCGTCAATAATGTCGAGAGCATACTTTCGTTGAGACAGAAAAATACCGGATGGACTTCGGGCGACCTCGATTCCCAAGAAGTATTTCAAAGCTCCTAAATCCTTCATGTGAAAACACGTACTCAAGTAGTGTTTAAATGCTTGTATCGCTCCGGAATTGTTACCTCCGACAAGAAGGTCATCAACGTAGATAATCACATGTAACCTGACATCACCCCGAACAAATGTGAATAAGGGGAATGCATTATGAACGTCCATTTGATGGACCTCCCAGTTACGGACAGCAGCAACAGCAAGGAAAGTGCGCACTGTAGTCATCTTGACGACCGGTGCAAAAGTCTCATTATAGTCGAGACCTGCCTTCTGGTGGTTTCCAAGTACAACAAGACGTGCCTTATAACGTTCAATAGTGCCGTCAGACTTGTGTTTGATCTTGTACACCCATTTGCAGCCAATGGGTTTCTTCCCCTGAGGTAGATCGACCAAGGCCCACGTCTGATTAGCCTGAAGAGCTTTTAATTCATCCTCCATCACATCACGCCATTGAGGACTCGTCTGAGCCTCGTGATATGTAGTCGGCTCATGAGCGTCTCTAATAGCTGCCAAGAATGCTCGATGACGAGGTGAGAACTGATCGTACGCTATATAATTGGCTAAAGGATACAAGGACGTACCTGAAGATCCGAACGGGGGCGAGTCGATAGAAGTAACGGGGTATGTACTCGTGATATGATATGTTACGTATGGAGCAAGTTTCGCGGAGGGCATTTTCAACCGTTGTCCATGACCCATCGGCTTATCATTACTATTACTCTGAGGAACAGAACCAATAGAAACCGCGGGAACAGTTAAAGTTGTAGAGTCACGGTGCACAGGGCCTGTAGTTGTAGATTTCGTAGGGGATAAGCAATCAGATTCTGGAGGTGAGGGATTGTCCGGGAGTGCGGGTGATGATTCAGCCACGGTGTCCGAAGTCTGAGGTGTCACAGTGGCTGAAGTGCTCCCCCTGTCGTGGACCAGCAATCCATTGTAGGAGGTCAAGAAGTCATCAAGATGGGCCACCGACGGACCAGTGTGCAAAGGTGGCGAAGCAAGAGTGTCACGCCGTGGATCAGTAAGATCCTTGAAGGGAAAAGAGTCCTCGTTGAACACTACATCACAAGAAGCAAAGCAATCATAAGTCTCCAAATCAAGAACACACCATGCTTTCTTTCCATCGGGATATCCGAGAAACACGCACTTCCGACTCCGCTCACTGAACTTGTCTCGAGATTTAGAGTGAACATAACACAGACAACCGAAGACCCGTAACTGATTGTAGGAAGGTTGTTTGCGAAACAGAAGTTCATAAGGAGTTTTACCATGGAGGACCTCCGATGGTGTGCGGTTGATCAGAAATGCAGCGGTAAGGACAAAATCTCCCCAGTATTCAATCGGCATATGCGCCTGGAAGCGTAATGCGCGGGCCATATTTAACATGTGTCTATGTTTCCGTTCTACTTGTCTGTTTTGTTGCGGTGTATCCACACAAGATGTTTGGTGTAAGATCCCTTATGTAGAAAAGTACTCCAGGAGTGGAAGAAACTCGGTGCCGTTATCCGTCCGAACAACCTTTACTGCATGAAAAAATTGCCTTAAAGTCATAGCACAAAAGTTCGGTAAGATAGTGGCAACTTCAGATTTATTCCGGAGCAAAAATATCCATGTAGCTATAGTATAGTCATCTACAATCGTAAGAAAGAATCGTTCACTGTTACGCGTAGGAGTCGGATACGGGCCCCACACATCACAATGAACTAAACCAAAAGGTGCCTCAGCTTTATTAAAACTATCTGGAAACAAATTCCGTGTTTGTTTAGAAAGAAAGAAAACATCACAAGAAGTCTCCTTATGTAGAGAAGATGATCCAAAATCAATAACGGTAGATAAATGCGACAAAATCTTGCTAGAAGGATGACCAAACCGACGATGCCAGAGGTCACTTTTGGTAGAAGCCGAAAGAGCAAAGACCGCTGCTGGTGGAACCCCGCGAAACTTGAATACCCCGTTACTCTCTTCACCCGCCCCAATCAGGATCTTCGTGGAACGGTCCTGTATAATACATAGCCGATCAGAAAACGTGATAAAACACGACAAGTCATGCAACAACTTTGCGACAGAGATAAGCGTGCATGTAAGAGATGGGATAAACAAGACATCGCGAAGAACGAAATTATTCGTAATGACAATGTCCCCAAGTTTTCATGCGGCCGTGTGGGAGCCATTAGGTAGATCCACCGGATGAGAAGCTATAGCTTTAATGTTGACTAAAATAGAAGAATCTCCTGTCATATGGTGAGAAGCTCCAGAATCAATAATAAAGTCAGTAATCTTGACGTTACCAGAGGTCCGATCAGATGAATGCTGCTGAGAATTCAATAGGGTCATGAGGGCGTGATACTGCTCGGTGCTCAGTCCCGGGATAGTACTCACGTTCGTGGATTGGGTAGAAACAGTCGAGGAAGAGGCCGAGTTAGCAGTTACAGCCGAAGCAATCGCAGAGTTAGCGGTAGATCGCACACGTCCGCGAGACGTGCCTCCCTCTCGAGCTCCCGAAGATCCACCACCACGACCTCGTCCATGGGTCGCACGTTTGTTATCTTCCCACCACTCCGGATAGCCGTGAATAGCGAAACATGTGTCCACGAGATGCCCGACTCGTCCACAATGTGTGCAGGTGAGAGAGGGATCCCGAAGCTTAGTATAGATCTGTCGGCTTGGTGGCTGAGATTGAACGGCGAATCCCATAGCTGGTGGGCGCTCGTCTTGCGAGTGAATGACAGTATACTGTCGTTCTGCCTCGACCAGAATAGAGTAGGCCGAATCAAGGTCGGGCAGCGGTTTCATGGCGAGGATGTTCGTCCGTATATGGCCGAATCAAGTCCCATGAGGAATTGATACAGTTTCGCTTCCTCTCGGTCCTTGGTGCAAGGACAATCTTTCGGAGGTTTGTAATTCTCCAATTCTCGCCACAGAAGTTGAATTTTGCCGAAATAGTCACAAATAGGCAGATTTTCTTGGCGGCAAGTAGCGATAGAGTGTTGTAGTTGATAAACACGAGTGGCGTTCTCCAACGACATACGCCGTCGAATATTGTCCCATAGTTCCTTAGCTGTAGATGCATAAGCAAAAGATGAACGGAGTGTCGGCGAAATAGTGTTCATAATCCAAGACATGAGCATTGAATTACAAGCGCGCCAATCATCGTATTCCGGAGAATCCGCGGAAGGTGGGGACAAATCGCTCTCTAGGAAAGACAACTTCTTTTTCGATAAGAGAGCATGTCGAAGGGCCTCGGACCATCGATCATAGTTGTCTTTAGTCAATTCGATGGTAGATAATATCATCCCCGGGTGATCCGCAGCATGTAGGAAGTACGGAGAAGCAGCCACGTTCTCACGTACGGTAGTCACGGCAGTTGTAGGAGTAGAGGACGTCATAGCGAGGTGTGCGACAGAGACAGATGCGCTGTTGCAGAAACAGAAGAAACAGAGGCGCAGATGCTCTGTTTTCGAAACGTAAAACAGAGGATCGAAAAGAGTTGATCAAAGAAAACGAGAGCGGCGGCAGACAAACCCTAGAAAGAATAGGTTCGCTCTGATACCATGAAAGGTTTCGTAAATTCCGATCTCGTAGGAGGAATAAGGAAAACTTCTTAATACAATATTGATAGAGGAATAAAGAAATAGAGGAATAAGGAAAACTTGCTAATACAATAGATATGCAATCCCGATAAAGAAAACTTCCTAATACAATAGATATGCAATCCCAATAGAAAATATCAACATGAAAATTGTTAGGATAAGTGGAAAAGATCCTACGAGTTACGACTCTTCCAGATTATGCACGATGCATAGTGTTTTTGTCTTCATACATTGATCCACTTGCTAAAAAAACATATATATATATATATATATCTATCTTTAACAAAATTATTAACGAATATAATTTACAAATACATATATATATATAGGACATGTGATTTATCAATTCTAACGTTCACATGCAAACCTATATTTCAATACTTTAGGATATGCCAACAATTCTAAAAGACTCTTAATTTGCATGTCACAAAATATGTTATTTCTATAAGAATCACAATTTAGTAAAAATTTACAAGTTGCAACAAAATTCATGATGGAAATTATGGATACAATATTTATTTCTATTGCGATGAATTAAAATGATTATGTATTATAAAGAAAATAAAAAGTATAACGGATTGTGAAAAAACCCGTAAATTTTGTAATCTTAATTGTTTTATAAAATAATCCGTTAGAAAGGGTAGTAACATATATTTGATCGCAAATGAGAGGTGTCCCACACATCACACTTTATGTGTTTATGTGAATACACATGTAATTATTATGTATATATTTATGTGTATATTTTATTAAAAATAGTTTTAAATTTTATTTAAAATCTTTATCATTAAAACTACTTAATAATATTTTCATACTTTATTTTTTATTTTAGATTTTAAAACATTAAAAATACTCAGTACAAATTTAAATTTAAAAAATTCGATTCTATAAAAAAATCAGCATATTTTATATTCACAAATTATGCTGCATATATTTTGAGAATAAGAGATTGGAGAAATTTTAAATTATTTTATTAATCACGGAAATTCATTTTATATGCATAAATAATTTCAAACGGTAAAATATAATATCAAATAATATATTCAGACTAATAAATGAGATCTAAAGTATATTTTTCAAACAGTAAATAAAAAATGGTAATAAAAATCCTTTTGAAAATGGATATGAGAGCTCAGGTTAAGTTTCTTTGAATAAAAAAAAACACGACAACAGCCCAACTACTCTCCCGTCGCTGTCCGAAAAGCCAAAACCCTATGTGAACAAAACACTACATTACTTTCTTCTTCATTTAACCTAAAATTTCAATCTTCATATTAATTATTTGCTTATTAAATAATTTGTAAATGCCACGTTGATTATGGAATTTTTGTACATTTTTAGTTTTTTGAATAATTCATAGCTTAATTAAGGTTTTGCTTTTGACCTTTACAATTTAAGGCCTCCTAACAAAATTTTTTTTTTCCTAACACTATAAGAAAATCAGGTTTTAGAGACTGAAAAATTAGTCCCTAATCCGTCCCTAGGACGGATTAGGGACGACCAGCGGTAATATCCAATCGCGTGACTCCAAATGCTATCTGTCCCCAATCCGTTCCTAATTAGGGACGGAAATTTCAGTCCCCAATCCGGTCCCAATTAGGGACGGAAAAAGTAGTCCCCAAACAGTCCCTGGATTGGAGACGGGTTGTTTTCGGTCTCTAAAATTTGGAGACGGACCACTGAATCCGTCTCCAAATTTGGAGACGGCAGTCGTCCGTCTCCAAATTTGGAGACAACAATATTTGCCGTCCCTAATTTAAAAAAAAAATAAAAACAAATTTAAAAATTGTATTTTCGCTTCCTCAAAAGCCTTGTTGAAGGAATAATTCTCAGGTCCATTTAAGAGTGCTTTGCCTCTATCCAAGGATCTTGTGCCTCCATCGAATGATTTTGATGTGCCTTTAGCATTCTTCCCTCAGATGAGCTCTTCGCACCACTGATTGAAGTTCCTCTCAGTGTGTCCTCAAGCACTTTTAGCCACAGCTGAAACTTTTCTTGGGAATTTTTGGAGAACAAAGTTTAATTTTGGTTCAATGAATGAGAATTAACCGAGAGATCAGATGATTAAAGCATAAGAACATTACTTTTAGTTGCACTTCAGATTTAGCAGCTCGCTCTACTATGGCAAGCTTATCACGAAGTTGTTGCATTTCTCCATGCAAGAAAAGAATAGAGAATTCGAGCGTGAAAAGGAAGAATGGATTCGGGCGAGAATTTATAATAATTTGGGGACGGGGGACAAAATCCGTCTCCAATTGGAGACGGGTGGATAAATTCCGTTTCCAATTGGAGACGGTGGGATAACATCCGTCTCCAATTGGAGACGGGTGGATAAAATCCGTCTCCAATTGGAGACGGCTGAACCCCGTCTCCAATTGGGAACGGCAGAACCCCGTCTCTAATTGGGAACAGCTACCATTTCACCGTGCGTAAGTTCTTCAACGCGTACATCATCAATAGCAATAATCTCGGTCATTTGTTGTTGCATTGGCACACGAATTAGGAACGGATTAGGGACTAAGAGATTAATTTTCCGAAAATCGTCCCGAAACCATCCCTAAAACGGTTTTTGAAGTCCTAAATTTAGGGACGATCCTAAATCCGTCTCCAAATTTTGGAGACGGATGACCTGCCCGTCTCCAAATTTGGAGACGGATGACCTGACGTCTCCAATTTAGGGACGACTTACTATTCCGTCCCTAATTGGTCCGCATTTAGGGACGGATTAGACACGACTCTTCTGTACCCAAATTTGGGGACAGATTTCATTTTCCCTCCCTAATCCGTGTATAATCCGTTCCTAAATTTAGGGACGGAAATGTCGGTCCCCAAATTCCGTCCCTAATCTTGAATTTTCTACTAGTGTAATTGACTAATTCTTTGGCGGTGGTGAAATAGGATAAAATAATATAAAATAAATTAATTATACGTTAAATATAGATTTGGGTAATGTCATATATACGAGTCTCAAACATTATAAGATAATAAATTGAAAATGATTGGTGACTGTGTTTTATTAATAAATATAATTTCATTTTAATTTTTATCACCCATAACTTAATTAATAGACGTATAAGAATTGCAAATGATATTAAATGCATTCATGCTTCCGAGTTTAAATTAGGAGAGAATTATAACGCCGTAAACTTGTTTTATATCTTCTGTTATATTTATGGATTTTCCGAATTATATATTCAGCTACAAAAACCAATTCGCTCAGTTTTATTTGGCTCTAGACACGATTTAGGTCTGAACAGTTTATGAAATATTATTACCAAATTAGAACAAAAAAATATGGCTTGATTATTTCTGTTTCAATTATATTGAACTGAATGTTTGATTTTCATTTTTATTTCAATTATATTGAATTAATTCAATTCGTACAGTTCTAAATGAGAAAGTTTGATTTGATTCAATGCATCTAGATGAATTTATAGAATAGTCAATGATTCATTTATGCTAATAAAAGTTCTAAATAAAGCAACCACATAGAAAATAGAATTATTTATGAATGACTTTCGCGTTTTATTATTAAAACTTTTAAAATTAAAATAACGTTCAATGTTTTGAATCTTTATAAATTGAACAATTCTTAATCAATTTCCTAATAGGCTAATATACAATAAAAGAGAAAACTGACATTTCCATAATCGATGTTATCTTTTTCAAAGAGTTATGACTAATTTCAACATTATTTACACGAAATTTTCGAAAAATTAATACTTTTTTTATCATGATATAATTTACAGAAAAAAAAACCTAAAAAAAAAAAAAGTGCGATGAAAAATTGTGTCACGTTGATTATGAAGTATTAGACATCTCTAAACTCTTGAACTAGTTTTTGTGATTAGTTAGTCTCAAATTCATATTTGACATGATATCAAAACCTAATTTTTTCTCGATTTGAATATACCGATATTGTTCTCTCGTTTACGTTTTTCACGTTCTAAAATTGAATCTGAACGCGAGAAAAATGTTATGATAAATTGTCATAGTCGATGTGGGATAACTTTAAGAATAAACGAATCTATTGTTTTATATGTGAAAGAATTTAAAAACAATCCTGCTATATACATATACTAAAGATAAACTATACTAATTTTATTTATGGATAATAAAAATAAAGAGAAAAATGGAGATGGATTTTGGATGGATGATATATCGACTGTGATTGTGGCTTCTGTCACTTCACGAGTTTCTATTGGTCGCTCCAAATTTGTATAATAATTAATTTGATGTCGAAAGCAGACCAAATAATGCATCCACATGTGACGTTATTAATTTTCTGCATGCAAACATAGATATATACAAGTGTACTTGAATCGAGCTTTATTTTGGCACGTTTGGAGTCAATTATTAGATGATACGATAGGTCTGTGTAATGCTTACGCAACTGCCTGATTAGTTTATTTGATAAAGCAAAATGACATTTTGGGTGATATTCTCTAAACTTGATTGTGATTCTATTTGTTCTTTTAATTTATTTAATTTTATTCTAAAAATTATTTATATTGAAAACTTAATTGAACTTCCGAAAACCCTTCTTTGCTTGATAGATCAATAGAAAAAGGGGGATTTTTTAATATAAGAAACACAATAAGAGTTATTATTAGCACTTTGAAATTGATGCATGCGACCACATTATCACCAAGAAACAAATATAACAAATGAAAAGAAAAAAAATGCTTATTATATATTGAATTCATGAATTTTACAACGTATACATGCAAGTATTATGTCACTTAAAGAACTCAAGAAAACAATCTCAAACTAATTTACTAGATAAACTGACAAAATTAACAACTTTTGATTTATAAAATACGATTATGGTTGTTTTAGGATGTGATTCAATTTTTAAAAAAGTATTTTAATAAACAAAGATGAGAATGATATTAATTTCCAAAAAAAAAAATCATATGATAATTTGAAAACAACGGAATCGAAAAATGAAAATGTTTTGATTGATTGTTTGTTTAAAAGATTCAAGAGGCAAAAGATAAAGTCAAGAATCATTATCAAACAACTCATAATGTTTAGCCACATATATCTCTTATTGATTTGTTGTGATGTATTGTCCCACATCGGCTAAAGACATGAAATTTGGTCTTATATATATATAGTGTTGTACAACTCTAAACTCTTGAACTATCTTTTGGGATTAATTAGACCAAACTCATATTTCACATGGTATTAGAGCAAATTCGTTCTGATTTGAATATACCGATATATCAATGTATATTATTTTATTTCTCTTTTCAAAGATCATAGTAATAGATTTATGTGTCTCAAATGATCATAAACAAGATGCATATTTGAATGATCTGTATTTGTGAGGTATAAATGACATTCATGAAAGAAATGACTTTGAAACCATATTCTATAGATATATTTATCAATAATTATTTCGGGAAACAAAATATTAAATTGAACCTTCAATAGAAGGATTTAGATGTTTAAACTTGATGCATAAAAGAGTTTAATGTGTAAACAAGAAATTTATTTGATACCATATTGAACTTGATGTTTGCGCCATCACTATCACCGAATGAGAAAAAAATTAAAGGAAGAATAAAATAACAAATGAAGAAAAGTAGAAAATGATTTTTATAATGTTTATATATAAGTATTTGAATTAAAGAAATAATCTCAACTAATCAACTATACAACTAGAGTCCTAAACAAAACTAACAAGGTTATATACATAAGCTTTATGGTTATATAATATGGAGGGAGTGTGTACTTTTCTTCTTTGTAGCAATAAAAAAAATGGTTATATGAAAAATGCGAAAGGAAAAACAACAAATAATATTCAATCTTTAAAGATTTGTTTATAGTTTTGAAAGTTATATATAGTGAAAATTGATTCATTTTCACTATAAAAAATATGTTATTTCCATTAGACGTTTTATCCATTAATTTTTTTTTCAACATATCAAATCTAACAATATATATATATAGTGTATTACATCAAAAGTATTTATTAATATAAATTTAAATTTTTCTATAAAGTTTTTAGAGTGGAAAGTGAGACCGTCCGGTTAAGTTGTTTATTCTAAGTTAAACTCGAAAAAATATATTAATTAAATCTCAATATAAAAAAATAAAAGAAAACATATCTCAATTTAGAACAAAAAGGGAAATAACGAAAAGCCCAATAGAAACGGACGCTAGGCCCATACATAACAATTTGGATCACGCATTGTGCACCGTCAGATCCCAGCTCCGAATCGAACGGTCGGAATTGAAACCCTAGGCGCTTCAAGTGAAAGCCCCTTGTCAACATTGCTCTTCCCCTGCCTCTCGCGAACCCAAAGCAACGTTCGTCTCTCTCATTTGAAGGCGGCGCCACCACATTCTTCAGGTTTAAATCTCGATTGACATCTTTGTTTCCACGTATTACTGTTGATCGAATCGATTCTGAGTTTGTGCTTTTTTTCCGGATTCGATCTGGTTTTCTGTAATTGAAGTTTTGTCTTCTTTGTTTTCAGTAAAAAGCTTTGAGATTCATTAACAATGGCGGTATCGTTCTCCAACCTTAACTCAGCTTCTGGATTGAAGAAGCTTGACGAGTATCTGCTCACTCGCAGTTACATCTCCGGGTGAGATTCTCTGATCCTCTGTAAAGCTATGTAATAGATCATAATTGATGACACATACGGTTTGGAACATGTCTCTGATCAATTAGACGCCTTGTAGGAGATTTAGATTTAGAGTAACCATAGAGTTAGTGTTATGGTTAGGACATGAATTTTGGACTTCATATATATGGTTTGGGCATATCTAAACTCTTGAGCTAACTTTTGGATCCGTTAGACCCAAACCTATATTTGAATCAAGTTCGTCCTGATTTGAATATACCAATGTTGGGCACCGATTGCGATGTCCACACTCTAACACTGAGTCTGAGCGTGAGGGGAGTGTTATATCTTAGGACATGAACTTTGAGTTAGTTTTTGGTATTAGTTAGGCTAAAGCCCATATTTGACACATAGAAGCAAGTTTCAAAGGATGTTGTAAACGTAGTTTTGGCTAATGCTTTGTTTGTATGTGTATAGATACCAGGCTTCAAAGGATGATCTCACTGTTTATGCTGCTCTCTCAAAACCTCCGACTTCTGAATATGTGAATGTGTCCCGTTGGTACAACCACATTGATGCTCTTTTGAGGATCTCGTAAGTTCTGATATCTGGAATTTAGATCTTCTGCATTGAAGATCTATCAATGTATTCATCTCATCTCTTTTACTCATGTGTTATCTATCCGTGTGTTTTACTCGCCTCTTTCATTCGCAGAGGTGTGACTGCTGAAGGGAATGGTGTCACTGTTGATGGTTTTGCTCCTATCACCGAAGAGGCTGTTGCAACTCCTTCAGCAGTCGAATCTAATGTATGCAATTGGGTTTTGGCATCAGTTAATTTGATTTTGAATCGTATTATCCATTTGGTGTTAAGGGTCATTACCTATTTGTTCTTTTCTTGTGTAAGTATATATGTTATGGCTTTGTTCTTTTTGTAGGCTGCGGCTGATGATGATGATGACGATGACGTTGACCTTTTTGGGGAGAGCGCGCAGCTGCTGTGAAGGCATCTGGAAAGAAGAAGGAATGTAAGTCATCTGGGTTTCTTTATGAAAATACCTTTGAGTTTACTCTATGATCTTAGTCCAATGCATCTAGGTTTTACATATCATGAATGATCACTAGAGTGATGGAGTGTTTACTCGATTTTCTTTGACAGCGGGTAAGTCATCAGTTCTTTTGGATGTAAAGCCATGGGATGATGAGACTGACATGAAAAAGCTTGAGGAAGCCGTTAGAAGTGTAGAGATGGAAGGGTTACTTTGGGGAGCATGTGAGTGTATTTTAGTATTTTACATTCATTTGAAATCTTCATATCTGTCTACACTATCTTTAACATTCAGAGTTCTTAATGATTACAGCAAAGCTTGTACCTGTTGGTTACGGTATTAAGAAGTTACAGATTATGCTCACTATTGTTGACGATCTAGTCTCTGTTGATACCCTCATTGAAGAGAGGCTGACTGTTGAACCCATCAACGAATATGTCCAGAGCTGTGACATTGTCGCCTTCAACAAGATATGTAAGTTTCAAAGATGTTGTTCAGCCCTTATACTTCGTTTTTCGCCTATCTGATTCATTTTTAGCCCATGTGGTTTGTTTTTCGCCTAATCAATTCGTTTTTTTGCCCAAGTGATTCATTTTTTCGCCTAATCGATTCGTTTTTCGCCCAAGTGATTCGTTTTTCGCCCAAGTGATTCGTTTTTTGCCCAAGTGATTCGTTTTTCGCCTAATCGATTCATTTTTCGCCTAATCGATTCGTTTTTCGCCTAATCGATTCGTTTTTCGCCTAATCGATTCGTTTTTCGCCTAATCGATTCGTTTTTTGCCCAAGTGATTCGTTTTTTCGCCTAACCGATTCGTTTTTCGGCCAAGTAATTCGTTTTTTCGCCTAATCGATTCGTTTTTTATCCAAGTGATTCATTTTTCGCCTAATCGATTCGTTTTTTCGCCTAATCGAATGTCATTGGCTATATGATGATGCAGGATGCAGAGAGAGGTAAAGAGGGTCTTACTCTATATGCTTATGGGTCAGTCTTTTACACATCATTTCGGTATTTCCCTCTAAAGGTGTGGTTTTTCTCTTGTTGTGGTACCTTGCTTTGATTGATGCTTATATCAATGGAAACTATTTATTTTGTGGACAATTGCTTAGTTTCAATCATTTCTTTAAGAGATTTCATAACTGAAAAACATTTTAATAGGCTCCTTATCTATATATGATTAAGATGCTTAAGGCTTGTGAACAAAATTAATTATGAAACAAGCCCATGCCCTATAATATAATGGTATAGTCAATTTTGGATTTTGAAGATAATGAAACTGTATGTATACTCAATTTTGTATTCAAATCTGAAGCTAATATTTGAGTTTTGAATAATAAGATAGATATTAGTTTGAATAATAAGATAGATATTTTCGGGTATCTGAATATAAATTTTATAATGTTAAAATATATATCAGTTCGGATTCAGATAAGTTCGAGTTTGGATATTTAATTTATACAAAATTAACTAGAATAATATAACCTAATTATTTAAAAAATAAGGACTAAAAAAATAAGATTGAATAGTGGAGAAACAAAAGAATAAAGATAAACAAAATAAAAGTAAAAACAAATAAATATAAATTTATGAAAAAATATATAATCACAAAACGTACGTTATTCAACAAATATTTTAACTAGCGGTAGTAAATTTTGATTTTGATTGGGTTTTCGGTCGGATTTAGATTTGTTAAGTTTTGAAAAAATAGGTTCGAATGTTTTTCAGTCCGAATTTCTCAGTTATCGATTTGGGTTCGGATTGTTCAAATTTTTAAGAATTGACCACGAAATAATCCGAATTATATTTAGATAATTTGAAATTCCAGGTATTTTGAGTTTTCGTGTAATTTGGATTGTTAGGTTACAGATAATTCAAATTATTTGCATTGTTCTGTTATGGGTAACCCAAAATAACCCAAGAATCTTATCTTAAGGTAAGATTATTCCCAATGCGAAAGTGGATTAGAAGGATGGACAACAGAGAGACAGAAAGGAAGACGTCACGTCTGAGAAAGACGTAATAATAGTCGTCAACAATTTAGGGATTTTCTTGTTTTATAATCTTTTCGGTTGTTCAGGTTCTCCTAAATCCAAACCGAATTGAACCATATTTGAATAAGTTCTAGATTTTGAATCCATATGTATTTTCTGGATAAATCAAATGACTTATGGATTGGATTTTTTGGGTCCAGTTTAGATCAATCCGGGTTATCCGATTTGTTTACCCTTAACTTTAACGAATATCAACAAAAATCAATAGATTTCAATGAAAAATATTTTTGATAATTCTTTGAATTTTCAATTCATGAAATTTGTTGAAACCTTTATTTGAAACTGTTGAAAATATTGTTGAATAGTTAAAATTATAAATTGATAATCCAGATTATTAATGAAATAAGGATTGAAAATGCAACAGATGACGGTTGAACGAGAACAAATGGCGAGTAGGAGACATATAGATTCCAAGGAAAAAGACAATCATGAACACTAAACGAGGTACTAGTAGAAGAAGATGAATCAGATCAGACAGAGATTAGAGACATGGTCGGGGAAGCTTGTCCATGGAAAGTTTTTGAGAAGAAGTTCAAAGGTCGAAAAAGACTTTTGATTTATAAAATACGAGAGCCAAATATTGTACGTGGGTCGTTTGATTATGGAAGCACCAAACTGGCAATAATCTCGAAAGAAAATGTTGGACATAAGACAGTTGTTGAAGATGGTGAGAATACATCACACAACTAGAAGGTGTTAGTCATGGCCAAAGAAATCTTGAGGATAGCAATTACACATCCAGAATGTTTCTGATTTAGGAATTAATGAAAATAAGTTTGCTACCATGTCAATCAGGGTTCCAATATCGGTATATTCAAATCGAGACGAACCAGGTTCTGATACCATGTCAAATATGGTTTGAGCCTAACTAATCCCAAAAGCCAGTTTAAGAGTTTAGGGTTGTCCAATTCTATATATATGAGTCCAAAGTTCATGTCCTAGTCGATGTGGTACAACTTATCATAACAATTGATTCTTTCAGTGTAAAGCATTGGCAGAGATGAATACGTGAGATCTCGATGTTCAGCGTGAACAAGTAGAGAGAAATGTAATACCCTTTTCAATTCTAACCGAGGTGTCTTCAATTAAAATTTTAATTTTCTTCGTCCTCTTTGCTATAGAGATTATCTGAAAACCTAGATGTTGAAATCAAGAGGTGGTCAAGGGAAAAGAAGGGAACATATACGCTTTACTTTCAACGTTACAATATGTATGCCTTACCGTCCTCCTTCTTCCCTCCTATCTTCAAGTGAAATTTACAATCTTCTCAATTTGGTTTAACCAGATTTTTGGTGCCGAGAGCTGCTGTCATCCTATCCCCTTGACTGAAGTCATAACATCAACCGCGACGAAGAAAGCGTACAGAAAGGCTACGCTCTGTGTCCATCCAGACAAGTTACAACAACGGGGTGCAGACATTCAACAAAAGTATATATGTGAAAAGGTTTTCGATGTTATTAAAGTAAAGATCTATCTTAAAGTTCTTACACCCTCGGAGATACGATGTTAATTAGAACTGTCGTGGTCCAATTTTCAGAAGGCTTGGAACAGATTCAACTCGGAAGAACGTTAGCAAGATTCAACACAACGTTTTTACCATTTAAATAAAATAAAACAAAACATCGCCAAACACAAACGTAAACTCAACGTTTTCAACAGTCAAGTCCTTTGTAATGCTCCGTTGAATTATTGAATCTTTTGTCTCTTTTTGCCTCTCTTATTTTTAATTTATTTCATACCATAATTGTTATTTGTAAATTCATGCTGCTTAGGTAGTCCAAGTAAATATCTACAGATGGTATTATTATATGCTTTTCTGCATATATTGGATTCTCCAATTGTAATGTTTTTTGTTTTATTCCAGAACAAAGTATTTATAAATGCCAAATCAAGAAAACAATTTAAAAATGCACAATTCTTTATAAATTGTTTCAATTTTATTGTTACACTGAGTTGAATTCATTATGATTTTGGATAATATATTTTTTTTTTAAATTTTGGGTTAAATTATATCAAAATTCATTTGATATAATTATCATTAATTTAATTAATTGTTATTCATATAAATAGTTTAATGTTGAATTAAAAGTTGTGATATATAACTAAAACTGAATTTAAACGGAACATCATATTGATATAGAGTTTAAAAATTTTGAATATTTTAAAAATTTTGAAATGGTTGAATTACATACCAAAATTATTGGATATTTATTTATAAATATAATATTATATATATAGCTTAATAATGAATTCACCACGTGGCTATTTGGACTTGAAAAGTCAAAGAGAAGCATACTCATCCTTTGGTCTTTGGTTACTAATTTATTTTATTACTAAAGAAAAATAACAATTTTGGTCAAAGGAACCATGCTTGATTCTTTAGCACCCTTAACCTGACTTTTTCCAAATTGATTTAAATAATATAAATAAAAAAATTGAATATAATAACACAAAACATTTTATATATAAATTCACATCCAAGTCTCTATTACACACAAAACTCTTCTTTCTCTTCTCCGTTTCAACTTCAACTTCACCCAAAAAAAAGAAAAGAAAAAGAAAAAAAATGCTTAGAGCTTTGAGCACAAGATCGAGGAGCCGCCATGGATATGATCGTTTAGGCGATGAATCTAAAATCGGATTATTAGAAGGGAAATTAGAAAGGGCAAGGAGCGTGCCCTCCACGCTCTTTAATCCATCTAAGAAGCTTGGGGCATTTTCAGTTCCTGTAATATTGGAAGAGCCATCAGTTCAGAAGAAGAAGCCGCCGCCGACGACGACGAACGGAAAATTCAGTCATCCGATTTTCAGTCTCTTTGACCGCCGTAGCCGCGGCGGTAACAACAATAACGCCGGCAGCAACAGCCGACGGAAGAAGAAGACGACGGCGAAGCCGGAGTTCTCAAGGTACATGGAGTACCTTAAGGAAGGTGGCATGTGGGATCCAAATTCTAACATGCCTGTTATTTACTTCAAATAGATTCGTTGACTTTCCAAAACTCCAAAAACAAAAAACTTGTGTTTTAAGATTTATTTATTTATTTTTTATAATTTTGTAATGAAATGTATTCGATGTTCATAAAAATCGGTTTGAATTGAATTGTTCTTTGATTTCTAAATGTAAGAGAGATTCCTTAAGATAATATTTATAAATAGGATAATAATTCAACCTTGAAACGACGTCGTATTCAATGTTCATAAAATCGGTTGAATGAAATGTTCATTAATGACGTCGTTTTTTTAAGTTTTTTTTTTTGTAATGAAATGTATTCAATGTTCATAAAATCGGTTGAATTGAATTGTTCTTTGATTTCTAAATGATAAGAGATATTCCTTAAGATAATATTTGTAAATAGAATAATAATTCAACCTTGAAACGGAGTCGTTTTGATTGCTTGGGGCATAAGGGAGGGTTCTTCCGTCATTTCGAAGCTCGAATAAAAAAACAGACTCCTACATTTTGAAAATTAAAAATTCGAATTGATCTCATTCATTCCCACGATTTTCTGAGAAGAGAGGAGGAAGACGACGCCCTTCTTCCTAGAGGTAAGAAAATGTGTTTTCGGCTGCAAAATTCAGTCCCAGATTTCAAGGTTTTGATGCCTTTCGCTTCGCTTTTTCATGCTCTAGCTAGTTCCTGAATTGGCTGAAGGTTATCTGCTAATCTGTTTCCATGGAGAGTTTTTTCGTATTCATTCGAAATTAGGGTTTAGGTCTCTTAAGCTTTGCAGTGGCTGTTACTGTGTTACTGGAGTTGTTGTCACTCGTAGTAAGGGTTGATGTTTGGTTTCAGACGAACCAAAGCATTCAGGATTTGATATTTCCGAAGCTGCAGAGATTAGAAGAATTCCTAGTTGTGATACTTGAAATTCAAAAGGCTCGGGATCCAGAATTTGATCCGGGAGTTTTCGAATCAGTATCGTCTCCCAATACATTATTTATCACAGGGTTTTATGAGGATGACATTCCTTATAGCAAAAGGATTCATTTGTAAAGAGTTGTGAGAGGAGCAAGAACAGAGACGATAATGCAAAGTTTAAGGACTGGATCCGAGTTGTGTGGGACGGGATTTTAGTTAGCAGAAAGGGGAAACAAGAATGAACAGTGTCTGAATCCTGAGAAGGGTCAGAATTAGGGAACAGTTTGTATGATCTTGGCACTGCCCTTAGACCTTGTTACTTGGGATGGAGGACAATGAAATATGTTAATGCAATATTTTAGCGACATATGAAATCTTTTGAAAAAATCAGGTTGTTGAGCAATTAAAGAAGAAGAAAGATTCAAAGCGAAAAATGATAAGAAAAAAGGGGAGTCAAGTTGGAAACGCAAAAAGAGCGAGCATGTGAGGTTGGATAACCGGATGGTGTACCTGCTCACACGAGAATATTGGGTGGGTTAACATACTATAAAAAGTAGTTGACGCGTTTAGGTTCATGTATCTAAAAAGTACGACAAATAAGTGAGTGTAGACCACTAAATTGTGCAAGTATACTTAGAGTGATACGAAAAAAAGTTGAGAGAAACAATAAGTGTTTATTTACATCTGACTCTTATCTGCGGAAGTCTGAAATGCACTGTAACGAAAGACAAGTGTATTTATAAGATTGATTCGTAAATAAAACTGGTATTGTTTCAGATATTTGGTTATCTTAATTCTTGTTGTTGGTTAACGTTGTCGTTCTATTGTTTTCAAACTGCTAATTAACGTGCTGCAGAAGATCTGTGCTGTCAATTTCAGATCACTCCTTTTGTTTAGGGGTGTTTTTTAGAAGGAAAATTGCAAAGGTCGGTTGGCTATTGAGATGGAAACCCAGAAGAATGAAAGAGCTTGATGAAAAATATCCCGTGGTCATCTTCACTAATAAGAATCCGTGAATGAAGAAACTTTCAAGAGGAAATAAAAGCTAAAAGGTAAGATTTTTATGTTCTAGTAGCATGGTGCAATATAACTTGTTCAATCATTATAACCATTGTAGTTGAATGAATCACCAATTTGTTATTATCACTAGCAGAAACAATAAAAACAAGGTGTGCCTTCTCGCATTGTTAATTAGAAATAGATTCAATTCAGTTTATCATTAACATGAAGTCACTGTGATTTCTTAAGAGTTGCTTGTTTTTCCTTGTTCTGAATTCCAATCATTTGACTCAGCCTTCAGATTTTCACAGCTTTCTTAGGATAACAACCAAAGTAATGGGCTTTATGTCTTCTTTAGCCACCTCCTCGTCAACCAGATTACCATAGGACTCAAATAGCTTGTCCAGAATTTCTTCTCCAAAGTGTTGAGTAAGCATCGATTCTTGAATCGCTCTCACTGTTCTAGCCACTGCCTTACCATAACTGATAGTCTTGTCTCCAGTTTGTTTGTCCACTTCTAACATCTCTATTCTATATAACTCAAAAGACCCTTCTTTAATCACTTCACCTTCTATTTCAGCTGCTGTCGGGGCGTAGAAGTGCACGTCATAGGAATCAAGCTTCTCTTCTTCAGTTTCTCCCTACAAGTCAAGATTTAACAACAGTGATCTTGTTTGATTATACTTGTTCAACTATCTTAATTTGTGTTTTTGTTTTTCAGGAGTTCCTCTAAAACATTAGATCTACCTGAGCAACCAGATCGGATACTGTTCGTGAAAGGAGTTCCCAGAAGAAAGAGTTTCCTCTGTCTACAGGACCTGACCCTTCTCTTCCGAGTAATATGAGCACCATTCTGCCTCCAGAAACTAACTCTTTTGATCGACACCGTAGAAACAAGGAGAAATCCTCCTTGAACTGGTCGTAGTATGCTTTTAACACTGCATCAGGACTCGAGGAGCAAATATAAATGCAACCCTTGTTCATGGACTTGCCTTGCTCATCATAGATAGCTGGAGGAACCTGAAAACCAAGGTAAGTGAAAATCCATAAATCACTCTTTCGTATTGTCAAATATAGCTCAAAAGTTTGGCATTGCCCAATTATATATATGAGTCCAAAGTTCATGTTCTAACCACCGAGGTGAGACAACTTATCACAACACTTTCCCTCATGCAATGGGGGACCCAACATCGGTATATTCAAATCGGAACGAACCGGTTTCTGATACCATGTCAAATATGGACTGGACCTAACTAATACCAGAAACTAGTTCAAGAGTTTAGGGTTGGCCAACACCATACATATATAGATATGAGTCCCAAAAGTTTGCCCAATATTAGATATATGAGTCCAAAGTTCATTTCCTAACCGAGTTGAGACAACTTATCATAACACGTTCTCTCACGCCCAGACTCGATCTGGAGCGTGGACATTACAATCGGAGATCCAATATCGGTATATTCAAATCGGAATGAACTGGCTTCTGATATCATGTCAAATATGGAATGAGCCTAACTAATCCCAAAAGCTAACTCAAAACTCCATGTACTAACCGATATGGGACAATTTATCGTAACAATTCCCTCACGTACCGACTCATGTTTCTATATACATGCTATAACTCCACATCTCAGTGTATGCACGTAGATCTCACCTTGGATAGCCAGTGTAAGCTGTAAGAAGAGTATACAAAGTGAAGGGTATTGTCAGGGAAGAGCCTTCCATAAAAGGAACCAGGGTAAGCTGCGATGAAAACAGGAGGGCATCCACCATTTCTGTCTCGTTTAAGCTCTCTGTGGAACTCAGGCAAGGCCTTGAATATGGAGTTGAAGTCATTGCCGGGAAGATCGTTAAGGAAAATGCGAAACTCCGGCGAGAGTTGAGTCGAGATTGTATCTCGATGAACAGATTCAACAGCTTCAATGATATCTCTAATGGTTGAAAGTGTGTTTGGTCCTGAAGAACAACCCAGGTCAGCTAATCCTATACTCTTGGGTTTAATTGCTTTATAAACCTCTTGCACTGTCTCTAGTGTTATATGCTTTGCCTCATCAGATGCTTTCTTCTGTTTATAGTTAATGAAACCAATAATAGTAAGATTATAAGAAGGATTAAAGAATAAAATCTTTAAAAGGGAATCTTAGGGTAATAATTAACCTGATAGAATGAGTTTTTGGCATAACTAGTTTTGCCAGTTCCTCCAGACATGTGAAATTCATTCTCTAAATCCTTCTTCGTGCTGTTTTCCATGTCACGATTTGAGGGTCTGACCAATTTTTGAGGTGGGGGTCTGCTCAATGTTGTGGGCTTTGCTTATATAGCAGAAATCTCTATATTGTCACTTCAATCTTTAATCCCTTTTATGCTTTTTTTTAGGATAGTGATTCTACATGAAGTTAGTAATATTTTTTAGGTTTTTATAATTAGTTTTTTTTAATAATATAAAATTTATAAGTATGTTTAGTATTGTACATTTTCTCGTATTGGAAATAAGAATATATTATATACAGATAGTTTTAGATCTGGTTTTTTACTTAAAAAACGTGTAAATCCTAATTCATATAAGGAAATATGTTGAGTTAGCGACAATTTCAGGCGACAAAAAAAAATCAAGTTTTGTGTGTTTGATACAAGTATTGTTCAATTTTAAAAAATGTAATTTTAAAACGACATTGTTTTGAGGTTCAACGGTTTTAATCATTAAGGGTAAATTAGTACGTTCTTGTTTTTCTTGTTATTGTGAATAGTAAGTCATCAATTCTGATTATTCAGATCTATACATCTAGATTGATCTGAATAACCCGAATCGTTTGGAATATATGTTATCTTAAAAACTCATATAAAATTCAAATTTCAGAATTCGTTGGGTTCAGTTTCAGACAAAATTCGAATAATCCGACAACTCAATTAATAAAATAAAATAAAATAAAATATATATACACTAAAAAATTCTAATAGATTTCTTTTGGTTCGAGATTATGTGCGATGCGAGTGACTATGCGGTAGGAGCAGTTTTAGGTCAGTGTAAGGATAGAATGTTGCATGCTATATACTACGCTAGTACGACTTTGGACAGTGCCCAATGCAACTATTCTACGACGGAGAAAGAGCTCCTTGCGATAGTCTACTCGTTTGTGAAGTTCCGGTCATATTTAGTGGGTTCGAAGGTAATTGTTTATACGGATCACGCTGCATTGCGTTACCTACTCACTAAGAAGGATGCGAAGCCTAGGTTGATTAGATGGATCTTACTTCTCCAAGAGTTTGATCTAGAGATTAGGGATAGGAAAGGAGCCGAGAATGGAGTGGCTGATCATCTTTCACGTCTTGCGATCCCCGAGTGCATTCCCATCGATGACTACCTCCGAGATGATTTGGTAATGTCCTTGACTTGTACTTCAATTCCTTGGTATGCTGACTTTGTTAATTATCTAGCTTGTCGAGTACTACCGGAGGGGCTGAACTACAACGCGAGAAAGAAATTTCTCCATGACGTCAAGGCATACTATTGGGATGAACCCTATCTCCTCAAGAGAGGGATAGACGGGATTTTTAGACGCTGCATCTCCGAGGAAGAAGCTCCACACATACTCTCACGTTGTCATTCTTCGAGCTACGGAGGACACTTTGCCGCAGCAAAGACGGCTGCGAAAGTGTTGCAAGCGGGATTCTTTTGGCCTACTGTTTTTAAGGACGCCCACGACTACGTCAAATCGTGCGACAATTGCCAAAGGACAGGTAATATTTCTAGACGCAATGAAATGCCACAGCAATACATTCTAGAAGTCGAGCCATTTGACGTGTGGGGGATAGATTTCATGGGCCCTTTCCCATCCTCGTGCGGACATTCCTATATCCTAGTTGCGGTAGACTACGTCACGAAGTGGGTGGAAGCTTTGGCATGCTCCACGAACGACTCCAAACCAGTGACTAAGATGTTTAAACGTGTCATATTTCCACGTTTTGGAGTTCCGAGAGTTGTGATCAGCGACGGAGGTAAGCATTTTGTGAATCGCACCATAGATGGGTTGTTGAGAAAGTACGGTGTTAGACATAGGGTAGCAACGCCTTATCATCCTCAAACCAGCGGCCAAGTTGAGGTTTCTAATAGAGAAATCAAGTCGATTTTGGAGAAAACGGTCTCAAGGTCTAGGAGGGATTGGGCATTGAAACTCGATGATGCTTTGTGGGCTTACCGTACCGCTTTCAAGACGCCAATCGGAATGACTCCGTTTCAGCTTGTGTACGGTAAGGCATGTCATCTACCGGTTGAGTTAGAATACCGAGCTTATTGGGCGATCAAGGCAATGAACTACGACTATAAATGTGCCGCTGAGAAGAGGATGTTACAGCTTCATCACCTTGAGGAAATGCGCCTCGATTCGTACGAAAACGCGAAAATTTACAAGGAACGTACGAAGCGGTGGCACGATCGGCACATACTCCAGCGGACCTTTGAGGTAGGTGATCGTGTACTTGTTTTCAACTCACGTCTAAAACTCTTTCCAGGAAAGCTTAAGTCACGCTGGTCCGGGCCATTCACTATTAAGAGCATCTCACCACATGGAGCAATCGAGCTAATAGGAGCAAACGGTGCATTTAAAGTGAACGCCCAACGCATAAAGCTCTACAACGCAGACAACACGGATCTTGATCACGCTAAGATGCTTTGATGGTTAACGGTAGGATTTATATGTTACGAATAACTTGATTTATTAAAATTAAAATTAAAATCAAAATTAAAACCAAAATTGAAATTGAAATTGAAATTAAAATCAAAATCAAAATTAAAATCAAAATTGGGTCAAAATCAAAATTGTCAAAATCGAGGGGGGAATAGGACTAAAGCATGAAAATCAAGGGGGGAATAGGCTGTTTTCCCATTTCTTTTTATATTTTTAAGTTATATTTGATATTTTATTTTATTTTTCATATTAGAAAAGCGAATCACACGAAGAATTCGAAAACCTAATAATTAAAATTAGGTAAAATACTCAAATAACCCGAAACCCTAGTAAACTAAACTACCCGGAGAATCCAACTATCCAAATATAATTCAGATCCAATTCTTTTGAATCCGAACAATGCAAACCCGAACCAAAAACATTTGGGGTTCAACTCGAATCTAGTTTTTCCAAATCTAGGAATCCGAACCAAATCGAAATCCGATAAACCCGAATCGAAACTTGGATTTGGATATCCTAATTGTGCATATAAAATCAGAGTAATACATGATGGAGAGGAAATTGACTTTGTAAATATTCTGTAAATGAGGTTGGTGAGGAGTTCTTCACGACTTATTGGAAATACTTGTTAGAGAGTGTGAATAAAGACAAATCTTCTTTGGAGATATAACA
Source organism: Gynandropsis gynandra (assembly GCA_036759665.1). Classification (NCBI taxonomy): domain Eukaryota; kingdom Viridiplantae; phylum Streptophyta; class Magnoliopsida; order Brassicales; family Cleomaceae; genus Gynandropsis; species Gynandropsis gynandra. The sequence goes on along the minus strand of CM071874.1, from coordinate 1,426,635 downwards.
TCAATCACAATAGATCAATCTAAACGTGTAATCTTTATATCCTTATTTTTTATTCTTTCTATTTTTTTTAGGGTTTAATACTTGTTTTACATCAAGTTTAAAAGGTTATTCCACAACAAGTGGTATAAACCTTCAGTTTCGATCTTATTTTCATTCGTTATCGTAAGTAAAGCTACTAAAAAAAGACATATTCTGGTTTGTTGTTGAAAATTATTCAGAACAAGGGATGTTCTTGTTGGGAAAGAGATCTCGACGTATAATCGAGAAACTTAGATTCGAAAATTAGGAATTATGATTTCGTAAATGTAGAAATTATATATAGAAACGTTAAATGGTAAAGGTGATTTTATATTGTGGAGGGAATAGATTGAGATAGGACTCAAGATCATGGGATATTAATAAACATTCGAAGATGAAGTAGAATTCAAGATTGAATAAAAGATACCTATAGAAAAATGTATGGCACGATAGACATCAAGTTCATAGCAAACTGATGTAGCCTCGATTCTAACCATAGAATCAAAAACGGTACCCATAAACATACGATAGATGACAATAGATCGATTCGAACTCATAATTTGTGTATCTTTGTTCTTTATTGTTTTCATTGATTTTCGGGGTGTAATACTTATTTTATGTTTTAAAGATTATTATTTAAAAGTGAATTTTCAATTGGTTAAATTATCAAAAGGAAATGATTTTTGGTTTAAATTAATTAGGGTGTAGAAAATTGGGATGGTTCAAAATTTGGCTCTTTCATAATTGATCATGATTCACCAAAAGAAATTTATAGATGAGCAATTAGTTATATAATAATGGATGAATCTCGATGTTTTTAGAAAAGTAGATATGGTAAGTTTAGACCCATCTCTAAAAAGTATTAGTGCAAGTTCCAAAATAAATATATCTATATCTAAATATATTTAAACTGATTTAATTTCCATTTCATAATGATTACTCCACTTCTTGTCTCTACCTTTTTATCCATTTTCCTTCTTATATTGATATTTCCTTTGATTATGGTCCATATAAATTTGTACTTAAGTTTGATGCAAGAGTTATCTAAAGATTATTACGTTGTATATGGTTTATACATTGATTATAATATAATTATAAGGTATTAGTAAGTGTAATTAGTGATGGATTAATCATGTAGTTGAGTTATAATGTTCATAATGGGAAAATTTCAACCAAGGGGAAAAAGGGAAATAAAGGAAAAGGGAAGGTAAGGGACATGGGAATGATGATCATCTTATGACTTTGTAAGGAAAAAGTTAAATATGAATGGTGGCAAAGACGGGTGTCCCACCAATTCTCTTATTCTATTAACCAAGTATATATATTCAATTTTATTATTTATATTTAAATTTGAAATATAAAATTTCAGTAATTAGATATTTATGGAATATTCTTATTTGAATCTAAAATTTATTAAAACATGTTATGATAAATTATCTCGATTGGTTATGACAATTCTAAACTTTTAAATTAGTTTTTAGGGTTAGTTATGTCCAAATTCATATTTGATATGATATTAGAATTAATTTTATTCCGATTTGAATATCGATGTTGGATTTTCGGTTGCGATGTTCATGTCTCGATTATATATATATATGTATATATGACGTTTTCTAATAATATTATCATAATATTTGATGATTAAATATGGATTATTAAAAGATGATTATTATATGATAATTAACTAATTCTCACATGAGCTCCATTGAGAATGTCTTTACAGAATGATTACAGAATCACCCATTATCATGACTCAAAAAATTTTCTTCTTCTCTTTTAAGAAAACTTTTCAAGTTACATTTTTACTAATGTGCCCTTTTCCTCTTACATATATATTTTAGAATCAATATTATATATGGATTATTTGTTTATCTAAAATTCTTATATTATTTTTAAAATATTATACAAATTATGATATTATTTTAATCCATTAAATTATCATATATATATATATATTAGGATGCTAAATAAATTTATGCATAAATATGGGTTGAGTTGATTTTTTTCAACCATTATGAAAAATGTATTTATGGATTGGACCAAAATTTTAACTGTCTGGGTTTCTTTATATTGATTATGGATCAACATACATATTAGATTAAAATTATATATTTATTATATATATAATTTATATATATATTACTAAAACATATAATTATTCTATTTTTTAATTAACACAAAATTAGTTGTAAATTATCCATAAAGATAGAAAGTATATTTTGAAGTTTCAACTATCAAAATATTTAGTTACATATTATTTTAATTTAAATTTTAGGATTTTTTATTTAATTTTTCTATATTTTAAAAATTATTGTAATATTTTGAAATTTCAAAGTATTTCAATATTTTTATTAGATATTTAGATATTTATAGATTTAGATATTTTTAATTTCAAAGTATTTCAATATTTTTATTAGATATTTAGATATTTATAGATTTTTAGATATTTTTTAAATATTATTTATTATATAATTAAATAAAAAATCAACATACTAATCAATCTTGTAATCCGGGAATTTTGATAGATTAAAATAATTAGTTAAAATTATTTTCCACTATCTTTGTCTACTTTGTCTATTCTCTCCTAATGTTTCACACTCATCTTATTCTCACATCATGTTTAGGTCAACATCATATTTCTCTCTCATATTTAAAAGTTCTGTCTATAACTTCATATGTTAAAAATTATGTTAAATCTTTAAATTTCAATCCGGTTTTTACCCAATTTCGACCTGATCGACTCGAAATTACTTTTGACTCGATTTAGACTCAATTTTAACCCGTTTTAGATTCAATTTTGACCAGAATTTGAAACCAATTTGGATCCGTTTTAGACTCAATTTTGACCAAAATTTATGTCCAATTTTGACTTGATTTATACTTAATTTTGACCATAATTTGAAACCAACTTTAACCAAAATTTTGGACTTAATTTTACCTGATTAAAATTTGAATCAATATGAATTTTTAATCAAACTAATCCTTAATTAAAGAAAAATCGTTTCTTATTAGAATTACACCTAAATCGCAATAAAACCCGAATTAATATGAAATTTCGACTGAACTAAACCGATTAATCCGATTAAATACCCGAATTAATATGAAATTTGAACTGAACTATCAAAATTTAAACAAAAATATTTTTCGTTTATTAGAATTAGATCCAAATTTAGTTATATTATAACTCGAATTTTGGTGTAATTTTGAACGATTTGGTTTTAGTCAAGTGAAAATCAAAATCGAATCAAATTTGTACATCGAATTCGGGTCAAAATTGCACTCAATCTTGATCCAATTTTGATTTCTACTCGATTAAAACCTGAATCGCTTAAAGTTGCATCAAAATTGTGTCAAAATTTCACCAAATTCGAGTCAACATTATACCGATTTCGGGTTAAAAATCGAACAAATCGATAAGAATTGGTTTCAATTTAAATTTTGATTTAATTTTATTGAATTTCAGATTGATTTGGGCTTTAATTGGATGAAAATCAAAATTGGTTCAAATTGTACCCAATTCGAGTCAAAATCATACTAATTTCGGGTTAAAAATCGAATAAACCGATAAGAATCGATTTTTTGTTTAAATTTCGGTTTAATTTTGTTGAATGTCATATTGATTCAGGTTTTAATGGTATGAAAATCAAAATTGGGTCAAATTGTACACAAATCGAGTAAAAATCATACTAATTTCGGGTTTAAAAATCGAACAACTCGATAAGAATATAATTTTGTTTAAATTTTCTTGAGTTGAATTTCATATTGATTCGAATTGGATTTGGATGAAAATCAAAATTGTTTATGGTCAAAATTGAATCTAAACCGGGTCAAAATTGGATCCAAATTCTAGTTAAATTTGGTATTAAATCAGGTCAGAATTGATCCTGAATCGGATCAAAATTGAAATATTTACCGGAGTTTAAAGAGAGAGAGAATATAAACAGAATCGCGAAAGATTATAAAGAAATAAAATTAAGATCAAAACATGAGGAGAAATAAAATACATACGAAACATAAAAAAAAATAGACAAAACAGACAAATATTAAGTGAAAATAGAAGTTTTACCTTTAGTTTAAAATAGTGATAAATATATATAGTAAATAAATAAAAATTAAAAATAATTAATATTTATTTTGAATGATTACCTTAAAACAAATTTATACAGTTTCACGCGATTTTCTTTAAAAAAATATTTATGTAAACTCTTCCATTTAAAGGAGAGAGTGGTGGGGGTCCCGAGCCAAACGCACGCGTGTCAGCCGAGGGATGCTCCCAAAATCTTGTCCTTTGATTCTTCTTCTTATACTTTTTTTTTTCAAATTTATTTATTTTTTATTTGATGTACATTTTATCAGATTTAGATTAATTGTTTTATTGCTACAAAATAGGTATATTCTCTCTATTTCTTTAATTAGTTTCATTTTAAAGTGTTTATTTTTATATTTGTGTCATAGATATGTAATTATTGATTTTATATATATTTTTCCAAAATATTTATATAATTATTTATAATATAATAGCTATCAAGTAAAATGGAAATCGTAATAGAGTTATAAAATCGATTTTATCGTAATATAATAGTTTATGAATTTTAATGTAAGAAATATATAATTTAACGATTTGATCAATATTAATATGGTTTTGAAGGATTGTTAACGAGGTAACAGAAGCGTTTTTTTAACAACTCGAATATAGATTTAGTCATTTTTCAGGAAAGGATCGTGCGGGATTTCACCAAAACATGAAAAATGATGCTTAGAGTTATCTGTCTATATAGACGAATGTAGGATGTGAGCTCCGAACGTACGAAACCTCGATAATATCCACATCGAAGTCTGCATTTGCTTTCAACTTTTGATGTGAATCTGATCACGAACGAGAATCATTTCATTCTTCGTTCTCTATCTCTGTTTTATGACTAGGCTTTTATTTTAGAAAAAAATGAATTGTCCTCGGAAAACTATTTTCTGTTTCCTTTTTATAATACTAAACTTATAGATATTTACAAAATAAACCCATATCTATTTAATATTATATTTTTGACATTATACTTTCAGTTTTGTTATATCTCGCTAACAATGTTTTTCATACTTAAAAAAATCATATCGGTTACCAAAAAACTTACAATCGATTACTATAAAAATATCATCTCCCTTTCTATAAGACTAACACTACAAGAAAAATAAGATTTCGAGACTGAATTTGCGGACTGAGTCAGCCGTCCCTAAATTCAGGGACGAATTAGGGACGATTTAAGGACGAAATAATAAATGTGTCCCTAATCCGTCCGCAAATTTACAGACAGCACAATAGTCCCTAAGTCGTCCGTAATTCGGGACGGATTCGGGACCACTTTTAAGGGCGTCCGAAATTTGCGGACAGTTTTGGGACGATGTAGATGTCCGTTCGTAAATTATGGACGGTAAAGCAATCCATCCGCAATTTGCGGACGTATTCGGGATGGTTCGTCGGGAAATATTTATCTCAGTCCGCAATCCGTCCATAATCGATCTTAAAATTTTCTATTTAATCTCTCCTCATATACTCGTTTCTTACACACAAATATCATATATTTCTCTGCATATTTTGTTATCGTTTCTGATTATAATGGAATTGTCGTCGAGATCGAATATTTTCGTTTCGAGACAGTGGATGTATAGAAGAATTGATCTGAAAACTCAAATTGTATCGAAAGAGTTTGTAGAAGGCCTTACACAGTTTATGACGGTGGCGGAAAATCAACAAGTTTATAGAGAAAACGGTAAGTTGGTTTGTCCATGCGTAAAAATAAAAAATTCGTTAATGAGAAAATTGTTTGGAATCATCTCTATTTAAGAGGGTTTAGTCCAAATTATTTTATTTGGTTATCTCATGGAGAGAATTTTGCACCACGACCTAGTAATGTTGTTGAAAATTTTAGTAGGGGTATTGTAAATCATGAAGTGTCTCAGACTTTTCAAGATGTAGACAACCCTTATGTAGAAATGGTGCAAAATACATTCGTTGAAAGAAACGAAGATGAAAATATTGAAGAAGATCCGAATGAAGAATCAAAAAGTTTTTTTGAAATGTTAGAAAGTGCTAGGAATCCACTTTATGATGGTTGTAGAAGTGGTTTATCACAGTTGTCTTTATCTGCACGGTTGATGAATTTGAAGACTCAAAATAATCTTTCTCAGAATTGCATGGATTCTATATCGCAATTAGTGAGAGATTATTTGCCCGAAGATAATAATCCAGTCGAGTCATATTATGAACAAAGAAGATGATGAGATCATTGGGTTTATTGTCGTATCAAAAGATTGATGTTTGTCAAGACAACTGTATGATTTTCTGGAAAGAAACTTCGGATTTGATCAATTGTCGATTTTATGGAAAATATCGATTTTATTTGATAAGAAATGAAAAATCGGTTCCTTTTCATCGTATGTGGTATTTACCAAGTACAGACAAGATAAAAAGATTGTATCAATCAGAGAAGATCGCAAGCGACATGAGATGGCATGCCGAGCATTCAAGTCCCGACGGAGAAATGTGTCATCCCTCAGATGGTGAGGCGTGGAAACACTTTAACAAGGTATATCCTGATTTTGCAGCTGAGAGTCGAAATGTTTATTTAGACCTTTGCACTGATGGTTTTAATCCATTCGGGATGTCTGAGAGAAATTATTCGTTGTGGCCAATTATTATGATACCGTATAATTTACCACCAGAAATGTGCATGAAGCATGAGTTTTTGTTCTTAACAATATTGATTCCCGAGCCTAATCATCCGAAAAGAAGTTTGGATATATTTCTTCAACCACTGATTGAAGAATTGAAAGAATTATAGAAGGGAGTTCCAGTGTACGACGTTTCGAGACGACAAAATTTTATATTACGAGGTGCTCTTATGTGGACAATAAGTTTTTCCAACTTATGGTATGCTATCTGGGTGGACAACGCATGGTCGATTGGTTTTTCCATATTGGTTCGATCGACAATTGATGTGATTCGTTCGATCCAATAAACGATCGCAGAACAAGAATAAACAAATTAGGTGTCGTAGAAATTAATTCTACAAGAAGATATGCAAAATACGAGCCTTTTATTCTTGCGTCACAAGCCAATCAAGTTTGTTACGTTTCCTATCCACATATCAGACGATCTTCAGGTTGGCCTTTCGAAATGAAGATATTTCCAAGGGGTAAATTTATCGACAATAGAGAAGAACAACAATTGGCCATGCAACAAAAAACCACCGAGATTATTGCTATTGATGAAGTTACAATTGAAGCATTGGCACATGGTGAAGTCGAAGAAATTGAAGATGAATACCTAGAAGGAAACAAAGAAGATGAAAAATTTGAATCAAATTCAGAATCACAAGAATCGACAAAAGAATTATGTGACTCTGAATCAAATTCAGACGTTTAAAGAATTTTTATTTTTAACTTTATAATGTATTAACGAAATATATATAAGGTTTTATGAATTGTTCCTTCGGTCGAATCATGTCCCTCGGTCGAACCCCGTCCATCGATCGAATCTCGTCCCTCGGTCGAAACCCATCTCTCGGTGGAATCCCGTCCTACGGTCGAAACCCATCCCGTCCCTCGATCGGAACCCGTCCCTCAGTCGAATCCTATCCCTCGGTCGATCCCGTCCCTCGGTCGAATCCCGTCCCTCAGTCAAAACCCGACCCTGAGCCGAAACCCGTCCTCTCGGTCAGATCTCGTCCCTCGATTGAAACCTGACCCTCAATCGAAACCTAACCTTTGGTCAAAACCCGTCACTCGGTCGAATCTCGTCCCTCGGTCGAAACCCGACCCTCTGTCGAAACTCGACCCTCGGTCGAAACCTATACCTCGGTCAAAACCAGTCCCTCGGTCGAATCCCGTCCCTTGGTCGAATCTCGTCCCTCGGTCAAATATCCTATTTACGGACGGCTTCGGGATGAGGAGGGGTGTCGGTCTAGAATTTCCGGACGAGTCGCGACCACCGTCGGGAAATTGTCTCGAAATTCTGGATGGATCGCGAACCCCGTCCAGAAAACGTCTCCAAATTCCAGACGGGTCGCGACCTCCGTCCGGAAATCGTGTCCAAATTCCGGACAGGTCGCAACCTCCGTTCGGAAATTGTCTCCAAATTCCAGACGGGTTGCGACCCCGTCTGGAATTAATCTGCATTTAGGGACGGGTCGCGACCCCTGTCTGGAAATTTTTATAAATTCCGGCTTCCATCCTCACTTCCTCACTTTGCATTTCGGCCGAAAAAAATCCCCTCTATCGATGGTTTGTTCTCAGTCCGCCGCTCGTCCCCGTTAGTCCGCCTGCCGTCCGCCGCCCGTCCGGTAAGTCTTTCTCTCGGTTTGCACGTTTTACAGTCCATCCGGTAAGGCTAAATATTGATTTCGGCTTCATTTTTTAAGGTCGCGCATCCCGCCGCCCGTTAGCGCCCGTCCGCCGGTCCACCGAAGTATGTGTTAAATATAAATGTTTGTGAAAATATATAAGTTTGTTGAAATATATAAGTTTGTAGAAATATATATAATTGTGAAAAATAATATGTTTGTATGTTTAATATAATGAAGAAAATTTGAAAGAATTGAATGTAAATGTCTGTAGTAAGTTATATAGATTAGATTAGGTGTTCGATAAAATATCTAAATCAAATATACGTTATATTAAGTTATATTTAGTTATTATGTTATATAAGTTATACGTTATATGTTTTGTAAAGTTATATTAAGTTATATATGTTATATCAAATATATGTTATATTATGTCGTTAAGTTATATATGTTGCTAAAAAAATATATATTAAAAAACATATATTAAGTTATATGTTTTTTAAAATCAAAACACATATATTAAATTATATGTGGTTTTAAAATTAATCTAAGATTAATTAATATTCAATTAACAATTAAAATTTTTAATATAAACATGAATTAAATGTTTATATAATTTTTAAAATTACAATTTTAGTATATCGCGTCGTGTTGGAAGAGGCGGTAACAACAGAAACCGCTCAACATCTGAAGAAAGTGCTAATGGTCCACAACACCAGAGATAATCAGATCCACTATATTCGAATTTTATGAATCTGAATTTATTTCCGACTGGATCGGCACAATATATGTCGTATCCCTTCTATCAGCAGATGTCACCGCCGGTCGAGCCAATGATGCATCACGAGCCTCAGATGCATTAAGAACCAACCGTGGAAGAGCTTTTAGCAATGGACGAGGAAAGACGCAAACTTCCTCGTATAGATCCGGATTCTTCATCCGGCGCACTTTGGTATAAACTAAATTTAAATTTAATTTTGTAACTAATTAATTATCAAGTCTTAATTTACTTTTAATTTTGTTTTAATAGATTTGGTCGTAAACAGCTTAATCGCCATATCACAAAGATGATGAAAGCTAATTATGATCGTCCATGTTATAACTAGACGCGAACCGATCCCGAAATAAAGGAACGATGGTGGAAAGCTTTCATGGTATCTTTTTTTAAATATTCATTTTAAAAATTTTAAACTTAAAATAATATTTAAATAAATAATTAGTTCATTATTTTCAGCAAAAAAAATATTAGGATCCTGCAATAACAGCACTAGTAAAGTCCGAATTTTAAAAGCATGCGGCAATACAACTGAAAAACCTTGTATACGACACGAAACATGAGTGGAAAATGAAAAGTGTCAAACCCGTTTGGATCCCAGATAATGTCTGGGAACAACTGTTTGTCTATTGGGACGATCCTATCATTAAGAGAGAAGTCAATACGCTAGTCGATCCCGTCGTTCTGATAGAGCGGGATATGGGATAAGTGCGCATACTGCTGGTTCCCGCTCTTTCGCGAAGGTTTACGAAGATATGATAAGTTTTAAAATTTTTTAAAGTTTTATTATGAGTGGCATTTGCTTAATAGGTAAAACATGATTTTCAAATTTGCTTTAGGCGAAAGAGAAAGGATGTGAATCGTCGTACGTGGAATTGTTGGAACGTACACACACCAAAAAAATCCGACGGTTCATGGGTAGATGCTAGGGAAAATAAATTCACGAAGATGTTGTGAACATGGCATCGGAACGAGTGTCCCAAATCCCGTTAAGAGAAGATGGGATGCAACCGACTTTTTCTCAAGAAGAATACAACGAGATGTATTTCGAGGTAAATTTATTATAATTTTACAATAAACTTTTTATTAATAATTTAAATTTCAATCACGTAACACCGTACAAAGGTCGTCTATTTGGTCTTGGAGGAATGGCATCAAACCATGCGAGTTTCTCCAAAGACAAGAAAAAGGTCGCGACCGAGGAATTACGAAACACAATCTCGAAGATGTAAGAAAAATTAGAGCAACAAAGTTCACTATTAGTACAACAAAGTTCATAGTTCAAAGCTCTGCAAAGAGAAATTGAACGATCAAGAAGGGAACGTCAGCAATGGCTCAGAATGATGAAGGAGCACATGCCCACTATCAATTGGGATACAACCAAAAACAATCACGATGACGATGATAATTCCCAATTACCACCAACTAGTTTATAAATAGATAATTTTAATATTGTATAAATACTAATTATTTAATTTCAATTTTAATTTAAAAAATTTTAGTTTTTTATTATTTTTTTAAAACATTTCCGGATGGGAACAGGGTCGTCCGAAAATTTTGGGCACGATATTGTTCGAGTTTCGCGTCGATTTCCGGATTTCCCTTTCGTCCGAAATTGCGAACAGTTTGCGGACTAAATATTCCGTATGTATTTGCGGACGGAAATAGATTGACGACGCTCGTTTGCAGACGGTTTCCAACCGTCCCTAATCCGTCCCGAATCAGATTTGCGGGCGGATTAGGGACTGATTCGTCAATCCCTAATCCGTGAATTTCTTGTAGTGTAAGACTATTTTCATAATTTTTAAAAAAATATTTTAGAATCGGAGTAATGTATGACTAATTGATATGTGAAAGAAGTAAAATATATTAGTATGCAATATTGAGAAGTGAAATAATATAATTTATACATGGAGTTTTGGTAAAGTACCACCTCCATGAGAGACCTAATTCACTCTTATCCAAAAAGCAGCGAATCCAATTCCCTCTGCACGCCAATTTCCATCACCTCTCAATTATTTCTTCATTTCAAACCCCATAAAAAAAAACAAATCATATTGGTTGTCCATTCTTTTAAAGCCATTTTATCCATCTTTTGTCTCATCCAATTTGAGTCTATATATATAGTCTATATATAGAGAGTTATATATGTGTGTATATATATTACGCACACTTATATATTACAAAATTAGTCAATATCATATATAATGTTTTAGTTGTAAATACATGATATAATTATTTATATATATATATATATATATCAAAAATGTTTATAAAATTTGGGAATATAACATAAAAATTATCCAACTATTTTATTTTAGTCTATAAAATATGAATTATTATTTTTAACCTAAAAAAACTCAAATTTATATTTTTTGTCTTAAAAACACTAACTTTAGGATATGATTAATTTGATTAATTTGTGTTTTTTAGACAACACTTAACAATTCAAAGAGTTAAAATATGATTTAGTGTTTTTGTTTGTATATGGATATGATTAATTTGATAAGTTTGTGTTTTTTTAGACAAAATGTAAAAATTCAAAATTTTTAGGTTCAAAGTAATAATTTGTGTTTTGTAGGCAAAAATTAAAAAGTTAAGTCTTTTTTACACTATATTCCTAAAGTTAATGTTTTTAAGACAAAAAAAATAAATTTGAGTTTTTTTAGGTTAAAGATAATAATTTATATTTTATAGGCTAAAATAAAATAGTTTGATATTTTTATGCTATTTTCCCATAAAATTTAGAGACTAAATATATTCTCTTTTAGCTATTGCGTTTTATTCCCATTCTTTTCAACTTTTCCATTCATTCTATTTTTTTTAAACTATCAGTAATATCATATTTTCCTCTAAACTATCAAAACTCATCATATTCTTCCCTCCGTTAAAAATCTGTTAATTTTTCTTTCAAGTTTTTAAAAAAATTTGTTGTTTAGGGGGAATATGATGTTTTTAAAAAATTTTACAGAAAAGTACCATATTTTTAACAGAAGAGGGAACATGATGCGTTTTAATAGTTTATGGAAAAATATAGTTCAAAAGGAAATATGATGAGTAGAAAAATTGAGGGGAAAATAGGATTAAAACACAATAGTTCATGGGGGAATAGGCTTTGTCCCTAAAATCTTCATATCCCTATATGTCTATCTAGTTCAAGTTGTAACTATTGTGAATATATTCTTTTCATAATAAATAGACTAAATATATAATATTTAGAGGGATAAGCTAAAAGTCATATAGTTCATGGGGGAATATGTTGTTTTAAAAAAATGACAAAAAAAGAAACATATTTTTAACGGAATATGATGAGTTTTGATAGTTTATGGGGAAATATGATTAATAGTGATATTTCAAGGGAAAATTGGGTGAGTAGAAAAATTGAGGGAAAAATATGATTAAAATGCAATAGTTCATGGAAAAATAAACTTTGTCCCTGAAATTTACATTATCACTATATATCTATCTAGTTCAAGTTGTAACTATTGTGAATATATTCTTTTCAAAATAAATACTCGATACCTATATGAAAATAAAATTTCTGTATGTTTACTCACTATTCGAACTAATCCATACAAGGTGATAAAATTTGACAAAGGTTACCAACAAACATATGTGATATTTATCAAATGAAAAAAGTGACGATGAATAAAAACAAATACTAAACGTAGAAAAAAGCACAGTAAATGAAGAATGACGATAGATAGTTTTGTTATTGATATGAGAATACTTTGTTTCTAACATATAACTAATTAGTTTGATACAAACTTGATATATGCAACAAAATCATAAAATTATCTTAAACACCCTTTGTAAAACTCATGATGATGTAGAAATGAATAAACTTGAAATTTGACGCTTTGATTGCAAAAGTGAAAACATAGTAGGTAGTAGGACCTTTGAAAAATAAATCTACAATATGATGTTCTACACCAATTTGCAATGTTTGAATGACCAATTCTTGTAACTTCTCATGAACTAGATGACAATCAATATCTATGTATGTTGTCTTTTCATGAAAAACAAGATTTGAAAAAAATAAAATAGTTGATTTATTATTACAATATAAATTAGCATGTCATGGAAAAAAAAAGAAAATATTAAACCAAATATGGTATCCAAACAAACTCATAAATAGCATTAGCTATAGCATAATATTCAACTTCAATTATTTTTCCATGATATTAACGAGTTGCCAAAAAATTACACAAATGTCAATCAAGACAATTGCATAGTGTGATTCAACAAACACATTAAGACGGAGATATAAGTTAACAAAATAAAAACAAACTTTGTTCTTGATTGTTTTTTAGATACCAACTAACCCGTGTGCGATTTTCATATGGTCTAAGGTAATAGGTGATAAAATCTTACTTAACATATTAAAAAATGTTATAAATGGTCTAGTTATAGTGAGATATATCAGTTTTTTTTTAAAAAAAACTATTGTACTCTTGTAATATCAGCTAGAGGTTCTTCACCATTTTTTTTACATCCTACTAGGCTAGTATTATATAATGAATCGAGACAATATTTTCATTTTAAATACATAGAATTCCTAACAATTTCTAAGTCATGGAAAAATTTAAAGGTCCAAAATCTTTAATATAAAAATAATGTTGTAAAAATATTTTAACTGGATACTGCGGAACGATTATTATCAACAATAATTGTATCATCAATATAAACAAGTAAAGTTAAAAAATCAGATTTTTCATGACGAACGAAAAGAGTATGATCAATCTGAGATATTTTAAAACCAATAGAAAGTATTACATTTGCAACCATAAATTGATTTAGAAGTCTGCATATAACTTGAGGAGGAAGAGAAAAACATGAAGGAGAAATATAACATGGTAGAAAATTCATGTAAATGTTTTATCCACGTCAACATGAAAGAATGCAATGGATATATCCATTTGTGTAAAAGTCCAATGTTGTATAGATGCTAAAGCTAAAACAAATTTTGACAATATATAACTGATTTAATAACATGAGAAAATATGTCTATATAGTCAATTCCAGACTGTTGAGTAAACCATTTGGTCACCAAACGAGTCTTATTCATGTCTACAAATCCAACAGCTTTACGATTTACTATAAACAATCATTTACATTCAACAAATATTTTGTGATCAAGAAGACAAACTATAAACTATGTACCCTTATGTATTAAAGTTTTAAGTTCAACGTTGATGATATTTCTCTATTCTAGAGAAATTATTGCTTCTTTAAAAATTTAGGTTGTAGTAGTAGTTAGATCAACAATAGAAGTTTTGTAAGAAAAAGATAGTTTGTTATAAAAATATAACTGAAGATAGAAGAGAAGAAATAGCAATGATAATCTTCAACATAAGTTGGAAGTCTTATCTATCTCCTTACTCTATTGGATTTAAGAATGGATATATAATTATCAATAGAAACAAAAGCATGCAAAATAATTAACTCTTAAAAAAAGTTGGTTGAAGGCTTTCTTAAAATTAGATAGAGGATGATAAATATTTATATCCTTGTAACTTAACAAAATTTAAGACCACAAAGACATTTGATGGAAAACTATATTTAAAGAAATCATATGATTGCTTGTCCACCTAATAACTACAACTGGTACATACACAAATCAGAGTGACATGATAATTCTTTAAATCTTCTCAAAAAGTGACCATAGAAATATAGTATTCAGGTTATAAAAACTTTGACGTAAACTATGTAAACGTTTTTCGATTTAATTTAGTTTGGGAGTATTATTTTGTTTAAACTTTTTAATAGCGTCATTACAAATATTATTGGTATTTTTATATAGACAATATACTTGGTTTAATTGTTTGCGAAACTAAATTGAGTAACCAAGAACAAACTTATTTCAACCATTTAAGTGTTATAATGACATAGCGATATCAAAATTTGATCTTTTTATGATTGGATAGTCGAATTGTGACGATGAAAAGATTAGAATGATCATTCCCTCTAAGAAAATAAGGGTTGTTGTAAACTTTAGAAAGTAAAAATTCATAACGAGTTCAAGACATATGTTCTCGACGAAAAAGATGATCAAAACTATGTTTAGAAGAAGATGAAAATAAATAATATCGAATAACTGCATACGATTAGATATAGTATAATGCGAGTTCAACTTTGATGCATATTAGAGTTTACCACATAATATAATTTATATTTATCAAATGAAAAAATAACGATTAGTGTTCGAATAATGATAGATGTATAAAAGAAACGAAAAGTGAAAAATGTTAAAAAAATGTTATTGATATGAAAGTAATATGTTTTAATACATATACACACAAACCTAACAACTTATAGCTAACGAACTTAATATAATCTTGAATATATATACAATAGAATATTGAAACTATCTTTAACATAATTTGATTTTCATGTGTTTGTTTGAGAAATTTTTGGAATTCTATGGATAGAGAGAATGCCTATAAAGGTCAATTTTATAATAAATAAAAAGGTAACAAATATATATATATATATATAGTTAATTAATTGTGGAAGTGGGCTCTTATGGATCAAGTCATGATTGATTGCCGCACGACAACAAGCGAGAAAGCCTCCGAATCGTACAAAGAGGAGCACAATCTCAAATAATATATATTCCCAAAAAAGATATTGCCAAATTAGTACTTCTAGTTCTACATCCATTTCCTCGTGCCTTTTAAAAAAAATTATTTAATGATCCTATTTCCCTAATCATTTAAACTTTTTAAAATTACGATTAAGTGTATTAATCTTTTTTATTCATTGTATATACTCGACAAGCATATATATATATATAGTGATTTCGATCCATTGAAGAATTTGATGAATGCAAATTGATTAATAACAAAGAAATAGATGATGTGTCAATATGAATATATATATATATGAAAAAAATAAATAACAATTATGAAATAAAATGATTAAAATAAATGAAATTACATGTTCTTTAAAAACGACTAGCATTGCAAGATTTGCTATACGTTTTAAGATATAGGCAATCATGAAATAAAAAATATTATTTAAATTTGATATGTAGGCAAAAAAATATTATTTAAATTTGATATGTAGGCAATGGTAAAGCATTGTCCACGTATAAAAATCTAGAAAAAATAATCATCCTCCACGGGAGCAATAACTGACTATCGCAAATAGATAAATAAACAAATAATTTTGGATAAAAAAATTAGTTTATAACTTTCATGGAATTTATTTACTTAGATCATTGTTTTTCTTTCTGATTTTCGTTAGGTTGATATTGAAAATTATAGATTTGGATCTAATTACTTTCAAAAATTAATTTAAGAATTTAGGATTGTCCAACATCATATATATATATATATATATATATATGAATTTCAAAGTTTATGTCTTAATCGATGTGGAATAATTTATCATAACTGATATATTAATTAATATTTTTACCATAATTGAAATTTCTAATTATTTTTAAAAATATTAATGGTATGAATTGCTTTTATTTCACCTTATTTTTCTTACAACGGCTTTTTCGCATTTGAATTCAACGCGAACACACATAAAAGGCCCAGTACTATTTGGGCCCATCATAGCCTTCTAATATATATATATATATATATACTATTAAGGATGTATATTGTAGCCAATAATTAATATACAGTTGTGTAGTATTTTTTTTTAAGTACAAATATTATGTGTCATATAATGAATTAAAAGAAAACATAAATAAGGATGTTAGAAATAAGAGTTTTGCGTACACCATTTTAAACTAAATCAACATTTTTCCATATAATATATTATTATATTTTCATATTATAATATAAATTTATAATATAACTTAAAATAAAATATCAATTATTAAAATTCAGATTTCTTGGGTTATTTTCTATTAATCTGTGTTAAGAAAAATTATTATAGATGAAAGCAGACGTGGCTAAAATCATGTTCGATAAGAGCATTCGAATATGGTTTTAATAAGTTTAGGACCTATTATTTTAAAAAATAATTAATATTTAAAATAATTGTATGTTAAAAAATCTAAAAGGGTCTATTTTAATTTTATGGCACATGGCCTCTTTTCTAACGTTTTTTTAGTTGAGCCGATCCTGGATGAAAGTCACGATAAAATTTTATGTTGTGTATTTTCAAAAAATAGATGAGTTATGCGAAGATTGGATGTCTGAGATTCATCTTATTACCGAGGATAAGAAGCATGATCCACCATATCTAGATCTTTTTTTCGTTATTTTCCTTTTGCTATTATTTTTAGAAAGTTTTTGTATACAGTGATCAATGAAAAAAAATGGTGTGAACTTTGCTTCAGCAAATTATCTTGGACTTATAGGAAACACAGCGTTACTGGTAGTTCAAACCAATGTTTTTTGGGAGTGTCTCTCATGTACATATGAATTGTTTCAAAAGTACTTCATATAGGAATCATGTACTTCTACTTTGGAAAAATATGGTGTCGGTTCGTGTGGCCCTCGTGGATTCTATATGGCACCATAGGTAAGTTTTCAAACATGAATGACGAGTTTACAATAAGGATGGTCAATCTGGGTTATCCGTATCGGACCGATCCGGATCGACCCAAAAATTCGGATCGTTTACAAAACGGGTTACTCTAAAAACTCATATGGATCCAAATCTTAGAACCCATTCGGGTTCGGGTTGGTCCGATCCGGGTTACACCCGAGGAACCCGAACAAGATGATTTGCTTGCATTTGAAGAAATAGTGGATTGTGTAAGTATATTTTGGGAGATTTATACATCAGAAAATAGATTAAATTTTGTAAAAGTATATGAATTTGTTTGGAAATATAGCATAAAAAATATCCAACTATTTTATTTTAGTCTATAAAATATGAATTATTATCTTCAATCTAAAAAATCCAAATTTATTTTGCCTTAAAAACACTAACTTTAGGAATATAGAGTAGAAAATACCAAACTTTTTACTTTTTTTCCTATAAAACACAAATTATTACTTTTAATCTAAAAATTTTGAATCTTTTAGTTTTGTCTAAAAAACAAACTTATCAAATGAATCATATCCATACACAAACACAAACACTAAATCATATTTTAACTCTTTGAATTTTTAAGTGTTGTCTAAAAAATACAAATTTATCAAATTAATCATAATTTTAACAATAAATCAAGTTGGGGTCGGCGTGCGGGTAAAATTGAGTCAAAATTGAGATCACAATTGGATCGGTTTTTTTGTTAAAATTGAGTCAAAATTGGGGTCGATTATGGGTTAAAATTGGTTTAAAATAAAAAAACGTACTTAATTTTACTCGAAATCAATTAAATCAAGTAAATCGATTAAATTGAATAATTAATTTATTGTTTCGATTAAATTGAATAATTAACTCGATTTATTGTTAAAATTCGAGTTAAAATTAAGTAAAAATTTTGGTCAAATTTAAGTACAAATTCGGATAAAATCGAGTCAAAATTATGTCAAAATTGAGTCAAATTTGGGTCAAAATTAAAGTCAAAATTGGGTCAAAATTGAATCAAAATTGGATCAAAATTAGGTTAAAATCGGATCGGTTAACGGATACATAATGGAAAGAGTTTTAGATAAATTTTTTAAAATTGAGGAGGGAATAGAATGAAAACTGAAAATCGAAGGAGAATAAGATAAATGTCAAAATCGAAGAAAGAATAAGACTAAAGTACGGTTTTCGAAGGATGAATAAACTGTTTTTTAACTACAAAAAAAATTATAATAATTTTTAGATTTTTTTAATTGACATAAATATATATATATATATAATCTTTTTACAGATTGTATCTATTATTTCACAATAATATCTGAAATAATATGTTATTTTCAAAGTAATACATAAATTAATATGTTGTTTTCAGATTAATATATAATTTTTGAAGTTGTTAACAAATTTATCGATCGATATTTATATACTTTAATCAATATAAAAGTAGTTTTAAAAGTTTATGTATTATTTTATAAATAACATATTAACTAACATATTATCATCATGAAATAATAAATAATGTCACCAATAGATATATTAAAAAATAGTACATTTATTATTTTATCTGTATAAGATAAGTTACAAGAATTATAATAAGATTTTTTCTAACAATTACATTGAAAATAATTCACGAATATATCACGGAAATATACAAATCAACAGTTTTTGGGTTATTTTGGAAGTTATCTTCATAGTTTATGGATTATTTTGAATTAACATAACAGTTATAAAAATGAAAAAAAAACATTTCTTTTGTAGTTTTGCCTTTAGAATTTTAAATTCATCTATTTTTATAAACTTTTCCTTTCAAAAAGATGGAAGCTTGATAAATGTCGAGTGCCTGTTGGAATAAAGTTGTTCGTTTAGGAATGTATGAAAGCTAAACTCATTGAGAGAGTTCCACGAGGTTAATCATAAGAAAGATTTTAATGTGTATTATATTTAAAACATCATTTAAAATTAATTAATTGCACAAAATAACGAAGGGTATAAAAACATATGTACCACAAAACAAATAAATGAAGGTCTAACATTATAATATTTAAATTGAAAAAAAATTATTTAATATGCCAATTTAATAAAATAATTGATCGTATATTCTTAATCATTAATTATCTTAAACAAAGGAAAATTATTGTAAGATTCTGAATTCAATTAGATTTCCTTATAAATCACATACGCTTCACAAAATTTTATTATTTTATTTTAAAACTGATATTTTATACAACAAAGTGGCTGTAGTTTAGTGGTTAGAATTCCACGTTGTGGCCGTGGAGACCTGGGCTCGAATCCCAGCAGCCACACTTTTTTTTATTTTTCCTTACGCGGTTGCAATTCACGCGCTATATGACGGTTAAGGTTTGACCATTGACTAAAGAAAGCGGGTCCCACTTAGACTATGCCAGCTTACGTAAGCCACGTATCAAAATCCTATGCCTCCACGTGTCAAGTCGTTTCAATCTGAACCATCCGTTAGGTTATGATGTTTCTTCCGTGAACGCCGCTGTCTTTTGATTGTCCGAAGAATATCCGTGTAAGTACATACATAATGGAGTTGGTGATATTTTCATGGTATTTATCTTTTATAACTCATTCCATAAATTATAACATTATTATATATTCTTTACCCATTTGTATTGAGATCAAATTTGAATTCTGTATAATTTATATCTATATATATCAACCCAAATTATAATTCTTCTAAATTTAGTCATATACTAGCATATATCTTAATATATAGTTTTTGAAAAAGATAATTAAAAATTATATAATTTGTCGGTGTCAATTTATCAAAATTTTATTTATAAAATAATGCATTAAAATATAATCGTACATAAAATATCAAAGTTAATTTAAAATAAATTCTTAAATATCCTAACAATTTAGTATAAAAATTCCAAGATTATATTTTTTGAAATCTAAATAAATTTATTTTTATTAATAATGTAACTGTATTGATCTTTCAACTAATATGGATAGTTATGTATAGTATCTAAAAAGTTTTAGGTGGTTCGATCTTGTTTCTTAATTATAAAAATATCAAATATTACTTTTAAATGGATATTTATAACGATATCTTGAATATTTAAAGCAATATTAGTCCACACTTTATATATATATAACAATATTTAAACTCATTTATCTCGTTAATAAATCAAAATGAATATCTAAAATTCATATCAATTTTTCATTATTTTAATTAAATACGAAAAGCAATAATGGTCATCATTATTATCCATCCATATCTTCAACTGGATTGGTCACTATCTTATTTTTGGAAGAACACGATGAGTAAAAATATATGTTCAATTGCATACTTAAAAATACGATTTCTTATGATCAATTTATATTATTGAATAATAATTACAAAAATATTATATCTTTTAATAAAATTCATATTGAAATTATATCTGATGATAAAGTTTAGTTATTTTCAGGTAAATTTTATACAGAATAAATTAAAACATTTTTGTGTGTAATAAAGGAATTCTATTATTCCCAAAATTTTCAATATTCTCCTTTTGCAATTATCAATTAATGAGTTTTAAACTAAAAAATAAAAAAAAAAATCCACCGATATAAATTATATTTCAATTTTAAAAAAATGTAAAAGTAGTTGTGATTAGCATAAAAATAAAAATAAAAATAAAAGTAGTTGTAATGAATTATATTAGCATAAAAATAGTGGTATAGATATTTAAATTTGAAAAATATATATGTAATTGAGATAAAAAAAATTTAAAAGAAAATGGAAGAGAAGGCAGTGTCGTTATCGTAATTTAACCACTGCATAAATAGGAATCTATGCCGAAAAAGGAAACAAGTAAAGAGGAAATTATGCTTCAACTACGTATTGGTCGTCTTCTTCCTCTTCCAAATACTTCCCGTATGGGCCTCACGTCCTAACTCTCTCTCTCTCTCTGATCAAATCTTTGGCATATCTGATCCGTAATCTGGATAAAGATGAAGGACCCATGTGAAATCGGATCAATTCAAGCTCATCTCGTCCTTTTCTGATCAGATTGATTCCTTTTCTGTTTCTTGGTAAGACTTTGAATCTCTTTTTTCTTTATTGATTTCTTCCGAATTTCGCTTTGTCTAACTGCAATCTTTGCGTTAATTTGAGCCTAAAAGAGTTGATGATGACGTTTAAAGCGTGCTTTTTTTGTTGATTTTGATTATGATTTTACCTTTTTTGATCTCGTTTGGAAGTAGATTGATAGTTAAGTAAAGGGGGAAAAGGAAGATTTCTAGTTGGATTTTCTTTTCCAAGAAAAAGAGGAATAACGTAAGCGAGAAAAAGTTCCGTCGGCGAGAAAAAAGCTCGAAGCTGCGGCGATTTGCCGGCAAGCAAGTATTGATTCGGTAATTCGAATTTCAAATTCAAATTCCTTGAAACTCTTTTTAAGTTTTGTGAAATTGAGATCGAATTCGGTGTGATTATTCAATAATTTCGTGAAATTCATCGGAATTGAGAATTTAGGGTTTGTTTTTGGTGGTGATTAGCAACCATGGCGATGCTTGTTGAGCCTCCTAATGGAATTGGACAAGAAGGGAAACACTATTACTCGATGTGGCAAACGTTATTTGAGATTGACACTAAGTATGTTCCAATTAAACCAATTGGAAGAGGAGCTTATGGTGTTGTGTGTTCTTCTGTGAATCGAGAGACGAACGAAAGAGTTGCCATTAAGAAGATTCACAATGTGTTTGAGAATCGAATCGATGCTTTAAGAACTTTGAGGGAATTGAAACTTCTTAGACATGTGAGGCATGAGAATGTGATTGCCCTCAAAGATGTTATGTTGCCTGTTCATAGATCAAGCTTCAAAGATGTCTATTTGGTTTATGAACTTATGGATACTGATCTTCATCAGATTATCAAATCATCTCAGACTCTTTCTGATGATCACTGCAAGTACTTCATATTTCAGGTATGTCGAATAGTTTTCTCTTCGATTGTTCTTCCATTTGATCGATTTGGCTGCTTGATGCGTTTTCGATCTCTATCGAAATCAATCCTGTTTGCTCTTATCCATAAGTTTTATTTCTGTTCGATTATTCTTCGATTTGATCGATTTGGCTGCTTGATTCGTTCTCGATTTCAATCGAAAGCATTCCTGTTTCCCCTTATTCATCAAGTGGGAATTGATACGCTTCTAACGCCTTCGTTCTTCGTTCTGTATGTTTAGTTGCTACGAGGATTGAAGTATCTTCACTCGGCAAACGTCCTTCATCGTGACTTGAAGCCAGGAAACCTCCTCGTCAATGCCAATTGTGACCTTAAGATATGTGATTTCGGACTTGCAAGAACAAGCCGAGGCAACGAACAGTTCATGACAGAATATGTGGTCACACGTTGGTACCGAGCCCCTGAACTTCTTCTTTGCTGTGAAAATTACGGAACCTCGATTGACGTATGGTCAGTCGGATGCATATTTGCCGAGATTCTTGGCAGAAAACCGATTTTTCCTGGAACAGAATGCCTTAACCAACTGAAGTTAATCATCAATGTTCTTGGTAGTCAACAAGAATCTGATTTAGGGTTTATAGATAACCCGAAAGCTCGAAGATATATCAAGTCTCTTCCATTTTCAAGGGGTACCCATCTTTCGCATATGTACCCGCACGCCAATCCTTTAGCCATTGACTTATTACAACGGATGCTCGTCTTCGATCCAACCAAAAGAATCACTGTAACAGAAGCATTGTCACATCCTTACATGGCAGGACTGTTCGAGCCTGGACATAATCCGCCTGCGCGATTCCCAATCAATCTGGATATAGACGAGAACATGGAAGAACATACGATCCGCGAGATGATGTGGAACGAAATGCTCTATTACCATCCTGAGGCTTCATCCACAAATGCTTAGGTAACAATGGATCTAAATCCAATCTTTTTAGTTTTTCAAAATGCTTCTTGATCTTTAACAATGGCAGAATCTTATGATATTATAGAATGAACTCTTGCGGGAAATACTCGGGATTCGCTTGAAGCTCGGTGTTAATCTCAATCGTTTGATCGAGTCGTAGTAATAGAGGTAAGTTTTGTAAATAGTTACCGTTAGACTGTTTGTGGCTTTTGTTTGTGTACGGATCATTCTCAAGGCAAGTCAAAGGAGATAAACTCTGAATCTGAGTTGAGTTTAATTTGTGTTTTTGTTAGGCTTAGTTCTTCAATGTCTGTCTGAAGATTATGAAGATGATGATATGTTTCTTTCTTTTTTTTCCACTTTATAATACTGTTTTTATGATAATTTTAGTGAAAAATAAATTATTTTCCACTTGATAATTCTGTTTTTATGATAATAGTAGTGAAAAATATATTATTTTCCACTTGATAATACTGTTTTTTATGATAATATTAGTGAAAAATATATTATTTTCCACTTGATAATACTGTTTTTTATGATATTAGTGAAAAATATATTATTTTCCACTTGATAATACTGTTTTTTATGATAATATTTCTGAAAAATATATTATTTTCCACCTGATAATACTGTTTTTATGATAATAGTAGTGAAAAATAAATTATTTTCCACTTAATAATACAGTTTTTTATGATAATATTAGTGAAAAATATTATTTTCCACTTAGTAATACAGTTTTTTATGATAATATTAGTGAAAAATATATTATTTTCCACTTAATAATACTGTTTTTATGATAATATTTGTGAAAAATATAAGATCTTCCATATTACACACAGTTATAAAAAAAATACATTGTTTTTTGGTTTGGTGATAAAAGAGTGAATGATTCTCTTTTTTTTTTATAAAAAAAAACTTTGAAGATTCTGAGAATCAAATGACTTTAAATATGAGCACATGCCTATAATCTTTAGAAAATCTTCTGAGGTTGAAGTAAAGCAATGGTTTTTACATATTTTCAAATGTATTACAGATCTATATATTTATATTCTGGATATGACATGTTCGTTTTAGATATTCATAATATTGTATTATGAAAAAAAACCAATTGAAAAATTGTAAATATATATATATAAAAAGTAATACAACTATATATTGTAAAAAACAATTTAGTTATGAAATCAAATTTAATAATTAGAGCTGAAATTTATAAAAGAAAACAGCAGATACTAGAATAAATCTAATTCATTGAATAAAAAAATGCCATATATACCCAGAGATTGTGTATACATATAAATGTATGAAGCATATTAAAATTAACGAATTATACAAATTAAATACTTCCAATCTATTTTATTTCGTCTATAATTTAGATCTTTATATACTTATTCCGAAGTTATTATATATTCGAATTTTTAGAAAAAAAAACCGAATTATAACACACTATATATATTGGGATATCTTGCACACCCCCATTTCTTTCTTTGTTTGAACTTGCAATATTTGAACACTATCTTGTATTAAGAAAAAAAAAAACTGAAATTTCTATTGACTACTAACACTGCAAAATAACAAAATAGAAACATTAACTTTTAATATTTTTCAGGAGATAGAGAAAAACAATTTTATTGATTGAATTAAAATAACAAATTTTATATAAAAATGTTATTTTACATTCTAATACTCCCCATTTAGGGAGTAAATATTTATTACTTCCATCCATATAGAATTGTTGCGATGATAGATGTTTCGTTAAGAAATTGAAGATTTGATTATGTTTTTATACGTACATTGTCTTGATAAATCTTGATTATAGATATTTTTGAACGACGTGATAATCTTTTCTATGAGTTTTGTACGCTCGTGGTAAATAGGATTGTTTGTAATATGTGGAGTTGTTGTGTTATCATGAAACAACAAAACATGTACGGTGATATGAAAAACAATTAACGGAAAGTTAGAAATCCATACAATTTGCTTGTAGCATTAGAAATAGACAGCATTCGGCTTCTGCCCTATTTCGAGATATTGTTATTTGAAACTAAAAGGTCACCAATAAAAACACAATAACTAGTGACTAGCACACGTGATAAGAGCATTTTAAAGAGCATACTTGGATCTGAATTGGGGAAAAGACAAGTCAGAAGTAAAATTAAAGAAGAACCGAATGAAGATAAGCTAAATTCTGAACTAATTGGTCCAATTATAAGGGCTAGAGTTAAGAAAATCCAAACTTTGTGTGTTGAGTATATTTTTGACGTTTTGGGGCATAATTTGAAGAAAATCAAAATGGACCACATCAATCACATCACCAAGCTTTAGTCCAGAAATTTCGTATCAATGCATGAATCTAAATATGTTGCGTTTACCAATGTCAACAGTTTAATATTGACATATTTTGAGATATTGTAAAACTCTTTTGGCTACAAAAAGGAGAAGTTGAATAGAGGATGGCATATATTAGCTTAGCTTATTAACCGCAAAACAAATTTATGGCCTCACTATAGTAAGGTGGATTAATTTTTCAATTAACTTCATGTAATACTTAGAATTTGGCATTGACTTTCATGGGTATAATTATTAGAAAGGATCCTAAAAACCAAAGTTTTCCACTAAGGTGTTTCCTTTAACTTTAACAAACGTCACTATTATTACGGAATACTTGTAAGTCAAAGAAGTATTTGCAATAACTAAAATCTTTTTACCTTAACATATGAATGTAAATTCGTTTCAAAAACTCGATAATTGAATGGTTATTGCTAATAATTAAAATATCATCCACGTATACCAATTGAGATACAAATGAATCAAAATTAGTTCTGTAAGAACATATGATAATTTAATATTCCATTAGAGTGAAGATTGTTTCAAACCATAGATTGTAAAAATAAAAAAAAATTTGAAAACACAAACACAATTGTTCATCGTCTTTCTAAAATTAAAAAAAAAACATACAACTTTTTATCATCTTCTTCCTCTTGATTACTCTTCTCCTCTTTATGGTCGATTGTATTTTCAAATTTATATACAACATTATTAGAGAATTATTCCCCTCATTATTAGATAATTTAATATTCTGTTTACTTTCTCATTAAAAATGTATTAAAAACATCCATTTTAGTTGAAATTCAATTATAAGATGAAGCAAGACACAAAATTAGTTTAACACTCACCATTTTTAGTGCAGGACTGAAGATATCAATATAATTAATACCTTAATTTTGAGTGAAACTTTATTTACTAAAACGAGCCTTGCATCTATCTATGGTTTCATTTACACTGTGTTTTATTTTAAACAATCATTTTTTTATCAAACTCACGTTTCTATTTAACAGACTAATTAACTATTAATTAACAATAAAATTTGTTATGTACATTCTTATAATATTCTCGAATGATTTTTAATCCAAAACTATATGCTTATGACATTTCGGCTTTATTTCTATAACTTAAAGGATTAAGATATTGGAACATTTGGATAGATTTATGGACTGCAGATGATTCATTATAATTTGATTCAATATAAACAATGTTAAGTTTAAATTTGCAGAAAAAATACTCATGAGTCATTTTATAAACGTAAATAATGAAAAAAGAAAATCGTATTAAATCCAATATGGTAAGACGTGTGATCTCATTGAATTGTCTATTGACTATTACAGTTACAAATATTTTATCATTCGTCTTTAAGAATATTCTCCATCAATTGCATCATGAAATATAATATTATTTAGATATTAAAAACCAAAGGTTATCTTTTTATTTAATTTTAAAAGTTAACTTTTATAATATATATTTAATAAGGGTTATGTTTTTTCTCCCCCCATCTTTACCTCAGTTGGAGCCAACATATTGTGACTCACACACCAAGTCCTCTATTTCCTTTTTTTTCCAAAATAATTGAGTTAAAATAAATCAATCAGAGAATAATGACATAGATGCTAGCTTTAAGAAATTTGAAATTTTATTTTATAGTTTTCTTTATTAAAAATTGAAATAGCTTACTTTTGATGTATGGGATGTAAACTTTGTAAATTTGACTTATTATTATTAATCTTTATAGAGTATATGTATAACATAAGATTCAGAAGCGTTTTCATATATGGTTAAAGATTTTATAAAAAAGAATACGTGTAAACATAAGTATATTTACAAATACTAATATGAGAAGTCTCTGTATATTGTATAAAATATTTTGAGATAAATAGCATTTTATTATTTTTATTATGGTTTTTGTAAATATATTTTTAGATTATTTATACAATCATAAAATATCAAAAGATAAACATTTTTTTATAGTTTTTTCAAATTTAAGGTTTTATAATTCATCACATATTTCTTATTTGAATTTTGATTAATATAAATATTATATGCAATTATATTCAAAAGATAATAATTCAAATCAAAGATAAAAACAAAATTTTAATTTTCTGTCAATAAAAAAATAAATCTAAATTAAATAAGATGAACATCTCATTAAAATATTAAAACAGCTCGCATTCATAGGATGTATTAAAATAAATGAGATATTAGGCTCTATATATAATTGATGCACACAGTTATTTTATTTTTACGAAATTGTGTTAAACATAATTTTATTATTTTTTCTTTCTTTACCTTTTGTATTTTTTTGTATTTTTTAAATATTTATTATATTTTTTATTATAGTATTTAGTTGTTTTACATTTTTTTTTTCCATAGACATATGCTTCTATAAATTAAATTTACGTAGAGTTTTGATTATTGAATATGACATTAATTTCATGAAAATACAAAAGTGTTCATAT
>CM071874.1:1334075-1398309 GCA_036759665.1 Gynandropsis gynandra | reverse complement strand
TTTCACAATTTACATCCCTTTCTCTTCTTATTTCTTCAAGTGAGAGCAATTTTAGTCCTTCAATTTTTCAAATTTTTCCAGAAAAATCTTTTTAGTTTTCGGAATTTGTTGCATGTTTTGTTTTGTAATTTGTTGGCATTCATTGCGTCGTCTTGTTCAACGATCTCAGTTGTTTCTTGCATCATCTTGGTTCTTAGTCACTATGGCATAAACAACCAGTCATGCCGAATCATCCTTGTAAGTAAATGATCATTACTGAAGTCCTTTATTTTTACATACGAATGATACAAACATGATTAATCTAGTTCTGGATAATCTAATAGGAGAATTAAACCACAGCAGATGGAAACATTCCATGATGAAGGACTTGATTAGACGAAATAGATTGAGTTTCGTCGATGATAAGGTATCTAAACCTGATTCTTTACATTCTAATTTTAATTCATGGTGTCGTTGCAATGATATAGTGTTGTCTTGGATTCTTAATTATGTTTCTAAGGAAATTGCTCATAGTGTAATGCACATGCCTTCGGCTTCTACCGCTTGCAACAATTTATCCAAACGTTTTAGCTAAACTAATATGCGTAGGATCTTTGGAATAGAAAAAGATCTTCAAAATTTAAAACAAGACTCCCTTTATCTTAATACTTACTATACCGAATTGATTACTCTATGGAAAGAATTAAGGAACCTTGAAAAATTCCAAACTTGCACTTGTACTAACTGTAAGTGTAATTTTGCAGAAAAGTTAACACAAAAAAATGAAGGAAATATCTTCTCAATTTTTTGATGGGTTTAATTGATGGTTTTGGTGATTTAGGCATCAAATTTTGCTTATGGATCATCTTTCTAATGTTTCTAAAGCTTTTAACTTGGTTGTGCAAGACAAACAAGAAAGACAAAATTGTTCAATTTTTTATGTCGTAGCCTTCACAACCCAACAATTCTTATACATCCTTTACATTTAGTGGATATAATCTTAGCATTATCGATTAAGAACCTAAACATGTTTGTTCCATTGTGGCCTATCAGGTCACCTTGTCAGAAAATGTTATCAACTACATGGTTTTTCACCTGGTTTTAAGAATCATATTCTATACACTTTCAACTCAAATATTCATCGACCTAGATATCAAATTATAACTCCATTAGACCTAAAATAAATGATTTTTTTAATGTTTTACTGCTAACAATTTTGTTTCCAATGCACATCTCTTCTTTTAATAGTTAAGGATCAATGCAATATTTTAGCCCAATGGAGGGATTACTCACTCAACAACAACTACATCAAGTGGTACAACACTTAAACACTCTTCAACCGAATATGGGTCAAGTTGTCCATTGACGATTGTTATTCCTCATCAAAATACAAGTCAGTCTTTCATCTCCCATATTTTGTATTCAACCGTGAATGATTGTTTACAATTGTATGTTTCTTCATGGATTATAGATATTGGGGCGAGCTGTCTGTAATGACCTTTTTTTTTTCTTATGTTTCTACGGCGAAGAATATTAAGGTCAAACTACATAATGGTTTTGACATACAAGTTACTCACATAGGTAATACATTTTTAAATGTGTCTTATGTGATTTACATTCCAGCTTTTAAGTTTATTATTTTGAGTGTTAGTCATTTAACTCAAAATTCAAATCCAGTTGTTTTATTTATAAAAGCTTCTTGTGAAATACATGACACATCTCGAGCCTTGATGATTTGGAATGGTAGAATATCAAATTCACTCTATATTTTTCAAAATCAAACAGTTTATATATGTGCAGTTTCAACCTCTTCTTTGTGACACCAAAGATTGAGTCACCCTTAATCCGTGAAAGTTAAATTTCTTTCTAAAAATTCTTTTATTAAACTTCTAGTAAAGATGATTCATTACATTGTTTAGTTTGTCCTCTACCAAGACAATATAAATTTCCATTTATTTCATATAATCATAGGTTTCTTTTCCTTTTGCGTTAATACATTTAGATATTTGGGAGCTACTTGAGTTTATTTTTTATTTATTATGTCTCAAGTTTCTGCAATCTTTCCAAATTTTTTATCTATGGTTGAAACTCAGTATAATATGCATGTTAAATAAATAAGAACAGATAATGCCTCTGAATTAAAGTTCACAAATCTTCTACAATAAAAGGGCATTTTACACTATTTTTCATGTATATACACTCCACAATATAATTTTGTTGTTGAAAAAAACACCAACATTGTTGAATGTAGCTCGATCTCTTTTTTTCAATGTGACCAACTCTCATTTTAGATAATAAAATTCCTTTTGAGTTTTTTAAATAACAAAATTCCAGATTATTCTCATCTAAAAGTTTTTGGTGTTTATGTTATGTTGCAACATTTGATAATATTAGACATATATTTACATCTAGAGCATTACCGTATATTTTCTTAGGATATCCCTCAGTATATAAAGGATATAAGGTCCTAGACTTTACTAGTTTTCAGATATTCTAAAAATGTGGTTTTCATTGAAAGTATATGAATTGTTTTATGTAAATGAATTATTTTCTAACTCGATTTTACCCATTCTGCTTTCTGATTTACCGGCTACGTCTGATTCTCAACATAACTCAACTGTTTTTTAACTAATTCTTCACATATTGTTACTTCTTAAGATAACTCGGCTAATACTTTACTTAATTCTAATCCATCATTGATTGTTGATTCTGAAAACATTAGGACATCCAAAGGCAATCTAAATCGCCTCATTACCTTCATGATTTCCATTTTATGCTTTACTATCGAATTCTATTCCTATCACAAAAACAATTCCATATCCAATTTCATTTTTTACCATACGATAATCTTGTTTTTTAGATACATTTTTTACGATGTAAATTTCTTTACAATCAGAACCAAAATCTTTCTCTACTGCCAGTAAATCTCATGAATGGGCTTTAGCAATGTCACAAAAACTATAAACATTATTACACGAATGAAACTTGGACAATTTGTTCTTTACCTATAGAAAAATATACAGTAGATTGCAAATGGGTATGTAAGATTAAATATAATTATGATGGTACCGTAAATAGGTATAAATCTAGATTAGTTGCTAATGGTTACACTAAAAAAACAAAGAATACATTACATTAACATGTTTAGTCCGGTTGCAAAAATGGTTATAGTTCGAGTTTTTCTTGTTTTGGTTGCTTCTAATAATTGGTTTATTTCTTAGTTAGATATTAGTAATGTATTTCTATATGGAGATTTGTGTGAAGATATATATATCTTTACTTAAAGGGTATACTATTAAACAAGGAGAGATTCTTCTTCATAATCCATTGTGTAAATTTACGACCTTAAACAAGCTTCTAGACAATGAAATAAAAAAAATCAATAATTCTAACTGCTTTAGATTTTGTTAAATCTTCTTCTGATCATTCTCTTTACTTGAAATATTCTTCTGATTCTTTTGTAGATTTATTAGTTTACGTTTATGAAATTCTATTAATCAAGAATTTAAAATATGAGATTGATTCTGTGAAACTTCTTTTACAATATGTTTTTCAACTTTGAGATCTTGGTCCGATAACATTTTTCTTAAGTCTTGAAATTATATGTTCTTCTGCTGGAATTTCAATTAGTTAGAGAAAATTTACGCTTGAGTTACTTAAAGGTTTTTGGTCTACTTGGTTGTAAGCCTCTTCAATTACCAATGGAGGTAAACGTAAAATTATCCAAATCAGATGGAGAACCTTTAAAAGATCATAAATATTATAGAAAATTATTTAGTAAGTTTATTTACTTAACAACTACTCGACCATATATCTCTTTTGTTGTAAATGAAATTCGTTAGTTTATGCATTGTCCCACTACTACTTATCTATCTGCAGCTCAAAGGATTTTGTGATATGCTCCAAGTTAGGGATTATTTTATTCTTCACATAATGATTTAAAACTTTCTGTTTTTGTGGATGCAGATTAGGCGTCCTATATGGATTCTCGTTGTTTGTTGCTACCTATTGTGTTTTCTCTTGGATCTTCTTTAATCTCTTTGAAATCAAAGAAGCAGATAACCATTTCCCAAATCAGTGTCGAAACTGAATACAAGGTCATGACGAATACAACTTGTGAACTCTCTAGGTTAGTAACTTTACTTTCTGAATTACAGATTCCTTTTCACCACTAACCAACATTGCAAGTAATCTCGTTTATTATGTACGTACAAATAATATCGTTTACTTTTTTGCGATAAGGCTTGTTAGTAACTTTACTTCCTAGATTCGTAATATTACTTTTTTGCGATAACATGGTTGCTCTTCATATTGCAAGTAATCTTGTTTATTATGTATTTACAGAATATATTGAACAGATTACCATGTTGTTAAAGAAAATTGGAATTGGATTTTTTAAAAAATAATACATGTAAAAATGGGTAACCAAGATTTCTTAACTAAACTTTTATTTGTTAAGAAATCCTATAACTTTATTATTTTTTATTTTTTTTATTTTCTTTAAATATTTATTTTATTTTTTTTTCTTGTATTTTTTTATTATTTTTGTATTTAGTTGTTTTGTATTTTTGTTATATAAAATTCTGATTAATGAATATGAAATTAATTTTATCAAAATACAAAAATGTATTAATATTCTCTCTTCCATTTTCACAATATAAGAAGAAAACTAAATTCCAGAAATTAATCTCTGATTTGAAGATTCTGATAAATTGAATATTAAAAAATAACTAATTTAATAAATTTCAATATTCCACATTCTACATGAATACAGAAAAGAAAATGGAAAGGTAGGTATGGCTTTTAAGTTTTACCAAACGCTAATGTACGAATGAGTCATTCGATAATGATTAAGGACAAGTCTTTGGATTTTGTTATTACTTTAATAATTAGATAAATCTAGACAACACAAAGTTCTCTCTTTTACCATAGAATTTGTAAATATATTATTAAAAACGTCCAATTATATATTACAATATATTATCAAACAAAAAAATTAATTTGAATTTCTATAAAAAATTAGAAACTAAACTCTTTAACTAATAATAAATTTTCATCTAATATAAGTTATAACGTTGAATAATTTTAATAATTAATGAATTTTGTGATAAAACGAAATTCTTTATTTAAAAATTATTTAAAAAAAATAAAAGTAACAGAAGAGGTATGACCCATGTGGGTCTGTGTGTCCCCTCCTACTGCTTGGAGGTTAACTTTTTCATCCCTTTTTCTTCCTTTTTAAATTCAATTCCATATTTTTTAATATAAAAAGAAAAAATAAGAGCCGTTGATGCCAACATTTCTGACAGGACGCACGTGGTATGATGTACGGTTCAGATCTACCACGAGATTCTCCCTCAAACGACGTCGTACGAAGTGCAATCAGTGTTCGGACTAAACGACATCGTTTGTGTTGCGGTGGTTAACCTGTCCGGAGCCTTCCTCTTCTCCCACTTTCAAGCGAAGGTTCTTCTATGTTTCGTTTTACTTATCTGAATTATATCTTTTAAAAGTTTTTTTTACTAAGTTTGGGAGAAAACACATCATTTAATTTATTATTATATTCGATTTTATAAAAAAAAGTATACATAGTTCATCGCAATTTGTTTAGATTTTATTTTTTTGTTAGAAAATATAAATTCAATATTTTGTTGTGTTAAATATAGGTTTGGATTTAACTAATCTCAAAAACGATTTTAGAAGAGTTATCAGTACCATATATAGAAGTCCAAAGTTCATGTTTTAATCGATATGAGACAATTTATCATAACACTTTCATTCACGACCAGACTCAGTTCTAGAATGAGCTATCGTAATCGGGTTCTAACATTAATATATTCAGATCGTGACGAATCAGATTCGGATATCACGTCAAATATAGATTTGGAGTAAATAATTCCAAAAATTAAATTAAGAATTTAAGTTTGTCCAATATAAGAATTTAAAATCATAAGAGATATAGGATAACTTATGGTAATATATTGTACAAAATTATATAACTTATTAACTAAGAAAAAGGATATATACACGTAACAATGCCACCATCCATTAATTTTTTTTCTGAAAATAACAAAAATGAAATAAATAAATAAAAAAACTGAAAATCAAGAAGTCTATAAAATCCAGAAGCAACTCTCTTCAACACCTCTTTCCCCTTTCCTTAATCTTTCTGTTCATCATTCTCTCTTCTCTTTCTCATCCATTACCAAACACCAAACATTAACTATCCACTTCTCCTTTCTTTCCGACCATTATCAACAAAATCATTCCTTTTGTAATTAAAATACCAATTAGGGTTTTTGATGATCGGAAACTCATGAATCCTGTTCTCTGTGAAATCCTCCTCTCTGGTTTTATGGTAGAATCTGCTCTCCGTCGTAGAAGTACTCATCTCGTTCAATCCTTCTCCGTCGTCTTCCTCTACTGGTTTTACAACGTTTCATGAACTTAAACCATTGAATCGCAGTTAAATCTACATTTTTTTCTATTTAATATTCAATTTTTTTTATATAAACAGTAAAAAAGGAGAAAATTTTCATCTGGGTTTTGTAGTTTTTCCATTTTTTTTAGTTTTTCTTTTTGGGTCGTTTTATATATGGCGTCGTCTAGTAGCACATACCGGAGCTCGAGTCCTATCTCTGACGGATCTCCGTCGTCTGTCGTCGCCGGAACCGCCGTCGTTGACGAGAGGAAACGGAAGAGAATGCTGTCGAATAGGGAATCGGCACGAAGATCACGAATGAGGAAGCAGAAGCACATGGACGATCTAACGGCTCAGATCAATCAACTGACGAACGACAACCGTCAGATCTTGACAAGTCTTAACGTCACGACTCAGCATTACATGAAGATTCAGGCAGAGAATTCTGTTCTCAATGCTCAGTTATCGGAGCTTAACACAAGGCTTCAATCTCTCAATGACATCATCGGATTCGTGACGGCGAACACGAACAGCCACGGCGGCGACGGTGTGATCGATCAGAATCAGATCGACGGCTGTGGTTTCGATGATCGGACGGCAGGGAATCACGATGGTTTCTATGAGGATATGATGGTTGGGATGAACCCTTGGGGTGGATCCATCATGGCTAATGATATCATTATGTATTAATAAATTAGTCTCATATTTTATTTTATTTTAAGTTTCTTAATCTTATATTTTAGTTTTTTTATTGTTGTGAAGATGTAATTAAATGCATCTTGATTGGCTGGGAAAAATAAAATCATATAAATAGATTAAGCATGTGGTTGTCAAGGGTTTTTGTAATTGGTGATGCTTGTAACTATAATTATTATTATTATAAATTATAAATATAATTAGCATAATCGGATTAGAAATATGATAATAATAAAAATAATATTGTGAATTTGTCTTCGTTCAAAACTCTTTTGTTATTCTTAATTTAATGTATTTTCTAAATAGTGATTCACCCTTTATGTATCCCGTTTAAATAATTTAAAAACCGTACGACAATTCAATTAATTAGTAAAAAAGACTTTGAATATGTCACAGGCTTTCTATATGATATTAAATAATTTAATTCTCTTGTACTGTTTATAATATAGTGTGTAGAGGATGGATCCAATAATCTCTTTATGCGTGCGTTATTCATTGTAGAAAATTATTCCACCCAATATTACCATTGTCTATAACTATTCATATAATGTCAAATTTATTAACACCAAATATATTTATATATATTATGTGTATGTTTTTTATAAATATTTTCTATTGAGTTTTTCAAATGACTTTCCAACGAATGTATATAAACGACGAGAGAAAATGGAAAATTAAATATTTTCAATAGATTAGAAAATAGAAATGTCAATTTATATATATATATATATATATATATTGTAATTTTTAAGTCATTTACGAATGATTGATGGATCTTCACTTACTTTATTTTTTCGTGACGGTATTGATGAATTCGACCGAATATTCTAAAACTTTATTGTTATAAAAAATTACTATTTTGTTTTATATAAAAGGCAAGATATGTGTGTAATTTTTTTATCAAAAATTATATTGATTTAAATCAATTTAAATGGAGTTGTGTGATGTCACGACCTAAAATGTGAAAACGAAATACATTATATTGTAAGAAATTAACATTATATAATACTGAAAGTATTGGTTGTATATTGTTCTTATTCTTCTTCTATGTTAAAATATAAACACTCAGTCGCAATTATTGACATTATGCTTATTATTTTATGTGAATAAATATTATTTATTGGACAGAAATGATCTCATCGCTAAGGACGGCTTTCATTTGAACATTATGATTAGGTTAGATCACTTGTGAAATTATGTCTTTACGTCCATGCATAGTTGTCTTCAGAATTAAAAAAAAAACCATTATTTTTATTTATTTAAAATGAAATATAAAACTATAGCTTTAGCATATTTACTCGTATAAATTTATTTTATATATGGTCAACAATTTGGTATTATATATAATTATGAAATAACTTTATTATTTAGTTAATCCAGAAAAAAATATGTTGGATTGATTAATTGGATATAGATATTAAAATAATTATTTAATTCACATGAATATTCTATATTTGAATTGTATTGTTATTAATATCAGATAATATTTTCAGAATATTCTTTATGTCAATCATATTTAATTTCTGTATCAATACACAAGATCGTCACATTATTATAGCGATTTGTGACGAAGTTTTTTATTGAAAATCTTGTCTTTTTTATATTTTATTGTATATATTTCGACACGATGTTATAATAAATTCAACAACTTTTTATTAAGAAAAGCGATATGGTATCACACTGTTTCGTTCTGATATGAACATACTGATGTTGAGTTCCCGATTATAATATCCATGTTTCAAAATCGAATGTAGACGTGAGAGGGAGTGTTATAATAAATAGTCTAATATCGATTAGAATATAAACTTTCGACTCCTATATATGGTATTGAGCAATTTTAAACTCTTTAACTAACCTCTCGGATTAGTTAAGGATAAACCCATATTTAAAATTTATTCAAAATTAAAAAATCTTTTTACAGTTAACTATCAATTTTATTTTTCTTTGATATGATACATTAAATTAAAAATTATTTTTGATATATATATATATATTGTAACTATAAATACATGTTAGGAGAAAAACGGGTCAATTAAAAATGAGAAAAAGAGGACACCGTCAAGTTATATAATAATTCTTATAAATTATAAGCAAACAAAACATTAGAGATGCATCTTCTTTCACGATTATTATGGCATATTCATGTGTTCTTTGTCGTTAGTCCACGTTCTTTTAAGCCACCGCCCGAATTAAATATTACTCGAGAGAAATAACAATTTACTACTCTTAAAATATGATTTTTCTTTTTGTTGTCAAATTCGTATTTGTAAATAATTTGTGGATAAAAAAAAAGCAAAAACAATTTTTTTTCTGTACACTAATAAAAATAAGCCCCGCACCGACAAAATGTCCTTATATATATATATATATATAAATAAAAATGTTATTGCAATTTTCGTCAATACAATTTGTGATTCCTTCGTTAAGTTGCTATACAATTATTTTGCTGCAATTTTCGTCATATTGAGACAAAATAACATTCGTAAAACTTCAGATAAAAAAAGGCGCAAAATTGTCGATTAATTGGTTTATATTTTTTCCGGAAATAATCAATGAATTTTAATTTACAATTATTAGTAGCAATTTGCAATTGTTAATTTTCCGTAATTTCCAATGTTGTTCCGAAAGTAAAATTTTAAACGCTATTCTCCATTTAATTTATAAATTATATGAATATCAGATTATTTACACAAAATGTAAACCGTGAATGGCATTGCTAGACTAATAATATTTGACAAGGAGAAATATGAATTGCATTAATATATAATTATTTTCGATCGAAGGTTTTAAAATATTATAAAATATTTTCAACATTTTTTTATAGTTTGATTTACATTTATAGTTTGATTTATATTCCGTTTTGTATTTTTTTTATCATTTATCTTTGCAATAATGCACGTTCAATCTTCAAATTGTATCTATTAATCATTGATATGCATTTTCTATTACCAATTTTTATTTTTTTAAATAATATATCCAAATTGAAATATGAAATAAATCATAGCATAATCAAATCTAAATATACGAAAATATGTAAGTTAGAGGGGTAAAGAATAACATGTTGAGATTGAAAGTTTCATATAGTTCTATTTGAAAATGTGATTGTTAATTTACAGGAGAAATAAAAAAATAATTTATCCAACGAAAAAAAGTGTAGATTGATGGTAAAAACTGTATATCGAAAACGTGTAATAGGCGAATAGTCTTTATGGTAGATTTGTAAACAATAAAATAAATTAGAGAAAAATATAAATTTATAGATAAACACGTGGTTGATACATTATTAGAAAATGAAGATTCAGAGATTCATGAATCCGTTCCTAATCGATTTCCAAACATGTTTACTGATTAGAAAACGGAAAAAATGGTTCGCAAACGAGTGTCGTCAATTGAATACCGTCCGCAATACTTTCGCAAGTACAGATGAAAATTTCAATCCTTAAACTGTACGTAATTTCAGACCACATCGCCTTTCGCAAAACGGTGGAAGAATCACTTATTAACGGACAGATCGGGATTTCAATGTTTATTTTAAATTGCGAACGCCCGGTCCTTCCGCAATTGAGGATGCCCGGATCTGTCCGCAATTGGAGACGCCCAATTTATCCGCAATTGCGGACGCCCGGATCTGTCTGCAATTTTAAAAATAAATAAAAAATAAAAAATTCAAAACAAATTAAAATAAATTATTGAATTTAAATGTTTACAAATAATAATGATTAATTAAAATTCATACATAATTAATAATATATTACAAAGTCGTCGAAGATATTTCCGTGGAGATGACGTCGAGACGGCGTGGAAATGGCGTCAGGATGGACCGAGCGCGAGACAGATGGCTTCAAGACGGCGTGGAG
Source organism: Gynandropsis gynandra (assembly GCA_036759665.1). Taxonomy (NCBI): domain Eukaryota; kingdom Viridiplantae; phylum Streptophyta; class Magnoliopsida; order Brassicales; family Cleomaceae; genus Gynandropsis; species Gynandropsis gynandra. Next base: position 1,387,356 of record CM071874.1, on the reverse strand, counting down.
GAGAGGGATAGACGCTGGTGAGACGCTGGACGAACGGTGGAATTCGGAAGGCCGATGGAACTCAGACGTCCGTTTGAACATGCAGGAGAAAGGAGTGAGGGAGAGGTGGGACAAAATGAACAATGGGGAATGGGATGGAGTTTCTAGTCCTTTTCTAGACAGTCGAGAAAAATCTTCGTTAATTGCGGACTGAAAGAACATGGTCGTTCGCAATTTCGGATGGAAAAAAACGGAGCGTTCACAATTACGGATGGAAAGAAATGGTCGTCCGAAATTGCAGAAGAAAAGTAAACGATCGTCAGCAATTGCGGACTGCAACGTAGCTTTCGTAATTGCGGACTGCACGCGGCGTCCTTAATTAGGGACTGCATGGGGTGTCTTAATTAGGGGCTGCACGGGTTGTCTTAATTAGGGGCTACACTTGGCGTCCTTAATTAGGGACTGCACGGGGCGTCCGCAATTAGGGACTACAACAAGGCGTCCGCAATTATGGAATACAACAACGCGAGCCTTTTCCCTCTGTGATCCGAATCCATCAGTCCCGAGCCTTCTTCATCTGTGACCCGACACCATCCATCAGTTTCGAGCCTTCTCCATTCGTGACCCGACACCGTCCGCCCGTCCCAAGCCTTTTCCATTCATGACCTGACACTATCTGTTCGTGTGAAGTTAACTTTATAATGCCTAATTTGTTTACTCTTGTTCTATGACCGATTATTGGACATGCAATATGGACAAGCCAATCGATCATGCATTGTCAATCTTGATAACATACCATAAGCTGGTACAACCATAGGTACAAAAGGTCTAAATAAACATTTTGACTCTCAGCTCAAAATCAGGATATACCTTGTTAAAGTGTTTCCATGCCTCACAATCTGAGGGATGACACGTCTCATATCGCTTGCGGTCTTCTCATGTCCGAATAGATCCATTGCCACGGGTTAGAGTTTTTCCGACATATAATGAAGGTTGTGTTTAATGCTTGGTTATAGTATTTGATCATATTTTAGATTGATTGGTTGTTCTTAATGCTTTTATTCTTGTTGGCCACTTGAATAAATGATTATAAAAGTCTGATTGCATCGGGACGTGGATTATATTTTAGAATGTAGCTTAATGCTTTTAGTCACATAATGTTCGATCTCGACGATGATGCCATTATAATCACAAACAATAAGAAGATATATAATGAAATATTTGAAAATTGTGTATGAGAAACAGATGAGAGTTTAAGGGGTTAAATAGATAATTTCTACACTGACTACGGACTAAGACAAATATTTACCGATAAGTCGTCCCTAAGCGGTTATATGGACGTCCTAGATTAGGGACCATGACCCAGAGACGTCCGCAAATTTGCAGACGGTCGCTGCAGCCGTCCGCAATTTGCGGACGCCCATGGTCACGGTCCCTAATCCGGGACATCCATCAGATTCGTCTCCAATCCGTCCGTAAATACGGATGACTTAGAGACTGTATCTCTGTCCGCAAATTTCCGGATGGATTTTTGTTCTCGTCTCTATTCCGTCTGTAATCCGTCCGCAAATTTAGGGACGATCTAGTTAGTCTGCAAATTCTGTTTGAAATCTTTAAATGTCTAGTAGTGATAGTGAAAAGTGTATATCGATAACGAAGATGTATAACAGGTGAATAGTCTTTATGATACGCTTACAAACAAAAAAATAAAGAGAAAAATATAAATCTACAAATGATTGATAATGAACTATCAAATATTCACGGTAGATATGGATATGATTGTCAATTTATGAAAAAAAAATTATAGACGTAAAAACTGGTAATGAAGAAGTACATCTCAATGACTAATACATGAAAACTAAAGAATGAATCATACATTACTATTATAATAGATGATTGATAACATACAATAAAAAAATTAACAAACGAGAAACAACATAAATGAAAAATATAAAACATGATTGTATCAAATGTTATTTATGGAAAAATAAAATTATAATATATAATAATAATACAATAAGCTATAATTTATAAATATATGAAATTAATATAAAATATTAAAGAAATTCATATTATAATCAAATCAAAATTAAATATATAAAAATATTCTTTAATATTTTTAGAACCAAACAAATAAAGTCTTAATATGTATATAATTGTTTTATTGATTTTCTTAACATTTTCTAAGACTTCTTTGGCGATTTAATATGTGAATATATAACCTAGCAATACTTTCCAATGAAACCACTTTTTTATTCTTTTTATTTCTGCAACTCCATATGAGATTATGAATGAAAATCTTAACGTTGAAGTAAATTATTGGATACGTGTATTTGCACTACTATTTTTTTTTTATGCACAGAAAGTTCCTTGGCTCAAGCTTAAACACTGAAAAAATGGTTATCCAACGTTACCACAAAGTATAAATTGCGAATCATAATAGATTTGGTTACACGACTGAATGTGTCTTGAAAATTAATATCTAAAACTTTTCTTTGTAGCGATTGATATCATTTGGATTGTTTTTTGTTTGATTCTTGAGAAGGAGATCCATTAATGGAATGAAAAGTGACCTTCTTTGCTAATTTGACAATGTTGTTCTTGGATCGTGTGACCGTGAAGTATACATTGTGGTCTTCGTTAAAAGAACTCGCATTTCGTTTCTAAGAATGATAAAAATCTAAGGCATTACTTAATTCCATTTCTAAATGATGTGAGATCCTAAAGGATTCATGGCGTTCCATGGCTTGTTGGTCACTTGTTGAGAATAGGGGTGGCCAATCGGAGTTTGGGTTCGGGTTCTTCGGGTTTTGAAAAATTGGACCCGTATTGAACCCGAATGTTCTTGGTCCGGGTTCAGGTTGTTCGGGTTCAAAAGCATTGAACCTGAAATAACACGAAATGCATTTGGATATTTGGATTTTTCGGGTAATTTAGGTTATTCGGGTTCGGGTTTTTCGGATAATATATATTATTTAAGGTTATTCGATTTTAGAATTCTTTAGATAATTCATCTTTAATATAAAACAAAATAAAAATATCAAATATAACATAAAAATATATATAAAAGAAAATATACTAATATTTTTTGTGTTTATATAACTTTTAAAATATTACTTTTTTTTTTAATTGAAACTTTTACAAAATTTAATTATGTTTTTATTTTTATTTTTTAAATTGGGTTGTTTGGGTTGCTCGGGTTCAATCCGAATCCGAATCAAACTGATCCGAACTCAAACGGGTTTTGAAATTTGAATCCATATAAATTCTTAGGATAATCCATATTCCAAATGATTCGGGTTGTTTGGATCGATCCGATTCGGACCGATCCGATTAACCCGGATTGACCACTCTATTGAAAACGACTCGAGTCATGACTCCAATGGGATCAAAGCCCAAGGGCAATTATTCGATCTCATGGCCTAAGGCCTAATTCATTATTTAGTGGCCCATTAAGGCCATTTATTTGGGCCTATTACATTATCTAATGGTCCAGGCCCTTTCCTATATTTCACGGCCCATTAAGGCTAAAGCCCAATTTGAACAGTTAATTCATGACCCTAAAAGGGCCCTTCTAAGGAAGGAACAATTCATGATTGGGCTTAACACAATTCACTTTAGGGTTTATGCAATTTTCCCCATTTCAACTTCAGAAGAAGCCATGAATGCTCTGCCATGAAATCTTCATCGCAGCTTCAACTAAGATAACATTACCGTTGGATAGACCGGTTATATAGATCAATACAGGCGCGAAGTCTGATCGGTTCGCTTCGATCCAATCACGGATGTAAAATCGCCGGCGGATTCATCGGAGAGAGTTAAAAAAAATCGTTGATGAGCTCTCGAGACTTACGCTGTTGGAGATAATGGACCTGACTGAAGTCCTGAGACAGAAGTTGGAGGTGGGTGAGATGCGGTAACAGAGTTGGGGCTGAAGGAAGCGAAGGATTTGGTGGAGAAGACGCCGAGCCTTTTGAAGAAGGGAATCACTAAGGATGAAGCAGAGAAGATCATAGAGAAGTTGATGGCCGTTGGAGCCAAAATTGCTATGGAGTGATGATCATTAGGTACAAAATAAAGATGACCAAAGGATCACGAAATCTAACTTTTGAATCTTAACTCCGACGACTCAAAGTTCTACAAAAGAGTGTCTTTTTCATTACTCAAAATCCTTCGAAATAGATATGAAGGCCAAGTAAGGGGAGTTTGAATAGAGTAGTTGTGTGCTAGATCTTGGGCCATGGCAAAAATAAGGGAAGTAGACAAGTGACTGGATTTGTCAAGAAAGGGTGAATGGTATCTAGAATTTACCTCTATTCTTATGATTTCATTACGTGCTAAAATACAACATTTGGCAGGTTTGATCAAAGATGATCATGACAAGGAAGGAACAAAATTGTTGCTGAAATACTCCTTCAAATGTTCATACAATGTGTTGAGTAAGGGCAAAGGGCCTTCAACTCTTCTATGCAGATAAAACCAGATTTTTGCGTGGATTGATTTGTGATGCAGGCATGATATTGAGAGATATTCTTTGGGTCATTCTCTCATTTCTTGGTTGTATTAACCACACAATTGGCAATGTGATCTTTTCTGATCAAAACAAGTTCCAATCGTCCCGTTTGTTTTAACAAACTACGCCATTTCCAAGCTGTTAGGATCCCACATCGCTTAGAAATGGGACTAAGTGGTGCCTTGTAAGGCCATGGACACCCTCACTCCATAAACTAACTTTTGGGGATGAGATCTGTTGACCTTTGCGGGATTGGTTTGGGCCTATTATGTGATAGATTCGTATCAATTAGTATCAGAGCTTGCCCACACTGTTGGCCCGACTCCGCAGAAAGGGCGACCTGGGTTAGGCCAGAGTGGGCTATCGAAGTGGGTTGACGAGGACGTCGGTGCTTAAATGGCTGGGTATTATTAGGATCCCACATCGCTTAGAAATGGGACTAAGTGGTGTCTTATAAGGCCACGGGCACCCTCACTCCATAAACTAGCTTTTGGAGATGAGATCTGTGGAACTTTGCGGGATTGGTTTGGGTTTATTATGGGATGAGTTCGTATCAATTGGTATCAGAGCTTGCCCACACTGTTTGCCCGACTCCACAAAAGGGGCGTCCCGAAAGGAGCGACCTAGGAAGGGGCGACCTGGGTTAGTCCAGAGTGGACTATCGAAGTGGGTTGATGAGGATATTGGTGCTTAAACGGGTGGGTATTGTTAGGATCTCACATTGTTTAGAAATGGGACTAAGTGGTCGTAGGCACCCTCACTCCATAAACTAACTTTTGGAGATGAGATCCGTGGACCTTTGCGGGATTGGTTTGGGTCTATTATGGGATTCACAAGCTCTCTAGTTTTGTTTATGTGGCATTGCTGTTCGAGCCGTGAAGGAGATTTATTATAAACAGATCAAGATTCTGAGGTTTTTGGTATTTTTTCGCAGAAATCGAAAGTCGAAAAACTCAGCTATGACCAGAAAACTTGTTCTATTGACAGACAGGACTTTACAATATCCAGGAAGAATCAGTGGTTTTTTTTTTCATCCATACCACTCCTTGTTAATTCATCACAAACCCTAATCAAGAATCTGAAGGAAGATGTTTCAGATCATTTCAAACTTTATCATCATGGAACCACCACCTTGTCTCCTTGGGAGATCTGCCATTTCTACAGTTCTTTATATAACGATCATTATCTTTTGGTCGTTGCTGCAAAAAACAACACAGACGTAAAGAAACAAGAACTGAAGATTATTGTGAAACCCTAAAGGTGAAAAACAAGAAAAACCTTCATGGTTGAACTTGAGAGCATTGAGAGAATACTCAGACAGATTGAACTCAGTCTCATGGCTGGGGACCATGAATCATACAATATATCTGCAAACCCTAAGTACCCATTTGTCAGTATTGGCTCATATACATCCTTTTATTGCAAACCCTCTATTTGATTTCAAGTTTTACCTAAACAAATGTGACCGTTGCTGTAGATATGAGGATGCAGTGGAGCTGGATGTGCAAATACGACCTGTTTTTTTACAACATGACGGGGTTAAAGGTCGCGGCTTTGAGCTGAAATTTCAAATAAATGGATCTGAAAACGAACCTGTGGTGCTTCCATGGGGTAATGCTCAGGAAAATCCACATGAAGTTGGTAAGTTTCATTATCATAAAGAGTTCCAGGAGCTCCATTTACTTCAATGATCCATCTTTTTCACCAAAGTTCCAACATCACATAATCAATATTTGACCTTTTTCCACTGAAAGATTACAAATTTCTCACTCTGCAGATTTTCCCGGAAACCCAACAGGAAAATTTGAGGGAAAAAGAAAAAGGGTACCGTTGGAGATTGTCAGAAATTACAAATTTCTCACTCTGCAGATTTTCCCGGAAACCCAACAGGAAAATTTGAGGGAAAAAGAAAAAGGGTACCGTTGGAGATTGTCAGAAATTACTAATTTCTCACTCTGCAGATTTTCCCGGAAACCCAACAGGAAAATTTGAGGGAAAAAAGAAAAAGGGTACCGTTGGAGATTGTCAGAGACTTTGTGCTTAAAACCAGAAGGAGGATTCATTTGCCATTCCATGAACTCCTTTTGAAGCCGATTTGTAGCCATTTTACTCAGAAGACACTGCCATTGAAGCCCCACCATGAAAACTGAATGAATGAAAATAGTAAGTTTACTATAAGAAGCATTGAACCAAACCTTACGAACAGATTCAGATGAACTCGTCATGCCCTTTGGAAGATTCAATGTTAAAAGATGTGTCAGAGAGTATGTTTTGTTCCCCTCATCATAACACTGAGTTTATATATAGTGTGTGTTCTTCCTCGTGGAGTTGTGTCAGTGAGAGTTCTTGGGGTCCAAACATCAATGCGACGTCGTATTTACGTATTCCCTTTTTGCCCCTTACCACTTGTGTTGGGAGAATCCAAACCCTACAACACTCTTTTGCAAGTTACATGACCAATTTGGAAAACTATAATTACACTCCCTGTAATAAGTGTTTCATCTGTCTGCTTTTTACGTTCCAAATTATTTGAATTCGCTTTTCTTCTTGTTGATACGTTGCTATCATCTTTATTTATTTATTTATATATATATATAAATTTATAATTAATATTTCAAGAATTGCATTTTTTATGAAATAAATACCTTTTTGATCTTATAACATTTAGTTTTAAATTCGAAATAGTTCGATATAGCTCGATATAATGAAATACACAACTTTTTCAGTAAAATGATAATAAAGTTTTGATAAGTTCATATTGTCGGTGTGATAATCCTATATTTCACCGGGATCGTTATCGGAAATACACTATAAAAGAAATATCATTTTACAAGAGTTGTGAGATTCCCCGAGATGCACATCACGTGTACCCAAGTTCATCGAGAACACTCACATGTATTTTCCAAAAACACGCTCTATTTCACTTGTATTTTTCGAAACCTACATGCTTACAATTTTACAATCTTATTTCACTCGCTCTTACCAATAATCAGCTAAACCGTTAATCAACACACCTTCGAGTATTTCCTTTATAATCAGTTCAACATTTTTTAAGTACACCTCGAAATCTCAAAAGTGTTCCCTATGTGTTGTCTGTCTGGTAATCCTTCGCTATGTTAGTGGGATGGACTTAATAATTAACCGTATAATCCGCATTACCCGATTCAAACCCGTTTCGAAATAGAATACATTCGAAAAGTTCAAATTCAAGTAATAATTTTTATTACTAGTATGAACGATTTCAAGTATGGGTACCATTTTTTTGCGGGTACGCGTTGGTGCCTACTACTATTAATATACCAAACTTCTTAGTATTTAACCAAATTTTACAATTCTTTTATTGGTTATTTTTTCATTAACGAAGCAATAACATTTTTCAAAATCATTAAATGCACCTTGTATATTTTTTCACAATTAGCGGAAGAATCAAAATCACTTTGGATCCGGATCACTTACACATTTCTACACATATGTTACACTAGTTAGAATAGATAGTTTTCTTGTGGTTTTATGCATCTGTTTTTTAGTGGCTTGTATATGCAAGACAACCAATGAGTTATTTGTCTCCCAATCTTCAAAATCAGAAGAGTCGAGATCTAGATATTGTATCTTTCCATCAGCAAAACCAAACCAAATTTCTTTTGGGACTTTAGAGCATGACGACTGTTGATTTTCCACTATCATAATTTTCACCACACAGCAACGACTGAGACAAAACCAAACCCGGATTATTGCTCGGGGTCAAGTTGTAAGGGCTAATTGTCCGACGTTGAATGACAATGCCGGCTAGAGTCGAGGAGTTCGGGTTAAAAGAGTTGATCGGGTTCGAGGTATTGGTGGGTGAAGCCATGTTGACTTGATAATTGCATCATATTGTTGGATTCATAGCTCGTCCCTACATTTACCAATGTTATATGGATGGCTATATTGTGGTCAGGATTTATGGCTTGACTGGTGGAAATGCAGCGTTTGGGTTTGCGTTTGGCGACGTAACTGTCAGCGATTGACGGCGTTTTGTTTCATTTTGTCTGAAAGGTGAAATCATTGCACTTGCGGACGACTGCGACTAGAAGCGAATGGTAGAAAACTGTTGCGATTGCGTTTTGAACAAAATTACCAAAATAGACAATTATTAAGAAAATAATTTATTTAAATTTTTTATTTAATGTATATTATTTAATTATGATTTTCAAATATTTGAAATAAATTTTACAATTAAAAAATATTTAAATATACAATAAATACATATATATATATGTATATATATTTACTATTTGTATAAATTATAATAGAAAGATAGAAGAGATAAAAGAAAGACATAAGGATATTTTGGTAATTTTATTCAAAACGCAAACGTTACGCAATATAATTTCAGATTTTTAAAATCTGCGTTTCGGTGCGCTTCTGGGCGACTGCAACTCCACCAGTCGGTTTTAGTATCAACCGGAACCGGAATCGCCAGAAAACGCAATCGTCACGTTTGCATTTGACTGCGACTCCACCAGTCAGAGCCTTAGCAGCCGCCTCAAAATCTACCTCCCACCACAACACAGTTTACCATCTTTCTGATAAATGATTTGTGTTAGTTCCTAGGAACTCAATTTAACCCATTATTCGATCCGATTAAATTTCAATTTCTTGAAAGTTATACATCGATTTCGGTACGAATAAATGTAGTTCCTAGAAGCCTATGCTACAGAATCAAGAATCAATCTCATATGCATAAGATTAACCCCCAGAGAAACTGCATTATTTGATAACAAAAGGGTATAATTCTTTCTTATCCAAATACATCAGCACATAAAAAAGATAGCTTTTGTTCCAAATATTCCTAACTTTTCCCAATGCAATGTCCACCACCCGAACTCAGTCCACTCTGTGTATAACCCACAGAATCCATTAGAGGAAAAAGCAAGAAAGTAGAAGTTTTAAAAAAGAATCATCATCAAGAGAAGCCATAGATGCTTTAGAAAAATGTCAAATGATTCTAAGAAAATGATGCTTCGGTTGCTTTTGACGTTGGAAGGGCATAGATGCTCTTAATAATTCAAGATTTCAGTGCGGTTTTGCGCTTGTTTTGACACATTTATGATCATAAAGCATCACGAAGAAAACGAAAGAGATAACAAGAAATCGATGTTGATTTTAAAGACAAGATTCTTGAATGTTTCTAGCTTTTACCAGATTTATTTCGCCACGAACTATATGTACAACTATCGAATTTATCCAGAGAATCACAGAGATTACGGTCACAAAGTTTTAACAGAACGGGAAGTTACCTTAAAGAGAGAAGAAAGATTGAGGAAGAACTTTGTATGGGTTGAGAATTCCTTTGGGATCCAGTAGCTTTTTAATGGAAGCCATTAATTGCACCTGCATATCCAAAAAGATCTACGACAGCTTAGCTCTATTTCAATGTTCATGTGGATTAACAATTTCTTTGTGCTCACGCTTTCGGCTGATTTGCTGTAGAAGATTTCATTAGCTTTCATTTGACCTAACCCATGTTCCGCGCTGATGCTGCCACGGTGCTTTGATGTCCATTCATAGACATAGGGTTCTATTAGGGATGCAATCTGCAGCATGAGTAAAGGATCAGCCATGATTATTTTAGTTTCTCGATATGTATTTTAACATAACCTTTTCATCGTATCGTGGAGCAGAGATGTTTAGATGCAAATTTCCGTCTCCAAGGTGGCCATATCCAACAACATTTGCCAAGTCACCTGAACGATATAAACTCCAGTAAGATGTGCATCTTGTGTTGCCATAAAACTATAACTACGATTTCCTCGACCAGACTACCAGGAGATCAATAGAAAAACTAACTCTTGACATAAGATGAAAATTAATCAATACACATGTGTGTGATCTAGTACCGAGGATGATAAAGTGGCCGTGTGAAATCTGTGAAAGTAAGTAGTTTACTGAATACAGAAAGAAAAATGCAATTTGTCAAATATGGGTTTGGACCTAACTAATACCAAAAGCTAACTCGAGAGTTTAGGGTTGCCCAGTACCATATATATGATTCCAAAGTTCATGTCATAGTCGATGTGGGACAATTTATCATAACACAATCTTTAGTTTATGAACATAATTATAACAACATTTCTTACCCATTCTTGCTCGCATATCCTCAACAAGATTGTATATTTGTTCCACAGGTAATGATAAGTCATACTTGTACACTGCCCCTGCTTTCTGCAATGCCTCTGTTATACCCTGTGGAATATTATCTCAAGTTGTAGTAAAAAAGTGGAAGAGAATTGTTTCTACGTTCGAAATTCTAACTTTATTTGAGGAATGATAAATACTAAACACAACAAAAAGTAAAGACGTAATAAGTAATTACCTCCCGAATGCGCCAAAATGACGATGCTTGATTAATGTCTTGAGCAATCACACCATCGGAAACTAAACCCTTTTCCAGTGACCGTAGCAGGAAAGCCTCAAGCTTCTCCCTGCATTAATTTAGATCAGAGTAAACTCTCGACGGTTCTGATACTTAAAAAGAGCAAGATTCAATTGACGACGTCAAAATTGGAAGTTCTATGAAATATGAAAGCATATTTGTTACCACAATAAATAACTCACCTGTCATAAGTTTCATCACTTCCTGTTGTCTCAATCAGAATATAAAATTTCTCCAGAGATGAGGGTAAAGGATTGCGTACACCCTCCAGGTGGTTCACTACCTGATGAATGAATAAACGGGCATGGGTAAACGAAAAAGTTCTAGGTAGAATTCTATCTGTAATTTTTCGATTTGAAAATATATTATCAGGGGCTGATTACATAACAGAGATGTTATTTAGCAAGGCTAACAAAGGGGCTCCCAAATACAACCTACTTGCTTGTCATCAAGTTGAAAACACGAGAAAATAAGAGTTTCCCTCAACCACATGGGTCCCAAAAGCTTACCAACTCCATAGATTTGTTATCTAGAAATTCGAAAGCGGATAGTATCTCCCCGAGATTTCTCTTTGCTTCTAATAGAAGTTTCTGAAAAAATAACAAAGGAGCCTAATGAGAAACAACAGTTCCCTTGATAAAAAGTTCACCTATGGATATCAAAGACAGTTTTTGAGATGGAGCTTAACATAAAAGTTCATTCAAGAATGCCTTCCTATACTCTTCATACAGTCCAACAGGACAGTTCATGAAAACATGTTTCACACCCATAAATCGGCTTCGTTGGCGGAAGTGTACCTGGCAGCTGAGATAATCTTTGCATGATAGAAATGCTAAATTTACAGAAGACATCTTCGGAGGGGTAAGTATGGATACTTTAGTTACAACTCCCAGTGATCCTTCACTACCTGTAGCAGTCAGAAAGGGACGAATTTTACTACTTTTAGATTCTTGGGTAACATGAGAGACATCGAAACACCAAATCAATGTGAAGCAACAAGAGAATGCCTACCTATAAACAAATGTTTTAAGTCGTAACCAGTATTGTCTTTACGTAGACTTCCAAGCAGGTCCAGGACTCTTCCGTCTGCTAAGACCACTTCCAGACCTGAAAGATTAAAAGAAAAAATGAAAAGAAATGTATTTCAGAAGGATACTCAATATAAACAAAAAGTCCTCACTAATTCAGATACATACATATGCACCTGAGAATGCTACTTTCCTCAATTTCTACGAGATTATCCTTTGACTGATAATGAACAAACATAAGGCTGTATGCCAATATTTTTTCACCATCACATTACACAGATGCGGTGTCATTACCCAGTACGGTCCCATGAAGTGAGCCATAACGGATAAGGCGCAAACCACCGGCATTAGTAGAAACATTTCCACCAATTTGGCAGCTTCCTTTTGCCCCTAAGTCCAGTGGCATAATAAATCTGAAGAAGCATAAATTTTTGTTCACAGAGAATTGTGATAGATCTGACAAAACTATTTAGTTGAGTTGATAAAAAAGGAAAATTAACAAGAATATTTAGCAATTTTCAATTTATATCTGATTATCAAGTATTTTTACAAGTATGCAAACTTTCTAAAATGCAATAAGAAGAAAGATTCCCGAGCATGATAAGTAGAGAAACACTGCAGGTTCTAAGAGAAAACAAATCAGAAAAAGAGTGATCAAGTACCCTTTTGCGTCCAGAAAAGATACTAGATTTTCCAAAATGCATCCTGCTTCACACACCAAGATTCCACTTACCTGAAGCAGAAAACATTCATCTCACCATTCAATATGCAACTAGATTACTCACAAGTACTGAGATTTTTGTTTCAGGAATCGATATTAGTCTGAAAGGTTCTGATCTCTATTGAATGCATCAGGAAAATTTTAAAGCGCATGCAGATGAAACAGTTTTACATTAAATCAATGACATTTTTATCTCATAGAGAAATAGCAAGAAGTAGACTTAATAGCAACAGTCACATTCGAAGTAAGAAGCACATTACCTCATCAAAAGATAAGACTTTATTCATCAAACCAACATTGATGATCACCTGAAAAGATGCCAGAAAATAGTCATGATTCCGTAAAAAAAAACCGTGTAATCAAGATTCAAGAAATTGGGTGAAGGTATATCCATATTACATACAGATTTTGTTAAATTCTGAACTCATTTAAGAGTTCCATGTTTTCTGATTGTACTTAAGAGTGCCATGTTTTCAGGTCTTGCTTCAATTTTCCCTTGTAGGAAGTGATCCATTTCTCATCTTCTTGAAGCTAGATTAACTCCAAATTATCATCACTAGTTCACTCAAAATTAGCAGAAAAGCTGCATCACCTCATCAAATACAGGGACACTTCCACCAACAAGACCGGTGTTTCCCCCTTGAGGAACAACAGCTAAGTGTCTGGAATTGCAGTACCGGAGTATATGAGAAACCTACACGTTATAAACATCTGTGAAACAAGCGTTCATTACGACCAAACAAATAATTTCAAAGTAATAGAGGAAATAGAATTACCTCTTCAGTGCTCTTAGGAAGGAGCATCAACTTACTATATCCCTTGTACTTGTGCATCCAATCTGTATTTGCAGCATCAAGCCTCTCTTCATCCTGAATTACGTTTTTTTCACCCAATATCTCCTTGAAGTAGCTCACATCGTCAGAATTCAACGATGAAAATGTAGGGTTTTTAACAAGTTTGGAAGCTGATGACCCAAAAAGTTTACATTGCAGAGTTCCAAAGCTTCTCCTAATACCTCTATACTCAGTAACAGGACAAAAACACGGATGAAGTTTCCTTCTAGGGCTCTCAGCATGTCTCTCAAGAAGCTTGTTTTTCTCTTCGCAACCATTCATGAACCCTAAACCCATGATCAAACATTTAAGATACGAAATCAGAGAAAATTATCGAATTCCCACGTTTTCATGATCTAACTAACCCATGATCAAACATTTAAGATACGAAATCAGAGAAAATTATCGAATTCCCACATTTTCATGATCTAACTAACGATGAAACTTCCATGTCCCCAGAGAAAACCAATGAAAATTGGGTGATAAAAGATCAATTCGAGAAAATCGACCATGGCGATCAAACCTGAAGCAGGCCGGAAAATCAAAGCTCCTTCCGATCGGATATCGACCAGAGATTTCCAGCTAAATCTCACAATTTGCCTCGAACTTCTCCATTTTTGCATCATCGTTGATATTGGCCTAGTTCTTCTCTTCTTCCTTCTTTTTTTTTCTTTCTCCCAGAGATGGTCGTTAAACGATAAGCGGGGATCACTGAGGTAGAATGTCAAATTTACCCCTGGAGACTAGAGGGCACGAAACGCTGCGTTTTTGGAGTTCGGACTCCCAGTTGATTGTGTAATCCCTAGCCTCCCGTCGTTCCTCTGAAGCTCATATCATCTCCAATGGCGTCTTCTTCTCTCTCGTCTCTCTCCTCCATTATGAGTCAATCTCACGGTTGTTCTCTCTGCTTCAGAATTCCAAAACGATGTTGTTTCAATTTTGCATTCCTCCCCTCGAAGTTACCGCCATCGGCTGCTCCACCGCGGTTCTACGGCGGTTACCGCCCCACGCAGCGATCGTTGAAGAATAAGAATGGTTTCGGCATCTGTTTTCCTCGAAGCTTCTCTTTACAGAGTGCCGGTACCGGAAAGTTTGAAGGTCCAGGCCTCCATGACTTCGTCGCCAAAGCTCATGCTCAAACTTCTCTTACCGCTCCCCAAACCGAATCTGAGTAAGTCTTCCATTTGTAATTTGCATCTGCAGAATTATTAGGAGTTCACTACAATTGTAGAACTGGCAATTTTCCAGGAACTAGCTCTGTTACTTAAACCTATGTGCTCAGATGTACAAATTATGGAATCTGCTGTTACTGTACGATTGAAAACAGTCGGAATATTGATTTGGAATTGTGCGGTGGTTCTGTTCAAGTTGTGAAACCTGCTTGTATAAAAAAACTACCTGTTATGACTGTCATATGTTTGCCCAAAGTCTATGGATTCTGCTCTTGAAGTTATGAGATGAATGTATAAAGCCTTTATTCCCTGTTCTTTTTTGGACTAGATGTGCACCAGATTCTGACGTTGCCTCGAAGGGTCGAATTTATCATGAAACTTATGGATGTCAAATGAATGTTAACGACATGGAGATTGTTCTTTCAATTATGAAGATTGCTGGGTATAAAGAAGTTGTGGATGTCCCTGAAAGTGCAGAGGTCATTTTTATCAACACTTGTGCTATTAGGGACAATGCTGAGCAAAGAGTATGGCAAAGACTCAACTATTTCTGGTTCTTGAAGCGGCACTGGAAGAGTAATGTTGCGAAAGGAAG
This sequence comes from Gynandropsis gynandra, assembly GCA_036759665.1. Classification (NCBI taxonomy): domain Eukaryota; kingdom Viridiplantae; phylum Streptophyta; class Magnoliopsida; order Brassicales; family Cleomaceae; genus Gynandropsis; species Gynandropsis gynandra. The sequence continues at coordinate 1,372,100 of CM071874.1, read as the reverse complement.
AGCACAGTCCCTCCGGCCTCCCAAAGTTGTTGTATTGGGATGTATGGCTGAAAGATTGAAGGACAAAATACTCGATGCAGATAAAATGGTTGATGTAGTTTGTGGTCCTGATGCTTATAGAGATTTACCGAGGTTATTGGACGAGGTAGATTATGGACAAAAGGGAATCAATACACTTCTTTCCCTCGAAGAGACTTATGCTGATATTACCCCTGTCCGGATTTCCAAAAATGCGATTACCGCTTTTGTCTCGATAATGAGGGGTTGTAACAATATGTGCTCTTTCTGCATCGTTCCATTTACAAGAGGCAGAGAACGATCACGTCCAGTGGAGTCTATCGTGCAGGAGGTTAAGGAGCTTTGGAACGAAGGTGTGAAAGAAGTAACACTTTTAGGACAGAACGTAAATAGTTACAACGATGCATCGGGGGTTGAGAAGGAAATCGAGCCAGGGACTAATTGGACATATAGCGATGGCTTTTCCAGTATGTCTAAAGTTAAGAACATGGGTCTACGATTTGCAGATCTCTTGGACCGACTATCCTCGGAGTTTCCTGAAATGCGATTCAGATTTACATCACCGCATCCTAAAGATTTCCCGGACGAATTGTTGTATTTGATGAAAGATAGGCACAATATCTGCAAACTTATTCATCTACCTGCACAGTCTGGTAATAGCAGAATACTTGAACGAATGCGCAGAGGATATACTAGGGAAGCTTACTTGGATCTTGTTCAAAAGATAAGGACTATTATCCCCGACGTTGCTCTCACCAGTGATTTTATATGCGGTAATATGAATTACCCGTCCCCTGTGTCATTCATTTTTCGTTGTTTCCCCTGTTTGACGTGCCTCGTACAAGGAACAATGAATCTTTTGATAAGCTGAGAAAAACAAATGTATCATCAATTGGTTCAAACACTAAAAGAAAAATAACATTTACGGATTTACGGACGGATTTTGCGGACTGAAATAGCAGTCCCTAAATATAGGGACAGATTAGGGACGTCTTAAGGATGGGAAAATAAAACTGTCCCTAATCCGTCCGCAAATTTGCAGACCGCGTAGTAGTCCCTAAGTCGTCCGTAATTGCGAACGGATTCGGGACTACTTCTACGACCGTCAGCGTAGAAAAATAACATTTTTCTTCTCTTTTCGTTCCTGTTGAACTATCGTCTTCGTCCATCCTCATTATCCGTGGATTCTTTTGCAGGCTTCTGTGGTGAAACCGAGGAAGAACACGAAGATACGTTGAGTCTCGTAAGAGTCGTTAAATACGATATGGCGTACATGTTTGCATACAGCATGCGGGAGAAAACTCACGCTCATAGAAACTACACAGATGATGTTCCAGAGGATGTAAAGCAGAGACGTCTAGCGGAACTCATTGAAGCTTTTCGAGAGACGACGGGTCCATGTTACGACTCTCAGATCGGAACCATACAATTAGTACTTGTGGAAGGACCGAACAAACGAGCCCCTGAAACTGAACTCATCGGAAAAAGCGATAAAGGTCACCGTGTTATATTCGTTATCAAACGGCTTTTCAACAGAGACGATCATTCAGATGATCCGAGGAATCCCGTCGTAGGGGACTTTGTCGAAGTTAGGATTTCGAAATCGACACGAGCTTCGCTCTTCGGAGAAGCTCTTGCCATCACCAAATTGTCGACATTTCACAAAATGGAGTCTGTTGAAGCTGTTGCCGCCTCTTGTGCAAGTTAATTGCAAACAACCCTATTCAATATTTAGTTGCTAAGCTGAATTTTTTTTTTGTTTTAATGTATCATTTTATAATAGTATTTCATAATAATGTTTTAAAATTTCGAGGAAAACGACTATAACATCCCTAATTTTTGTTGCTTTATGTTAATTCCCCTCATTTTGTAAGATTCATCTCTCAAATTTGTCAGTTTCAGTCGATTTTTTTCTATGTTATATAATTCGTGTAATTCCGTTAACACGTTCTATTTTAACTCGATCTCATCCAAATTTGATCCAGTTTCGATCCGATTTCTATCCAATTCGAATACCCGATTTTGACTCGTATTTTATCTGATTTCATTCAATTTTAAATCGATTTCACCGCATTTCAATAAGATTTCATCCGATTTTAACTCGATTTCATCCGATTTTAATTCGATTTCATCCAATTTCATTGAATTTTAACCCGAGTTCACCCAATTTCAACTTGATTCCACCAATTTTAATTCGTTCACTTAATTTTAATCCGATTTCACTCCGATCTCACTCATATTTCACCTGATTTCACCCAATCATAACTCGATTGGGTGAAATCGGGTTAAATTAGGTGAAATCGAGTTAAAATTGAATGAAATCATGTTGAAATTCGATGAAATTGAGTTGAAATTGGGTAAAATCTAGTTACGATTGGGTGAAATCGGGTTAAAATTATGTGAAATCGAGTTAAAATTGAATGAAATCAGGTTGAAATTTGATGAAATTGAGTTGAAATTCGGTGAAATTGGGTAAAATCGAGTTACAATTGGGTGAAATCGGGTCAAAATCAAGTAAAATATGAGTCAAAATTATGTATTTGAATTGGGTCGAAATCGAGTCGAATTTTGGTGAAATCAGGTTGAAATTCAGTGAATTGGGTGAAACTAGATGAAATCGAGTTAAAATTAGATAAAATCGAGTTGAAATTCGATGAAATTTGGTTAAAATATGGTGAAATCGAGTTAAAATTAGATGAAATGGGGTTGAAATCCGGTAAAATCGAGTTTACATTGGGATACTTGGTCAAATTGTGTGAAATCGGTTTGAAATTGGGTTTAAATCCGGTGAAATTGAGTTAAATTTGTGTGAAATCGGGTAAAAATCGTGTGAAATCGAGTTAAAATTGGTGTAATCGGGTTTAAATCCGATGAAATTGAGTTAAATTTTGGTGAAATCAGGTTAAATTGTGTGAAATCGTGTTGAAATTGGTGTAATCGGGTTTAAATCCGGTGAAATTGAGTTAAATTTGGGTGAAATCAGGTTAAAATGGTGTGAAATCGAGTTAAAATTGGGTGTAATCAGGTTGAAATTTGATTAAATCAGGTGAAATCGGATAAAAAATTAGTTGAAATCGGGTTGGAGTTCCGTGAAAGTGGATGAAATCGAGTTAAAATTGGGTGAATCGAGTTAAAATTCGGTTCAAAATCGGGTATTGTAATTGGGTCGAATTTGGCGGATCAAAATCGGACGGATTAACAGAATTACACTATTTATATAATAAATAAAAAATCGACCTTGACAAAATTGAGAGTAAAGCCGGATGTCGGATAATAGACGTTTTTCCTACAATTTTCCATCTAATGTCGTTTAGTTTAGGTTGTCGACAATTGTTCAGTGACGAAATAATTATCTGAATTAATATCATCAAATTAAAAAGGAAGAAAATTATAAAAGGAAAATTGACAATAAAATTTCAATTAGTGATCAATTAATTTAATTTATCTCGTTGTTTTGGTCAAGGCGCATCTCAAAAGTAGGCCATATTGAGGGTTTTAAGAATTTAGTTTAAAAACTTTTTTTCAGAAAAAAAAAAATAGATTCATTTTAGTTTTAAAACATTTAAGTATATAGAACATATTGAAGAATAAATGAAGGAGAATAGCAAGGGAACGATATAAAATGGAAGAAAAAAACTGTAATCTTATCTTATCTCTTCATGAATAGGGTAAATTATTTTAAAGTTTTTCTAATTTAATACAATGAAATTATAAGATAAATATGGATGAACTCTTAATAAAATCTCATTAAATGTTTTCATAAACAATGAAAACTTTAAATTTATACTCAGTGAATTGAATTCTATCGGGTGGTTCTCGTAAAAGAAATTGTAACAATAATTTTCTATTCAAATTCGGGAACAATGATTTTTTATTTTTTATTCGCCCAAAAATATATTATTACAAAAAAATTTCAAGCATTAAATCCATTATTGCTAAAATTTATATTAAAAAAAGGAATATTATTCGATAGTTGGAAGGATGCTATTATTGATACGTGCTTACATTGTCTATATGCGACCAGACCACCAGCCTCGTATCATTTATTCACCGCATTTAAATAAATGTATGCACATAAAATATAAAATTATATCATCAATCACATATCATAAAACATATATATATATTGTCGCTTCTTATATTAATTATATTATCTAAATGTGATAATGATTCCACTAACCCAATAAACACACATATATATATATATATATAATTTCCTTAATGACCGTTTTATTTTACTTGTTTCATGTTAGGCTTTTCTAAAACATAGATCAACCTAATTATACTTTACATTATGGCTTGTCGTTAGACGCATTAATAAGTGGTGATTTTTTTAACATGATATTCTTTTTACAAAAATATTATAAAGCAATTTTATTGTAATGAAATTTGGAAATAAGATAACAAAAAAGCGATTACTATACAATGAAACTTTTATTATCCATGACAAAAAAAACGAAAACAAATATTATCATTTAAGGATTGATATTGAATATAGATTAAGAATGGCTTGTCGTTAGACGCATTAATAAGTGGTGATTTTTTTAACATGATATTCTTTTTACAAAAATATTATAAAGCAATTTTATTGTAATGAAATTTGGAAATAAGATAACAAAAAAGCGATTACTATACAATGAAACTTTTATTATCCATGACAAAAAAAACGAAAACAAATATTATCATTTAAGGATTGATATTGAATATTGAAGATTAAGAATAAAAAAATATCATCATTATTATGCATAAATCTAATATATATATATATATATTAAAAATTTTACATCAAAATAATAAAAAGATCTAATACAATATAGAAAATAATATGAATTAATTTAGGTTTGAATTAGAATTCGTAAATATCATCATGTATCAAAATTCACCCACTTTAAAATGAAATTTGATTTGTCATTGGACATGTATAATAAATCTTATATCAAAATTTTAAAAAATCTAATAAGATATATAAATTATGAATAATCAATTCATTATCAATATTATAAGTTAAAAGCCCATCAGCATATTATATATATATATATATTCATAATATAGTCTAAAACACGATTTTTTGTGTAGTTTGAAATTCTTATAAAAATGTGATATCTACCGTTTATTATTATTATTATTATTATTATTATTATTATTATTATTATTATTATTGTTGTTGTTATTGTTGTAAAATACGATTGGCCATTGTGGGGATATTTTATGATTGACTGAAACATGTGCAATAGATGATCAATTCTTACTTACGAAGCAATGTGAAAACATCCGTCTAACATGCCTTTACTTCCATTTATTCTCCACTTTTTACCCTTTCTCCTTTTCTCTGTCCATTTTGTATTTAGTTGTCTTTTAAATTAACACCCTTAAGTGTATAAATTTTTTGTACGTTTTATGAGAATATTTTTCCATATCTCACTCATTAGTCTAATGATATTTTTTGAGATATTTAAGATATTGTATGATATCGTGTATATATATAAAAAAGTTTTCCGTTATTAATAAAACTATTCACAATTCATTTGACCTATTATTTTTAAGATTTAATCTCATAATTTGTCATGGTATCAAAATATTGACTTATGTTTTGATTTTATTTCTCTTTTTTATCCAACATCTTTAAAATCGACTTCTTTGACTATGTGTTATCTTTTTTAAAGCACAGCACATTTCAAACCAAAAACCTAAATTTTCCCTTTTTTCCTTCGATATAGCTTTTGCTATGTTTTTTGGTTTGAGATTTTGGTAAAAAAAAACATAACAAAAACTCATTTTTTGGTTTAGGTTGAAGTGAAAAAAAAAAATAGATCTTTGGTATAAAGATATTATATTTTAAAAAATAAAATATAGTAGTCGATTTTGAATATGGTGGATAGAAAAGGAAAAAATAAAAAACATAAATTTTGGGAGAAACTCTGATAACATGACCAATTATAAAGATTACATCTTAAAAATAATATGTCGAATAAATTTTGAATAATTTTATTAATCACAAAAAAATAATCTTGGGAACATCCAAAATATCTCGAAGAATATCCACATATTATTCAAAATCTCGGAGAAAATCTTGAATATTTCAAAAAATAGAGTAATCAATGAGATCTTGAAAAATATTTATGTAACAATTACATATATTATATCCCTTAATAGAAGAATTTAATATTCCTCAACAAATTTTATATATACAATCTTAAAAGAAAATAAAAGTTGAACAAAAAATGTGAAAATAGGAGTTATTGTTACAATATCATAATGTAATCATCGATTAGAATATGAATTATATATTGAATTAAATAAATTGAAACTTTTGAAAAGATTAAATTAGGATCAATCCTATAATATTAAAACATGATTCTAACTTTTAATATCAAGACTCTTAAATTCAATATAGATATAAAATAAATTTATTTCACATCCAACATAAATTTTGTGTATATAATTTTGGTTAACACTTGTAAACTATTTTTTCAATTATACATAAATTCATTTGACTAATATCATATTAAAAAAATTGATTATTTCATTTCAACTCAAAAACATGAAATTGATCCATAAATCACTTAGTAAGTGGAATGAAAAACTAATGATTACTGCTTTTTACTATTATTAACGTCCATATTTTACTTTTAGATGTATCATCAAACAAAATTCTTAAAAAAATTAAAAAGTTTATTATAATGGGTGGAAAAATGATTAAACATAACGTTAAGTTTTTTTGTTAAACAGAAATATGCCGTTTGTTAATGGTAATTACAACATTACTTATATACACTTGATCAATCATTATGTTCTAACGGACTTTAAATTTGGTTGGTAAAAAAAAGAGAGAAAAATATAAAATAAAATAGAAAGCGACATAAAAAAAGGAACGGCGCCAAACGCAACGCATGAGTTACATACGTGGCGCGGAAACATGTCGTTGACTCTGACCAATATTTCCTTTTACGATGTGGTAACTTTGGAGTTACCGTTATTGCGGGACGCGTGAAATCGCTATTTTTATTTACCTTAACTCTATCATGTTCGCGCGTGATGCCACGCAAACGCTTTTGAGCATTTTTTTTCGTACGACGGCTTTTCTTTTTCTCTCGGTAACTTTTTTTTCTTTTTGAGAAAGTTAACAAAAAATAAAATATTTTAGTTTTGTTGTATAACTTTTTCCGTTATTAAATTTATAAATGATAAATAGTTTACAAATTTATTTAAAGAAAAACGACATTTTCATCTCCAAAAATAGTGTTTTAGTCTTTTTTTTTTCTATTTTGATCTTCATCCAACTTTTATTCGACTTTTAGTTTTCATTCAAATTTTTCATAACTATAAAAATTCTATCTAAATATCTTTGAGTTAATTATTTGGTAACTGATCCAATTTTAACCCGATTTTGATCTCAATTTTGATTCAATTTTGACTCAAAATTAATCCAATTTTAATCTAATTTTGACCTCAATTTGACTCGATTCTAATCCAAACTTTTATTTAATTTTGATCCGAATTTTTATTTAATTTTAACCCGAAATCAACAATAAACCAAGTTAATTATTGAATTTAATTGATTCCAAGTCAAAATTGAGTACGATTTTGTTAATTATATCAAAATTAGATCAAATCGAGTTAATCAATTTATCCCTATTTTTACCCAAATCCGATCCAATTTCGACCCAAATTGTGACTCTAATTTTGATTTAATTTTAACCCAAACTTATACTTAATTTTGACATGATTTAATTTTAAATGGTACATTTTAGTGAATTAGATGTGAATTTACTCCACACATAACCAAAAAATGTTAAATTTTAGATAATTTAATCAAAATCAAGTTATTTATTCCAATTAATTAATTTTGAGCCTCTATGGTTCTAGGAATTCGGAAATTAAAGCATTTATGGTATCAAAGTCTTTATGGTTCTAGGAATTAATTAAAGCTTCACCATGGAAGCTGTTACAGAGTTTTTAACTTTCCCTATACATGTGCATATCTCAAACTTTGTCACCCTCAAATTGACCGAAACCAATTATCTCTTTTGGAAACCCAAATTGAATCTCTTCTAAAGAGTAAAAAATTACTTGATTTCATCGATGGTACAACCCATAAATCCAGACATCGATTAATGGTATCAATCGATCAATTGATAAAATCTTGGACTATCGGTACACTATTTTAAGAAGTTTTTGGATATGTTGTGGGTCTTGAGTCAACAATAAATGTATGGATCTCTTTTGTAAACCATTTCAACCAACGTTCAATAGCCCGTGAATTTGATTTACTGGCATCCTTGCAACTACTAACTAAGGAGGGTTGATCTCTACCAAAATATTTGTGTGAATTTAAAGCTATATGTGATAAATTGAGTTCAATCGACAAACCAAAATTTGAACCCATCATTTTTTTACTGCTTCATGGGTTAGGCAAAGAGTATGAAGCTTTCATTATTGTCATCCAAGCGTTGATGCATAAACCCCTATTTCCATCTTATAATGTGGTTTCACAATTGAATAGCTTGGTTATAAGTACTCCCAAACCATCAGAGGTTACACATCATTTAGCGTTCTCTGCAACCATAAATAGTTATGCTCAAATTTCTGAATATGGTCTAGAAAACACCATGGTTCACAGAGGTGGTGGTTGATTTCATAACTCAAAGGAAAACTCGAACTTTACCACAAGACGACGAGGTTTTACATAACCAGCGTATTCCCCTCACACTAGCTCACAATCTCGATCAACCCATCCCTCTCAACCTCAACTCTCCTATCATACTGGTTCACGCCTCAAGTGTCAAGTTTATAGGAAACAAATGGTCATGATACTCTCCATTGTTGGTACCGATTCGACAATTCCTTCTACAATACTGCTATACCTTAAGCATTGTTTGTGTTACAACTAGTTGATCATACATCTACAAGTTAGTACCCAAACTCAGGTGCATTAGCTCATGTAACCAACCATACTCAAAACCTTCATCACTCTTTCACTTATTCAAGTTCTGACGACATTATAGTCGATGATGGTTCATACTTGCCCATTTCTCATATTGGCACAACTTATCTTCCATCAACAGAGGGTACAATCCCTCTCCATTATGTTTTAGTTATTCTTAATATAGTCAAATATCTCCTTTAGTCTCAAAGTTAACAGCCGACTATCCATGCTATTGTGTGTTTGATGATTCTGAGTTTTATATTAAGGATGTGAAAACACAAAGGTTGTTGGGCAAAGGCATCAAGCACGATGGTATATACAGGCTTGAGAATCTGGTGTTCTTATATTCTATTCTAGTCGTCAATGTGTTGTTAGTGAAGTTACTTAGCACCAACGCCTTGGCTTAACTACTTAAATGGATATAAAGCCATCAAAATTACAACACCTAGCTCATCACTCTGTGAGTTTTTTCAACTTAGTAAGAGCTGAAGACTATCATTTTTATAGACTCTCGGACTACAGAACCATTGCAACGTGTGCATTGTGATCTTTGGGGACCAACACCAATGAGTTCCAATCAAGGATTTAATTATTATATAATTTTCATTGACAATTTTTCCTAATTCTGTTGGCTATATCTTTTGAAATATACGTCATATTTTTATTCTACATTTCTTTCTTTCTAGTGTCTAGTAGAAAAATAATTTAGTAGTAAAATTAAAGAGTTCCAATGTGACGATGGTGGTGAATTCATCAGCAAAGTCTTCTTGAAAAATTTAGCTAAATCTGGTATCCGAAAATTTATCTCATGTTCTTATACACCGCAACAAAACAGCCTCGTAGAATGAAAGCATATGCATTTGATTGAATTGGGTTTAGCAATGATGTACAGATCTCGAATACCTCTGCAATACTGGGTTGATGCATTTTTTACAGCAACCTTCTTAAGCAATTTTCTACCATCAGTTCCTTTACAATGTCAAAGTCCATACTCTGTGTTACTAGGTAAAGAACCAAACTATTTTACACTATGGATTTTTGAATGTGGTTGCTATCTGTGCCTCAAGCCTTACACTCAAAACAAGTTTGATCCTCGCTTGTTGTTGTGTGTATTTTTTGGATATAACGAGAAATGAAAAGGATACCAATGTTTGTACCCTCCGACAAGACAAGTATTCATATCTCAACATGTCTTATTTGATGAATCTGTGTTCCCTTTTCACACAACTTACTCAACTTACAACCCCTCGATGCCAACTCATTTGTTTCGGGCTTGGCAAAAAGGCAATTACATCAAAATCTGAGACACCAGACATGGTCATTCATTGGTGGATCCTCATTATCAAACATTCCACCATTATCAAACACTCACCAAATAACCACTCGACGAAAAGCTGGGATTGTCAAACCAAATGCCAAATATCTACTCACCACTACTATTATCATTCCACAGAAACCAAAAATCATCAAGGCAGCTCTCAAACACCCGGGATGGCTACAAACAATGCAACAAAAATGGAAGCATTGAGCGAAAATAATACATGGGTGTTAGGTCTAGTCAAAAGTGGAATGAGTATTCTTGGTAATAAATAGATTTTTCGTACTAAATTAAACTCTGATGGTACTCTTAACACTCTTAAAGCTCGTCTCATGGCTAAAGGATTTCAACAAAAATAAGGCACGATTATTTGGAAACTTATAGTCTTGTGGTGAAAATGGCAACTATTCGGATTATTCTTGCTATTGCTACTGCCAAACGTTGGTCTATACAAGAATTTGATGTTAAAAATATCTTTTTGCATGGAGATCTTCAAGAGATAGTGTATATACATCAACCCCAGGTTTTATGGATGTTCACAAACCAGATCACGTTTGTTTGTTGAAGAAGTCCTTATATGGTCTAAAACAATTCCTAAGAGCTTGGTTAGACAAGTTTCAGTACCTTTGTCATGATTTTTTATTCTTTTGCAGCTGTACAGACTCTTCACTCTTCGTATATCATTATGGCGTAGAAATAATTTTATTGTTAATCTATATTAATGATATTATTCTCACAGGATCCTCTGATGCAATATTGAATCAGTTGGTATCTCTTAGTGACAAGTTTTCTATGAAGAATCTAGGAATATTAAATTATTTTCTCTCTTACAAACTATATTTCATCAAAATGAATTTTTACATCAAATCAAGTGCATTATTGATCTTCTTCTACGAACACAAATGCAAGATTGTAAACCTATTTCCATGTCTCTTCCAGCAAAACTAGAAGATACATCTTCAAATGCTGAAAATTTTTCAGACCCTACATATTTCAGAAGTATTGTGGGAGCTTTATACTACCTCATCATCACACGGCCAAACATATATTTTATGGTAAATTACATATGTTAGCGTATGCATGACCTAACTACCTCAAACTTCTTTTTAATGAAAAGAATATTGTGTTACATCAAGGGGACAATTACTTTTGGTATTAATCTACACTCCAATAGCACCCTTAGCTTACATGCTTTCAGTGATAGTAATTGGGTCGGCTGCAAGCAAATAAGAAGGTCAACAACAAGTTACTGCATTTTTCTTGACTCCATTGTCATCTCCTGGTCTGCAAAGCGATAACCCACAGTTTCACGCTCTTTCACTAAAACTGAATATAGAGTATTAGCTTCAACAGCCGCTGAACTCACACGAATTAGTTTCATTCGCCGTGACATTGGCATTCTACATTATCAACCTTCAATTCTATATTGCGACAATATGTCAATTGTCTACCTTTAGTTAATCCAGTCTTCCACAGTTGATCTAAATATATCGAATTATACTACATTTTATTCATGAAAAGGTAGTTCTAGGATCCATACTTACGAAATATATAACAGCTTATCATCAAATAGCGAATATATTCACTAAATCTCTGTTACGCAAACCCTTTTACAATTCGTTCCAAACTGAATGTTGGCATTCTTTCTGCCTTCAATTTTAATTAATGTTGTTGATATGTAATTCCATTTGCTATAAATAGTAGAACGTGTCATATATCAGAAAATAAAAAAAATACGAAAGAGCTTTTCAAAGGATTAGTTTCTTTTATTTTTAATATATTTTTAAAAAATTAGGACTATTTTTATTAATTTGTAAGGTGATAGAAATATAATATAGTATATGAATTGGATTATATTAATATCCATATATAAAGTGTACGAGTTTTTACGGATGTATTATATTTTTAACTTGTTTCCTTTTCTATAAAGCTTTGCTAGTACAAAATTATTTAAAACTTTTACTGACCATACGGTTTTTGTTATATAAAAATAGAAAAATTAACCGAAACATGCAGTAATAATTCATATTGATTTTACTTGTATCGTTGGACCGATGTAAGCACACATTCATGTGTCCCTATCGAGACTCGACCAACAAAGCTTTCAATATTTGTCTATTTTTTTCTGCAAAAACAAATCCAAAATAAATAATAATTATATTGAGGCCGATATAATACAAGAACTAAAAGCCATTACTTCATTTTGTCTTGGGAATAAGCGACGAATCAAAGATCCGACAAAACGCAATCTCCAATCGCTGAACGCCGCGTTATAACAACGAATAGACAAAGAAAAAATATCTATTATGTAATAATACGATTTATATTATTTATATTACATTTTTTTCTTAAAAAATACATAAATTATGAACCATAAAGATTATTTATTAATTAACATATGACAACCGGCGAGTATATAATAATAATAATTTATACGTGAATTAATGTTAAAATAATTATTTTAGTTTTGTATATTATTTTTAAAGTAATATAATAATTCTTATATAAAAATACTAATTTATAGATAATTTTGAGACTTTGAAACAAATTTTTATATTTTTATTTTTAATAACTGATATTAAAATTGTTTAAATTTAATATAAAAATATATAAAATCATGTTTAGTTTTTACGACGCTGATTAACGGACGTTAAAGGATATATAAACCGGAATAAACGGTGTGAAGCTTTTTAACAGCTGTTTGGGTTTGTATAGGAGACGGTGTCGTCACGCGAGGCACGTGCACCGACGCCTTTTTGCATGATCTCCCACGTGCCGATCTCACGTCTGTTTGTTTTCGCATCAACGGTGTGGTTTGAATGGATACGCATGGGATTATATGTGACATAGAATTCGTGATGTTAATATTTCAATTATTAATTATTTATTTTTATATTCATTATAAAGGTAATATGGTAATATTTATGTTTTGCCCCTTTTGTCTTCTCGTACTCTTTTATTATTTTTATGAATATTATATTATAGACAATTCAATGGAAATTGCATCGAAAGTTATAAATGATCAACTATAATATATCAATTATTAATTGATTGAATTTAAATTTTATAAACATCATTATAAAATTAGAATACGATCGATCTGAATTGAATTATTGTCGATCTTAAAATGAAAACTATATTTACAATATTTTGTTTAAGAAATCTCATATCGAAAGGTTAGATACAATATATAAATGAGCATTGACCAATTTATTTTTTATCAATTGTTTTTTCATTGAAAATCCAGAATTTTTAGAATGTATTAATTTATATGATATTTTTAATCAATAGTATATTATATTCAATAAATTGATTTAAAAAAAGATTGAGATAGAGAGAAAAATATAAAGTTGGGTTCCACCAACATTAAGTAAAATTCTATATAATATATGCATTTGATGGTGGGATTGACAATTGGTATGATCTATGTAGCATTAGTCCCAAAAACTTTAAAATTAAATTTTATATAATTTAAAAAAGTAAGAAAAGGGAATATCCGATGTGTGCGGTAAAGAAGAAGTGGGCCTGCCTGCTGCGTCGTTTAGGCAAAGCGTAGTGCGACTGCATGCCGGCTTTTCTCCGCACTTAACTCATCTTTCTCCGTCATTTCTACATTTGCCTCCCGCACTTCACGCCGTTAAATCCTGTTAGGGTTTTATAAATCCGTCATTAAGACGTTATCATATAATAATAATATAATAAATAATCATTCCATGGCATGTGGAGCACCAAGACATTCAATATCTCCACCACTCATTGATTTCACTAAACTGAACAGTTTTATTTAATTATATTAATGAAATTATTCTTTAATTGACCTTGTTTTGACCCATTTCATCCAAATAGACAGTCCAAAAATTTCCTTATTCTATTTTTTATTAATATTATGTACCATATATATATTATGTACGTGTATTGATGACGAATACCTTAGAAAGGGTAGATTTTTCTTTAACAAAAGAGGATATATTCGAGAGAATCGCATCTAATTATAATCTGACCAAAATTCTATATTTAAAATTTAAAAAATAAATATAATAAATGAGATAACTTAAGTGACAGTTTTATGTCGTACGGAGAGTTCTAGACAGCTTCTCCCACTCCCATTATTCCCACTCTTTTCTCCACTAAATTACATAAGTACCCCTGGTCAAATCTTTTAATCACGAGTCAAACCCTCGGTGCAGTGCGTTGTGCGGACGACTGTCGGTGGATGGTTTGTGATCGCATTAGGGCTAAAACCGGAAGATTCCCATTCTTAAGCATATAAAACTAAAACTTCGGTGCCACTAAGTTAATTAAGTACGGTCAAATTTTAAAAGTATCTTCAAAATAAAATTAGAATTTCAATTCTATATTTTTAAAAATAAAAAAAATTAATTTCAATTTTATTTTTATAATATTAATAATCTCAAAATACCCTATATGATCTATGTGATTATATGATTCAAACTATCCATACCAATCCAAACGATTTATGTGATTCATACGATATTTGTTATCCATGTTATTCATGTGAACCTTATTATCCATTTGATCCGTGTAACCCTCAAAATCGTTCGAAAATAGCTGAAAATTGCTCTCAACTTTGAAATCGTCTCTCGCTTTTTATTTTCAATTTTGAAATATATTTTATTTCATTAACAAAAATATCAAACCGTGTTTTCAGTGACATAATATAAAAACACATATATTTTCTCCATTTTTTTCATTAAATTTATAAGAGTATATGTGAAATCTTGAAAATCTACGAAAATATTTTTGATATTCTCTCCATATAAATTATACAAGTAGGTAGACAATGATTTTACTTTAAT
The DNA here is from genome assembly GCA_036759665.1 of Gynandropsis gynandra. Classification (NCBI taxonomy): domain Eukaryota; kingdom Viridiplantae; phylum Streptophyta; class Magnoliopsida; order Brassicales; family Cleomaceae; genus Gynandropsis; species Gynandropsis gynandra. Next base: position 1,357,021 of record CM071874.1, on the reverse strand, counting down.
TAACTACATAAGAGAGAGATGAAGCTATGGATGATTTTAATAAAATATTATACTAAAATATAACAAAAACAAACAAAAATAAAATTTGTAACAATGTGGAAGTACAAATTGATTTTGACAAAAATAAATAAACGTTGGCGACTCTTATAATATGTGGAGTCGCTTTCTCCTTGTGACCTATAGTTCTTTGTGGTCCTATATTTATAATTAATTATTCTGTAATTGTTAATATACATTTATTTTCGACATTTATATGCTCAATATTTGTTTCATCTGCATTTTTTAAATAATATTTATTTATACAGTAACATGTGAAAGTGGAAGACATATGTTCGCTATTTGATGTTGAGAATCTTTTAGTTTTACTTTCCCTGGTATCTCGTTAATATTTGAGTTTTTATAAATGAGTATAAAAATATATTAGTATATATATTATATATTTTTCTAATTTTTAGATTGTTATTTGAAATTATACTATATATTGAGAATTATATTAAATATATATGACTGTATTCATTGAGGCATATATTCTTGTAAATGTTAAGAGAATATTTTATAGGATTTAATAATATTATTTATTTTTTTAATTTATATAACTTTTAAATGATATAAAATGCATATAAATAACATGAATAATCTAAATGAATGAGTAAAACCATTTATAATATAGATCTAACTCAAAATTTGATTATTCATATTAAAAGTATATTCACAATAATTGTTTCCAGAGTAAAGAGAAACACAATCAATTATAGAGTTATAAAAAAATATACGAACACTAAAATCATATATAATAAATTTTTAAAATAAAACGAATTGATATAAGATAATGTTATTTTAAAACTTACTTGGATAATCTCGTAATAAATCTTAGGTATTATATTTTAGATAGAGGGCAATTAACGTCCACATTATAAATGCTATTTATAAAAGTAATGATGTAATTAATGATTCACTTAATTAATAAAAACCAAGTGAACTTGCGTGATTAGCTGCTTTATTTTTTAAAATCATTAATTATATTAAATATTATTAATTTAATGAGTTAGTTTATTCACGGCCACGTAGTGATATACACTTGTGAACTGTGACTCTCAGTGAAAAAAGCCGCTAAATTTCATTTACATATCCTTTTTGTATAAATCCTCCGTCTGTCTTCTCCTTCTTCATCTTCCTCGCAGAGGAGCACCGAAGCTTAAACCCTAAAGATAGATTTCTCTGTGTTGTGAATGAAATGGGAGAGATCTTTACTGGGTTTACTTGTAGAATGTTTCTTTGTTTCTGCTTAGGGATTTTGCTTCTGGGATCTGAAATCGTTCAATGTAGCGTTACGTATGACCGTAAGGCGCTTCTAATCAATGGTCAGAGGCGAATCCTCTTCTCTGGTTCCATACATTATCCTCGAAGTACACCTGATGTAAGATTTCTGATACTAGAACCCTACTATCCTTCTTCTGTTTGATTCTATGTATAATCTTCGCTTTTGTTTTTGGTTCTTCTTTCTCTTGGTAGATGTGGGAAAGTTTGATTCAGAAGGCGAAAGATGGAGGCATTGATGTTATTGAAACCTACGTTTTTTGGAACCTCCATGAGCCATCTCCGGGAAAAGTACTTTTGATTTTTTTCTCTCATTTTGATTTTTGTATTGCAATATAGTTTTGATTAATACAAATATCTTATTTGTTTGGTGGATTTTTCAGTACGATTTTGAAGGGAGAAACGATTTGGTGAGATTTGTCAAGACAATACAGAAGGCTGGATTATATGCTCACCTTCGAATTGGACCTTACGTCTGCGCCGAATGGAATTTTGGGTAACCCTTAAATCTTTGTTTTGGTCTCTTGAAATCTAAAACTCATGTAGATTTGCTATGTTTATGTGTATATACGCATATTATGTAGCTGAAATTTATCTGTTCATCATTCCTAATGACCAGAGGATTCCCTGTTTGGCTCAAGTATGTTCCTGGAATTAGCTTCAGAACAGATAATGAGCCATTTAAGGTCTGTTTTATTCATTTCCCAAGTATATGTTCTTCTTCTGCTATGTTCCTAAATTAGAACATTTGAAACATGAGATGAAAATGCTTGTTGGATGAAATTGCAGCGTGCGATGAAAGGGTTCACTGAGAAAATAGTTGATCTAATGAAGAGTGAGAACTTGTTTGAGTCTCAGGGTGGCCCTATTATACTCTCTCAGGTACTACTTTCCTTATATTCCAATCATTTTTCTGATAATGTAACAACAATACTCTTTTGTTAAGTTGACAAGAAGTGTTATGTCTGTTCACTTGTAGATAGAGAATGAGTATGGAAAACAAGCCCAGATTTTTGGTGCTGAAGGTCACAATTACATGACATGGGCTGCTAAAATGGCTGTAGAAACTGATACTGGAGTTCCTTGGGTCATGTGTAAGGAAGATGATGCCCCAGATCCAGTGGTGAGTTTCGTTTTGAAACAATTTGTGACTTTAGATGAATGGTTTCTTGGTACATAAGTTATTGGATTCAAGTACTTTAGTTGTCTTGAGATGTGTTTGGACTTAAAATTTTGAAGAACTGAAACATTAGTTTCCTTGATATTAACTTATTGGATGGATGGTTTACTCAATTGGGTTATCTTCTATCTATGGGATTGGTAACAGATAAACACTTGCAATGGTTTCTATTGTGATTCATTTGCTCCAAACAAGCCGTACAAGCCTGCCGTATGGACTGAGGCGTGGAGTGGATGGTACAATTTTGAGTTTACTTTTAACTCTTGTCTATAACCTTATCAAGTTATCTTTAAAGTGACAACCTTTTCTTTTTTGTATTGGATTGAAAATGTGTAAAGGTTCACTGAATTCGGCGGTCCCATACACCAGAGGCCAGTTCAGGATTTGGCATTTGCCGTTGCACGGTTCGTACAAAAGGGTGGATCTTTTGTTAACTATTACATGGTACGTTAGCCTTGGTGGGTTTATCTAAATAGTATATCCTTATCATATGAGACTTTATCTGTTCTCTAATTCTTTGCCCGTTGTCGAAAATAGTATCATGGAGGAACTAATTTTGGCCGAACAGCTGGAGGTCCATTTGTCAGCACCAGTTACGATTATGATGCCCCAATAGATGAATATGGTAATGAAAATTTCTCAAACCTATAGACCTAATTCCCTGCAGGAAGCGAAATATTCGCATTCATTTGCAATACCAAACTAAATCTATAGGACTAGTGAATATGTTTATGTACTAAGTATGTCATGTTATATATTATAGGTTTAATTAGACAACCAAAATATGGCCATCTTAAAGAGCTCCACCGAACTATCAAGATGTGTGAACAAGCTCTGGTTTCTACCGATCCTATTGTCACATCATTAGGGAACAAGCAACAGGTTTACATTGATTTCGTTAATGCATTCAGTTTCTTTGATTGTAGAAATTCTCATAGCTTACTCAGTTTTTCACCATTTGTATTATTGCCAGGCTCATGTATACTCTTCAGAATCAGGAGGTTGTTCGGCTTTCCTCGCAAATTACGATACAGAATCAGCAGTAAGAGTACTGTTTAACAATGTGCATTACAACTTACCTCCTTGGTCGATAAGCATTCTTCCTGATTGTAGAAATGCAATCTTCAATACTGCAAAGGTAATTTCTAAAAGAATGCTACTGTTCTGTGTTGTGGGTCTTTTTTAATCTGAAATCGTTGTTTCACCCGTTTGACCTCGTTGATTTCAGGTTGGAGTTCAAACATCGCAAATGCAAATGTTGCCAACAAATACCGAAATGTTCCAATGGCAGAGTTATTTCGAAGATCTTTCTTCTTTAGATGATAGTTCTACATTCACCACTCAAGGACTATTGGAGCAAATTAATGTTACACGGGACACAAGTGACTATCTTTGGTACATCACTAGGTAAGACTCAAGATGATCTAAGCTTATATATGTTTACCTCGGAAATCTTCTATCAAATATGGGCTGGACCTAACTAATCCCAAAAGCTAGCTCAAGAGTTTAGGGTTTGTCAACACCATATATATAAGTCCCAAAGTTCATGTCCTAACCGATTTGGAACAATTTATCATAACATTCCCCTCACGCCCAGGCTCGATCCTTGAGTGTGGATATCACAATCGGGGGCCCAACATCGGTATATTCAAATCGGACGAACCGGGCTCTGATACCATATCAAATATGGACTGGGCCTAACTAATCTCAAAAGTTAGCTCAAGGGTTTAGGGTTGCCCAACACCATATATACAAGTCCAAAAATTCATAACCGATGTGCGACAACTTATCATAACATCTTCCTTAGCATCTATTTGATTCATTGTCACTTGTTCCCTTGCAATTGTTAGTGTATCAATTAGCAGTCCATTTTCATGCTAAGTAACCTTATCAATCTCCCTGCAGTGTTGATATCAGTCCAACTGAATCCTTCTTGCATGGTGGTGAACTCCCAACCCTCATTGTTCAATCAACAGGCCATGCTGTACATGTCTTTGTCAATGGACAGCTCTCTGGTATGTATTATTTGCTTGCTTTGAGTTCTTGATCACTGTTATGAATTGAAAACTTGATATACATATATACGCATAGGTTCTGCCTTTGGAACAAGGGAAAACAGGAAGTTCAGATATACTGGTAAAGTCAATCTACATGCTGGAACAAACAAAATCTCATTGCTGAGTGTTGCTGTTGGATTACCAGTTAGTATCTTTCTTCATCAACTGTAAATTCTACCTTTTGGTCAATAATGATTCTTCCTGCTAATATTTTTTTTTGCCTTTCGCGTGAAGAATGTGGGCGGTCACTTTGAAGCCTGGAACACTGGAATTCTAGGTCCGGTGGCATTGCATGGGCTTGATCAAGGGAAATGGGATCTCTCTTGGCAGAAATGGACATACCAGGTGGCTTATGGGTTCCATTTCTTGTGATTTCTTTTTAGCGTTCAATTCTTCGAAACAAAAATTTAGCTCACTGTTGCTCAACTCTTCTAATCAGGTTGGCCTGAAAGGTGAAATTATGAATCTTGCATATCCAACGAGTGGTTCGTCTGTCGAGTGGATGGAGGCATCACTAGCTTTACAAAAGCCTCAACCTTTGACATGGCATAAGGTTTGATACAGGAGAAAAAAAATTGAACTCTTTTATTAACGGATATAATCCGTGTGATTGATACGAGAATTCGATAAAATATCAAATAATATCAAGAATATCTCGTAGAATATCATCAGAATAAAAAAAGCCTTTAGTTGATAGAAAATTGAACTAACAGATTATGATTTCCGCAGGCTTTCTTTGATACACCTGAAGGAGATGAGCCTCTTGCTTTGGACATGCAAGGAATGGGAAAGGGTCAAATTTGGGTGAATGGGCAAAGCATTGGGAGATATTGGACTGCATTTGCAAGTGGGAATTGTAACCATTGTAGCTATTCAGGAACATATAAACCCACCAAATGCCAATCTGGTTGTGGTCAATCTACTCAAAGATGGTAAGCAAAATGCTCTGTAACTTAAAACTTCCCTATCTCAGCTTTCCAGATTCATACAGGGTCATCCATTTTAGGTTTAGTTTTAAGAAAGGACACAAGTCTGTCCTTGATCATCATCATAGCGTTGGCATTGTTGGTTAATATAGACGGTAACGGTATTGATTTTAGGTGCTAACGGATTACTTGACATTCATAGTCGTGGAATATCTCGTGCATTCTTTAGTATGCCCATGTGCTGCAACATATCTAAGAATGATGGTGGCTCCGATCTTAGGTGCTAACGGCTTATGTTTGTTTCATAGGTACCATGTTCCAAGATCGTGGTTAAAACCGAGGCAGAACCAATTGGTGATATTTGAGGAACTTGGAGGGAACCCGTCAAGCATTTCTCTCGTAAAAAGATCGGTATCAAGTGTTTGCGCGGAAATATCTGAATACCACCCAAATATCAAGAACTGGCAAATCGAGAACTACGGAAAAGCAGAGGAATTCCGCAGCCCTAAGGTTCACTTGAGATGTCATCCTGGTCAAGCCATTTCGTCAATCAAATTCGCAAGTTTTGGTACTCCGTTGGGAACATGTGGGAGTTACCAACAAGGACAGTGTCATGCTCCAACCTCATACGCCATTTTAGAAAGGGTAAAACGAGAATCTTTCACATATAACTCACACGGTGAAAAATATTAACCTTGATCTCATGCTTTGTATCTACAGAAATGCATAGGGAAGCAAGTATGTGCAGTGACGGTATCCAACAGTAATTTCGGACGAGACCCATGTCCAAATGTATTGAAACGATTGACCGTTGAAGCCGTTTGTGGCCCGGTAACATCTACCACGAACAGGAGAGGCTAAAACCGATCGGTTGAGTGTATCCAAGACTATTAACTATACAGGAAGAATCCGATACCGAAAATGTAAGCATGTGTTAAAGTGTGTAGCTGAACTTGAACAGAAACTTGTTTAGAGTAGATTTAAGATAGGTGAGAGTCTTGTAGAGTTCAGGCGAGACCCGGGAAAATTCCGGGTTGGAAAAACCGGTCTTTTAAACCGGTCACTGGTAACCGGCCTTTTAAACCGGAGACAGAGACGGGGTTCATTGAGTCCGAGTGATATTTAGTTGATGTGTGTGTAATGAAGGGGGAAAAAGAATCTGAGTACCCCAACAAGGAGTGATCATGTTAGGAGCGGAAATCCTATTGTGAGCTCTCTCTCCCTCTCTCTCTCTCTCTCCCTCCCTCTCTCTCTCTCACGTATGATTGACTTAGAGGGTCTTGATGTGTTCACAAAAATTGCTGTAGGAGTAACGGGAGATAAAGAGTCCCATATTGACAAAATCACATGAATGAACCCATATATATAATGGGTTATTCAATGGTTGTGTTTAAATAGATTACAAGGCTTCTTCATGGGTTTGTCAATTTCATGGACTTTTTCATTGGACTTGGACATTAACATTAATATCAAGATAAGGTCTTGGACTCAATGGATAATTCCGAATTTAATTTAAATTTTTCAATTTAGTTTTTTCGAAATCAATTTTAAATTCGGTTTACACTGGTTCTGAAACTAACCATCACACCTCTCCATTTGAACGAAATGTGGCTCCTGTTCAATTTTCAACCATTGCAATTGTTCAGTAAAAAACTGTTTTTTGGCTCTTCATGGCTCCAGAAAATTGGTGATGGTTGAAAGTCTATAAATAGGAGATCATATTGCTCTAAACAAGCATCCGTTTTCTGAGATAAATACTTACAAAGTAGATTCATCAAAAGTCTCGAATTTCTTGAGATCGTTGCATCCTCTAGGCAGAAGCGAGGACAAATTTCTGTCTAAGGACACTGCTCATCGCAGGCCTGGATCAATTCACGTTCGGTAACCTCGTTTACTGTTTCATTTACTCATTGTTAGTCGCTTTGTTTCATAGATTCTGTTTTTCCTATTGAATTATACTAGGTCCGGATTGATTGGTTCTAACAATTGCAAATTCTCCGATGATCATATACGTGGAAAAGTTCTGAAGCTCATCAATCTAGCCTTCGTGATTGATCATTGCGTATTATGTATCATATTTGAGACCTTTCCTCAACAATATTGGTTCATCTGATTACGATGTTTACGCTTTAGGATTAAACCTGAATAGAATATTTTGTTATGTTGTCTTACATGATTGTGACATGAGATATAGATTTTAATATATTAGACAACCTTAAACGTTTGAACTAAATGTTAGTAAAGTTTTAATATATTGACAATGGTAACACAATCAGAGAGACTGATAAATGTTAATAAATCTTAAATTTGATCTTAAAAATTATAAGAAAGAATATATTATCAAATATAACTCGTTGAACAAATACATACATTGAGACGAGTTTCAAATAGCATGATTGATAAATATGGTCAATTTCTATCGTATAGTGTAGATTTATACAATTTGTTTGTTCTTATATAAATACAGAAGATTACTGCGTTATAAAAAATATATTTTTTTATTATATTTTTTTAAAATCGATTAGAATTGTAGATAATAAACATAATAATATCATACAATCCATTTTTTTTTAAAATAATTTTGTATTTTAAATAAAATTAAATTTGAACTCGTTCTAGGCGTAATCTTCATCTGGATAGAAAAAAGAGCAAAGCCCATGGGGGAAATGCCTTGCTGTTTTCATGTTAAGACAGAAGATGGTCTGATATTTTAACTCAAGTTAGACAACGCGATGTTTCTTCTCGAAATTACCAAAAGGTACACTGTTTGATTTTTCTCTCTCGTCTTTCTTTGTATGTAGAAAACTTCACGCGTGTTCGGCGTCGGGTCGCCCCGACCCGCTTTTGGTTATCGCCTCTGGGATTTCGTCGATTATGGCGAAGAACGTTGTGACGGATGTTATACAAATCGATAGCGATGACGAAGACAACGGAGGAGGTTCCGCCGTTCCACCAAGTCTGGCACCGGCATTGCCCACGCCATGTACGGAGCAACGGGGAATTTCTGGCGCCATTCCTCCGCCGGTAGCTCCCCGGGAAACCCTAGAATTCCGGAGCTTCTGGAAGGCCAGTGACTACTGTGTGGGTCCCACCTCCACCGCCCCCTCCGCCCCAGGTCCCTCTCTCTCTCTCTCTCTCTCTCTCACACACACACACACACACACACACACTTCAACATGGGTGTGTGTTCGTTGTACTGATGGGATGAGGTTATTTTAGGATTGCTGGAGCATGCTCGTGTTCATCCCAAGTTTCTCCATTCAAATGCTACTTCACACAAATGGGCTTTTGGAGGTGAGGTTCATATGCGGAAGAACGTTTGATGGCGGATATTTGGAGCATGGAGTTGTGATTTTGTAATTTCACCGAGATTATAGAAAGAGAAATTGATGCTGATCTTGTGACTTTTCTGCATCTTGCAGCCATTGCTGAGTTATTGGATAATGCTGTTGATGAGGTATAGCATTATCTTTACGATATGCCAATAGAAGTATGTAAAAATGGAAAATACTTTTGCTTATTTTGGTGGACTGTAGGATTCATATGTTCTTGACTATTTCCAGATACAAAATGGTGCCACCTTTGTGAAGGTCGATAAGATCGATATCGTCAAAGATAATTCTCCAGCTTTAGTTTTTCAAGGTACATTATCTCTACCCATGTAATTCTGATACTTTATGTAATTGAGGTTTCGTATGTGGGTTAAAGCCAAATATTTTACTTGTTTATGTGAAGATGATGGTGGTGGGATGGATCCCGATGGAATCAGAAAATGTATGAGCTTAGGCTACTCCTCAAAGAAGTCTAATACAACGATCGGGCAGTGTAAGTGATATACTTTGTTTCTATAGCTTTTGTTGTTTATGTATCATATTTCTACTTATAGCTTATATGTGATTACTGCAACAGAAGTTCACTTTCCATATTTTCACATTTGTTTATCTGCCAGATGGTAATGGCTTCAAGACGAGTACCATGAGACTTGGGGCTGATGTCATCGTATTCAGTCGTGCAACTCGTGGAGGGTATTACACTTTATATTGATCTTGAATGTGTATGCTCCAAGTTTTTAAGATGCTATTATTTCAACTTTTTCCATTTCTTTTGCTATGTTTAGCAAAAGTACCCAGAGTATTGGCCTCTTGTCTTACACATATCTGAGGAAAACAGGCCAGGATGATGTGATTGTTCCTATGGTAATTCTTCAGTTCAGATGATTTTAAGTTCTTTTTACTCTGTTGTTCAATGTAATTTGAACTCAAAAATGTGTTATTTCTCTTTGTGGTCAAGTTTTTTTCAACTGCGAACTGTGATGCAGATTGATTTTGATACTTCCAGCCATTGGGCAGAACCAATTATCTACGGAACCGAGGAAGATTGGTCCTCCAACCTTGAAACTCTTCTCAAGTGGTCTCCCTTTTCGTCAAAGGACGAACTCATGCAACAGGTTAGGTCTTCGTTCTTCTTTGACTGATGTCTTGATGTGTTTTGGTTCCATGTTTATGTGAAATTTTTCTAACTTCATCCTTCAGAACATGCTGATTGTGTGTTTTGTCTGTTAATTGTATTCATTACCAGTTCGAGGACATTGGAACCCATGGAACAAAAGTCATAATATACAACTTGTGGCTTAACGATGAAGGAATCTACGAGTTAAGTTTTGATGATGACGATGAGGTATGTTAAGTTCATTGAGTGATATTCTTGGCACGGCTTCTTGCAAAAGATGACTAAAGCTTCGAATGCTGCACCTTGATCTTGTTTTAGGATATTCGACTTAGAGATGAACCGAACCAAGATGGGAAAAGAGTGATGCCAAAAACTTTGGAACTAAGATCTCATATTTCGTACCGTTTACGTTACTCATTGAGGGTAATCTCGCAAATATTCTTTTACTATTTATTATTCCATGAATATTTACTGCCTCACGCTGTTCTATCTTCATCCTTAGGCTTATGCTTCAATATTATATCTCAAAAAGTTCGGAAACTTCAAAATTATACTACGGGGAAAACCTGTAGAGCAGTTTAATATCGCTGATGAATTCAGATATCCCGAAACTGTAATTTACCGGCCCCAAATGGCTTCTATACGGCAGGTAATGTGCCCTGTTACGTATATATTCTTGCTCGTTACATAAATCTAATAAATTTGTTCCTATTTGTCTTGTCATTCAAGATTTAGGATGACGGTGTATACTGCTTAATTTTGTCTTTACAGGCTGCTTCTGAAGTTAAAATCGGATTCATAAAGGAAGCACCTAAACTTCCAGTTTGTGGTTTCAATGTCTATCACAAAAACCGCCTCATCCGGGTATCTGTTCTTATAATAGTTATTTTCTAATCTTTTTTCTCCATTTTATTTCGTGAAAGGATCTTATTTCATAAACCATGTAAAATTGTTACAAGCATAAGTGTGAGTTGTAGCAATTAAACTGTCGAATATGGGATCCAATTGCAATTTTTTTTTAATTATTCGCTTTTGCAGCCCTTCTGGAAAGTCACTCCGGATGGTTCTTCGAAAGGGCATGGAGTCGTCGGTATAATTTTGCTTTTCCTTCGTAACTCGAGAGACATTGTATTGTTTGAAAGATACTGATTCACATTGAGCAATGTGTTACAGGAGTTCTAGAAGCAAACTTCATAGAACCGGCACATGATAAGCAGGATTTTGAAAGATCTTCGTTATTTCTGCGGCTGGAAACCAAATTGAAGAAAATGCTAATGGATTACTGGTACTTCCTTCTTCTCCGTCTCGCTTTCTTGAAATAGATGCAAATTATGATCCTACCAATCTCTCTCTTTCTCAAATCCAATGTTCTAAAAATCGCTTTAGGCGTCCGCTTAGGCGCTGGGTCAGCGCTCCTTGGCCGCCCAACTAATCTCTAGGCGTTTTTTAAAAAGTGACGTCAAAACGACGTCGTTTTGGTACTTAAGGAAAAAAAACTAACAATGACACATATCCATGCGTTTATCTTTTATCGACTTTGTCGTCATCATTTCATTTATCTGCTTCTATCTATTGCATCATTTATTGTCTTCATCTAAGTCTCTTGTCCTCGCATTTGTATCTAATCCTCGTCTTTGCCTTCATCTTTGTTTTCTTATCTTCTATCGTATGTTGTCATCATCTTCATCTTTTGTCATCGCCTTCATTTCTCATCTTCATCTTTGTTTCATCTCCACCCTTAGCTTCATCTCTCGCATTCGCCCTTGCCTTTGCCCTTGCCTTGGTCTAACATCGTCCCCTCTTAACGCCCATCTTTTATATTTTGTATGTTTTATGTTGTTTGTCGTCGTAAGTTTGATATTGTGAATTTAAGACTTATAAATATTTTTTATAAATACTAAATTTTATTTATTTATATGTATTTTTTTATAAAATTAAGTACTTATAAATATTTAGGCGCTGGGTGTTCGTCTAGCGCCTAACGCTTTTTTGAACCTTACTCAAATCAGAACATCTATCATTTACCGATTTGCTCGGTTTTTGGGTATATCTTTGACCTACTATTGCACTTATATTTCATGTTCTTATGGAGAAATCAGGTATAGCCATTGCCATATATTTGGATACAAGACTGCTCAGACGCCTGCTGATAAAACAAAAAGAAAAGTAATTGATCAATCACCTGGTGGAAATATGAACGTTTCACCAAGCGTAAAACAAAGTAACTGTGGTCTTGTTATACGTGAAATTAACCTAAAAGAATCTACTATTACTAGTTCCACCACTATGGCACCTCCACATTTGAGAAGGTTTACAGGAAGAAATGACCATGACTCCATAACCGTGAAGCTTGACCCAGAATTTGCAGCTACTGTAAGTGAATGATCAGATTGTTCGAAATGAATTTCGTATTGATTTAACTTTTACAAGTTTTTAATTAAATTACTAATCTTTTTAGGTATCTAAGGATCACATTGCAGAGGACGTTTGCATATTGTCGACACACGAGATATGCGAAGAGAATATTCAACTCTTTATGAAGTATAGTGTTCCATATCTCTCTGAATTTGTCTTAGCCCCGCAAGAAACGTTGTTCACACGAACGTTGTTCACGCGTTATGTTGAATATGCCAACGCCTCAAATTTCATGACCATTTGAATCTGATTTTGATCCATTTTGTATCAAACAGGTGCGAGGAATATGCGAGGAAAAAAACCGAACTGGAAGATATGGTAAGTTTGATTGATCTTAAAACGGGCGTAAGGGTTTTCGTTATTTACGGGTAAAGATTAATATAGGTTAGGAATCTGGAGAAGGAATTGGAAGAAGCAAAAAGCAAATGTGCACAACTTTCTGTTCTTGTGGAGACTAAAAGGAAGGAAAAGACATTGATGCAGCAGCAAGCTTCTTAAGCTTAACAATGGCATAAAATCAAACCCTAAAGATCTCCATATGTTTCTCTCACGGCAAAGAGTTATGGCCGGGAACACCAACGGTTTCATCAAGGGCTCAAGAAGAGAATTTTTTTTTTGTAAATTGCTTTTTGTAAATGACTTTTACATCTCATCTTGAGAGAAATTGAATTGGATTTTTAGGTTTTATTTTATAGATTATCGGGTAAAAAATTGATTTTTTGAATTTTAATTAAGCTTTAAGATTTTTTTTTTTGAAAAATAAGAGTAGGTTTTTCTTTCGTTAAGTTAATATTTGGGTTTCAGATTAAAATTGAATAGATAGTAGAAAAATAAAATAATATATATAATGTTTTTTTTTCGGTGAATCTACGTCACATTTTTTTTTCTATTAATGAGCAGTTAATCATAAGGACATGCAAGTGGAACAATATATGTGAAAACAGTTGTTTAATCATTTGTTGGTTAAATATTTCTCCGTTTTTAGATTTATAATGTTAGTTTGAGTTGAGTGTTTTCTCGGCAAAGGAACTTCATATCACGTTTTGGTTATGAGGTCATAAAGGCTTTAAGGGTGCAGTGAAATCGCGAGGGTCAAATTCGGGGTTGTGGCACTCGTGTGAAGATGAAGTCTCGATGAAAGACATAAAGGAGAGCGAAAAAAGTACGCTTTTTATTTAATAATCACATGACACGTGGTCATCTTTAAGCGAGTGCTAGTGGATGTTACCAATTCGAATGGAGGGTTTCAGATTGGGGTGTTTGAGTCTCCATGTTACATACATTTGTTCTTTTCTTGGTTTACTCTCTATATGTCTTGTTGTCTGAGGTCAAAACCCGAGGAGATCGATCAAATCTCTCGCTTTTGTTGTTGTATAATTCATCGATGTCGACTAATTTTTTAATGATAATCTATATGTTGGATTTTATGTAGAACATGTTTAGAAGAGAAATGGTTAGCCCATGGGTCGACCCGAATCCGTTCATGGCCTCGAGCCAGGCCGTAAGCCTAAAATTTTGCCCATAAATTTTCAGTCGAGACCGGCCTAACCCATTATTTCATAGGCTCTATGCAGACTCGGACTAAACCGGGCCATTTGACATTAATAATAATAATAATAATAATAATAATAATAATGATAACGATAACGATAACGATGATGATAACGATAACGATGATGATGATAATTTCACAAGAAAGATGGGTTCAAACTGCAAACGAGTTATTGTAAAGAAACTTAACAAGGCATTGGTAGGAGTGGTCCCTCGTGTTGTTAAATCTCAGCGATTATTTTCATTGTGTAGTGAAGTGTAGAGTGGGGCCATATGAAACCTAAGTATTAAATGGATAAATACAAATTAAATAAATTTATTTCATTGTTAGAAAAAAACAAGAGTAGCGGGCAATTTGGCCCGGTGAAGTAAAATATGGTAATCAAGTCGTTTACTTGGATGACAAATATTTAAGCCAGGGAAAGGACTATTATTATTATTATTATTATTATTATTATTATTGTTATTGTTATTATTATTACATAAATCTCATATTTACGTATAAACAATTGATTTGAAATTATTGTGATATAAACAAATTCTTTTTATTAAAGTTAATTCTTGAATGTTAATCAATCCAACTATCAATATAAAAAATTTTAAATTTATCAACGTAATTTTCGAATAAATTTAATTTATCGCTAAATTTCATACGGATTAAAGATTAACTAAAAACACATTTCTAATTTTTGAATATATTTTATTTTTGTCCCTAAATTTAAGGGACATATTTTTATCATTTATAATTGTTGGGTTTTATAATTGGACAACAAAAACGTTTACAATCCGAATAAAAATCTAGTTTGTTTTTAATAATTTTGGTTTCGGTTGGTGCTTTTTATAAAAATTAAATCACAAATGGTTTAAATACTAATCTTTAGTAATTGGATAATATAGAGTGTAACGACAATATTGCATTGCCTCCACAAGTGATCCACACTAAGAACAGATCATCGTTTCACGTTTGATATGGTTGAATATGAAGAGAAATTGTGTTCTCTTTCGACGTCGATATTTTCTTAATTATGTGATTAATGGAAACTTAAAAAAATCATGTCTCAATCTCAATGATCGATTTGCAATTAATTAATTTTTATTTAGCTACTTTTAGGTCTTCCTATTTTTCGTTAATTATATTTAAGGACATAACTTTTACAACAATCTTTCACTTGTCTCAAGTGTGAATTACCCATTAATACATGTATATACATCTATAAGTAATTCACTATGCATATCATATATGCAACCATCACAGATATGTCAATTCCTAATGGATCGATTCCATTCATCAATTGTGTTTCGATGCTAGTGGAAAACACAATCGATTTACATTCTGATTATCCAACAATCATCAGTGAATATCAAAATATTCATAAATATGTAACCTCACGGGTTCAACACTAACCCGGTAAACAATTAGTCCTACAAATCGTCTAATCGAGGTTGGCATCTAACAACATTCCTCAACGATTGGATATCGTAAATAAACATCTTTTATTCCACCGAACTGCTATGAAAGAAAATTTGAAATGTTCCTTTCGTCTTTCCAGCTCCGGATAATCCTAGGGCGTGGTTTGACTATCAAATCCCAACAGATTACCAGCTATATTTCATATCTATCGTAATCGATTGTCGAATGAAATCGAAAAAACTCATTTTCTCTTATCATTTTACTGCTTTGACCAAAAACTTCATTAGTCGTTACGATGTACAAAAATGTAGAGCTCAAACTCTCACCAAAGGGTTGACAGATTATATATTGGTATATCATCAATTGAACAAGTGAATAATCATTCCTAATATTTTTCCACAAATAACTTGTCAACTACATTATTGACCCAATATCCAAGAAAAATCTAACATTCAGATCCTTTTGGAGAATCTCCTAGTGACAAATACATGGTAAATAAACCATTAAAAAATCTCCATTTAGGCTAGTTAAATGATTACATCTACATGTGCATCATGATGTGATTTAGTAAAAGAGATATATTAATTCCTATCCAATAGAAATCGTCACATTGATCTAAATAACGTCAACTCATTGATCTATACCGGAACTAATCCCAATATGTCACATCTCTCAATCCAATTCTCAACTTGTGCTCATCAAAATCCTTTGACCTAAACGCCTTTGTGAGTAGATCGACTGTGTTTTTCTTTCCATCCATCTTGAAAAACTGAACGTCTCCATGCTTATCGAATGAGATGGTACTTCCGCATAACATGCTTTGATCTTTGAATCTTGGTTCCTTTACCTGAGCCATCGCTCCAGTATTATTGCATAAAAGTGAAAAATGCTCTTTATTGGAAAAGAACATACCAAGTTCACTTATGAACTTCCTCAAACAGATCGCTTCCTTCGTTGCTTCACAAGCTGCAACTTATTCTGCTTCCATAATTAAGTCGGGTATCATAGCTTGGTTGGAATTTTTCTAACTAACTGCTTCACCGTTTAGGCAAAACATATAACCCGACGTGGATTTACTATCATCCTTGTCTGATGTGAAACTCGTATCGGTGAAGCCTTCTAGTTCTAAGTTAGAATCTCCATAGATGGGGAATTGGTCATTAGTCCTTCTAACTACTTAAGGATGGTCTTCACAAACTTTTAATTTTCCTCACCAGGATTCGCCTGATACTGACTCGCTACACTTATCGTGAAGGCCATATTAGAGCGTGTGCATGTCGTGGTGTACATGATAGCTCCCATTGTGCTAGCGTACAAGAGAGATAAATTTCAGTGTCTATCGAAAGATAACCCTTCTTGGAATTCACCATGTTATAAAGTTTCATGATGGTATCGATGTACATACACTAGAAGAGTTCCTGTAGGCTTCCGGATCTATCTCTATAGATCCTTATTCCGAGAATATAAACCACTTCTCCCAACCCTTCATGGATAACTATTCGGACAACCAACATTTGATTTCTAGTAATGATGGTACATCATTTTCTATTAGAAATATGTCATCCATATATAGCACTAGGAATATAACCTTTCTCCCACTTGCTTTCTTGTACAAGCAAGGTTCTTCTTCGCATATTTTAACTTTTCAACTACCTTGTTAAATCGAATACTCCAACTAAATGAATCTTGCTTAAGTCCATAAATGGACCTTTGTAGCTTGCATACCATGCTAGTCATGGATGGGACCGTAAAACCCATAAATTTAGTCATATAGACCTTTTCCTGAAGCTCTCCAATTAGGAATATTGTTTTCAAGTCTATTTTTCATATCTAATAGTCATGATAGATCAAAATTGCAACTAGAATCCGAATAGACTTGAGCAATGCTACATTAGAGACCGTTTTTTCATAGTTATTACCTTCGTTTTTACTATACCCCTTAGCAACCAGACATATACCTTTCCATCCATTCTAATATTTTTCTTGTAAACCCATTTACAATTGATTGATCTAGAGTTCAATGAATGTTTAACCAAATTCCAAACATTGTTTACCCTCATCGACTCCATTTCGGATTCCATGGCCTTCCACCACATCTCATAGTTGACATTTTGCGTTTATTTCTGAAAAGTCAACGGGTCATCATCAACATGATTTCCCTCATTCTCTGGCACCATTAGGTTTAACCTATCGGATGTGTGTCAAGAACCTGTAGACTTACTGAGCAGAACTTGTACTGAAGGTACAATCTCATCTGGATGTTGTAGAACATATTCCTGAATGGGTTCCACAATCGGTCATCCCAATTCAATGCTTGAATATGGAATATTCAAGTTCATTTTCAACACATCTCATGATCTTAAGCCTCTGTAGATTCCTGGGATTCTTGAATCTCATCAAGAATTATTCCCTCGCCATGATTTCCTTCACTAAGTAACTCCCTTTCTAAAAAGGTCACACCTCGAGCCACAAACACTTTGTGATCCGAGAAGTGATAGAAATAATATCTCATTGTTTCCTTGGGATATCCTACAAAACGACACTTGTTGGATTTAGCCTTAAGTTTATTCGAATGCAGTCTCTAGACAATGTCGAACAACTCATACTCTTATGTGTTTCATGTTTGGCTTACGTTTTTTTCGTATCTCATATGGAGTTTTTAGAAACTACTTTCGTCGGAATCTTATTCAGTAAATAGGCATCCGCCTCCCAAAATTAACTCCACAAGCTTATCAAAAGATCAATGAAACCTATCATGGATCGCACCATATCCAATAAAGTGTGATTTCTCCTTTCGGAAATATCGTTATGCTACGACGTTCAGAAGAAGTCCACTACGCAAAAATATCATTTTTTCGTAGATAATAAATGAATTCGTGACTCAGGTTTTCCCCTATATGGTCAGATATTTCTATCAATGCTTTGATGACTTTTCCCATTTGATTTTCCACTTTACTCCAAAATCTTTTGAACATTTCAAAGACTCAGATTTGTGATTCATAAGATGCACAAACCCATATCTGACATATCATCAGTGAATCTTATGAAGTAGGAGTATCTTCGTCTGGCAGGAAACCTCATCACATACATCACTATGTACGAGTCCTAAGATTTTTGTGGCTCGTTCTCGTTTTCCCATAAAACGAAACTTGGTCATTTTGTCTCGAAGACAATATTCACAAGTTGTGTATGATTCATAATCATACTATCACAGATATCCATCTCGATGCAACGAGTTTATCCGTAGTTCTCCTATATGATCGAGTCTACACTGCCAAAGAAAAATTTGATTCAAACAGTCATCCATTTCCGTCTTTTTGCCAGAATTATGCATGTTAATTAAATTAAGTTTTATGTCTGGTAAAACATAAACAACATGTTACAAATAACCATTCTTAAATATCATCACTATGATAAATATAGAAATATTTGGAAATATTGTTATAAATCCACATCTATCCAATATGAAAATAGAAATTATGTCCGAAACAAATTTTGAAACATACTTAACATCTTCCAACAAAAGTGTCTTACCCGTGTGCATACAAAGAGAAATATTTATTATAGCTAATGTTGCAATGTTTGCATCATTCTTGACTTATAAGTTGAGGTCTCCTCTCTGTAGTCTCGTACTGATTCTCAATCCTTGCACCATATTACAAATATTAAAACTATTACTGATATCTAATATCCACATAGTCAAATCAATAACGGCAAGAGAAATCATAAAACATTTTTCTTGAAAGTTGTACCTGATTTCTTAATTTTGAGGGATACAAGATACACCTTGCAATCCGTGTTTTTGTGCCTCTTCTTCTTATAGAAACACACAGTGGCTGCCCTAGCCATCCTTTGCCTTGGGTTTGGTCGAACCACCCTTGATCGATGATGACTTCTTAGACCAGCTTCTGCTCTTCTTTTTCTTGGAAGAGGAGCCAATGACAATCATAGGCCCAATAGCTTTTGGTGAACCCCCGAGCGATTTATTCTCATAATATATCAATAAGTTCAACAAGTCATATGGCTCGAAATCTAACTTATTTATATTTTTATTACATATAAAGTTAGCGAAGGTGTTAGGGATTGAATGTAGGATCACATCCTACACCAATCACTTTCCAAATGTGGATGCAAACTTCTCAAGTTATTCCACACGATCTATCATCTTGAGAACGTGAGGTCCAGCAGGTGTGTTTGAAGCCATCTTGGCCTTGAACATACTCTGAGCCCCATACAACTTCTTAAGATGAATGATGATTTCGATTGGGTTCATATCCTGATGCTAACGTTGGAGTTCATGACCTATGGACGCCAAAATGATGCACTTGGTAATGATCAAATCATCTGCCTACTTCACAGAGGCTGTCACCCCATCAGCATTATCAACAACGGGTACAACCAAGGTTCGCTTATTGATCATATCAATAAGTTTCTTGTGCATGAGAATCAGCCACATGTTCCTATACAAGTTATAAAAGTTAGTCTTTTACTAACTTATGAATTTCCAGTATCAATCGTAGAAATATAATAGATATTCTCATCTCCTGTCAAAATGATTTGTAAAATAGACAGAAAACACATATGTTATTTAGACACCATCTAGAATTGTTTTTTACAAATTAAATAAAAAATTTTAAAAATGAAATTTTACATTTTTTTATTAAAAAATAAATATTATTTTTTCAAAAATTTCCGGATGGATATATTTTTCCATCCAAATTTTTTTTAGAAAAAACTAAAATAAATAAAGAAAATAAAAAATATAAAAAAATTCGGACAGGTCCAAAAATCCGTTCTTAATTTCCGGATGGATTTTTTTGTCCGTCTGGAATTTTTTTGTACAAGAAAAATAAATAACGATAAAAACGAATAAAAATAAAATAAATTAAAAAAATCAAAATTCATCCCTAATTCGTCTATAATTCAGGGAATGATTCATGGTAGTCTTTAATCCGTCCGAAAATAGGGACTTAAAGAATTTCATTTGTAAATTACGGATGGATTAAAATCCGTCCGGAATTTAGGGACGAACCGAAATTTCCATCCGTAATTTAGGGATGGATCAAAAAATCCGTCCGGAATTTCTATCCCTAAATTAAAAATTTCTAGTAGTAAATTCACTTTGAGATTCTATTGATAGAAAATAATTCGAATACCATCCTAATCAAATTATAAAATAAGATGCATATATTTAATTAATGGATCTCATTAACCACGTGGTTATGGTTTTTCAAAAAAGAAATGTTTCATTACAAAAAAAACCGGCAATTTCTAACGGACATATCCGTTGGAAAGTGCCTAAAATCCGTTGGAAAGGGCTCTTTCCAACGGATGGAAACGGATTTCGCCCGTTGGGTATCGTTCGTTAGAAATCCGGATCCGTTGCAATTCGCAACGGCCTTCCAACGGAAAATATCCGTTGCAAAATTGTAACGGAACTTCCAACGAACATATCCGTTGGAAAGGTTGTAACGGATGCCGGTTGAAAATATTTATAACGGATGCACGTTGCAAGTTTGCAACGGACGACCGTTGAAAAATGGGTAATGGGCGTCCATTACAATGTTTCAACGGACGTTCATTGCCATTTAGGCGGGGAAAATGAGCGGGAATTTAGCTTTCCAACAAGCATCCGTTGGATAGTGGGGGGAAATAGCAACTGAAGTCCGTTGCAAAGTGGCGGAAAAAGGGCAACGGACGTCCATTACCATTTGGTGGGAAATAGCGTCCAACGGATGGCCGTTAGATATTCCAACGGGCATCCGTTGGAAATCTTGTAAAAATAAAAAAATTATTTTTTTTAAAAGGGGAAAATGAGCGGGAATTTAGCTTTCCAACAAGCATCCGTTGGATAGTGGGGGGAAATAGCAACTGAAGTCCGTTGCAAAGTGGCGGAAAAAGGGCAACGGACGTCCATTACCATTTGGTGGGAAATAGCGTCCAACGGATGGCCGTTAGATATTCCAACGGGCATCCGTTGGAAATCTTGTAAAAAAATAAAAAAATAATAAAATTTTTTAGAAATAAAAATATTTTTTAAAATAAAAAATTTTTAATTAAAATATTAAATTGTTCACAAAAAAACATTAAAACTAAAACTACGCCAATCTATCCTATTACATTTCGGTTAAATCAGCGGGGTCGATATCGTCTCTCTGATCGACATCCCTTCTAGATGGCGTTGCATCTGAATCGGGACCCGGTTCATGTTGCGACGTTGATTCCCTCCCTTGTGCCATCAACTCGATGACGCTTTCCAAGTGCTGAACTTTGGATTCAAGCTCCTCGATCCGCCGTTAGTGCGTGAAACTCTCTTGCACTACTGGAGGTACCGTCGGACGGCTAAATGGCGGCTCGTCTCCCTTCGCAACGGGCATCCGTTGAGATTTCCAACGGATGCCCGTTGGAAAAATCTGCGGACTAGGGTAGGCATCATTACCTAGTCTAACGGTCATCTGTTAGAAATTGCAACGGATGGTCGTTGCAATTTTGCTAACGGACATCCGTTAAAAAATACCAACGGAAGCCCGTTAGAAAAATTATAACGGGCATCTGTTACAATATACCAACGGAAGCCCGTTGGAAAATTGGTAACGGCTGTCCGTTAGAGAATTTGCAACGGATGCCCATTGGAAATGTGGAAAACTTAGAAATTTTTTCTAAGTGTCGGAGGCGAGTTCGTGTATCAACGGGCATCCATTACCAATTTTCAATGGATGCCCGTTGGTATTAGATAATTCTAAGTTTTAATACATCAAACATCGTTTATATAACCTATTTGATGGTATTAACATTTCGATTGTTCGATTACACATCATATACATTACGACACATCATGAACGTTAAATTCATTTACATTACACATCATCTACATTTATTACACATAATAGACATTATTGTATTTAAATTTCTTCTTCAGTAGATTCATCGATGGGCGAGTCTTCCTTTGCTTGTTCATTGAATTCATCGTCGTTTTCATCTTCAGCATCTTCTGGTTCAACGTCTTCATAATCGCGTATGAGTTCTCCGTCTATGTCATTTCTCGCAAGAATCTCCTCGCGATCTCTATCAATTATACGAATCGACTGCGGATGATCGGGTTGCAACGCATCTTCTTTATCATAAGAGCTTATGATCCCTCGTGGCTTGATCTTTACTACGGCCCACCACTCCTCTCTTCGACGTTTCAATGTTGTTGGATATTGCACGTAACATACTTGATCTGCTTAATCTATTGTGATAAATGGATCATACTTACCATATTGTCGTGCCAGATTGACGTTAATTCATCCTCAACGGTTCTTTCGTATTCCACGTCTTACGGTTGGTCAAACCACTAATATTTAAAAAGCATCACCTTCAACGCAACGAGACGGGATATTCCAGTTGTATGATTTCGTGTAAATGTCGTAGAATTTATCACCCTCTATATCACTATTAATGCAAACGGCATAGTTGTATGTGCTTCTATGTTTTCCGTGTTCGTACGTGTGGAACGTGTAGCCGCAAGTAAACAAGATTGGCCAACACATGACATTTCGTGCGGGACCATTAGCCAAATCTTTTAACCACATAGGAAGTCTTTCATCAGAACATTTCACCTGTACGTATAATAAAAACAAATTTATACTTTTATATGA
>CM071874.1:1313095-1328251 GCA_036759665.1 Gynandropsis gynandra | reverse complement strand
GGCGTGAGGGGGAGTGTTATGATAAGTTGTCCCACATCGGCTAGGACATGAACCTTGGGACTTGTATATATGGTGTTGGGCAACCCTAAACTCTTGAGCTAGCTTTTGGGATTAGTTAGGCCCAGCCCATATTTGACATGGTATCATAGCGGATCTACTCTGCTTCTGCACTTCACCTTTGTGGGAGGAAATCTTGTCACTTGGAGAAGCAAGAAGCAGAACGTAGTTGCTCGTTCAAGTGCAGAAGCAGAGTACAGGAGTATGGCAAAGACCACATGCGAACTCATTTGGTTGAGGGCTATTCTTCGTGATCTTGGAAGCGACTCAGAGGAACCAACCACCCTACACTGTGATAATCAAGCAGCAATTCATATAGCGAAGAACTCGGTATTTCACGAAGACGAAGAAACACTCGAAGATGCCATCATTCAGGAACATTACAATGATGTTGTCCCTCGTCGCAGCACCCGTATTCGAAAACCGATTTCCGAATGGCTATACAAGGGAGAATATTATACCGGTCTTGCTGTTGCTTATCCAATTCAAAATTATTGTGATATTTCCTCATTACCTACTCACCATTGTGCTTTTCTCAGTAAAATTGATCAATATCATGAACCTCAGTCGTACTCAGAGGCCGTGAAACAGCCCGAATGGATGTCTGCAATGAAGGAGGAAATATGCGCACTGGAGAAAACCAAACATGGGACCTAGTCGATCTCCCTCGAGATAAGAAACCTGTCGGATGTCGATGGATATTTAAGATCAAGTACAAGAGTGATGGGTCAATCGAACGACACAAAGCCCGACTTGTGGCAAAAGGCTACACTCAAACTTACGGAGAAGATTACACCGAGACCTTTGCTCCCGTAGCAAAACTTCATACGGTACGAATCTTGTTATCTATTGCGGTTAATCTTAACTGGAATCTATGGCAGATGGACGTCAAGAATGCTTTCCTCCAAGGCGATCTTGACGAAGAAATATACATGCAATGTCCCCCGGGATATACCAAGGGTGCAGGGCAAGTATGTAAACTAAAAAAGGCTATATACGGGCTCAAACAATCCCCAAGAGCTTGGTACCAAAAGCTCCATGATGCCCTCACCAAACATGGCTTTACCAAAAGCGAAGCGGATCACTCCTTGTTTTCAATTCAGGGGGAATCAGGTACAATTGTTCTTTTAGTGTATGTTGATGATATCATAATTTCTGGAAATGATCGCATAGGAATTGAAAACACAAAAGAGTATCTAAAACAGACATTTGATATTAAAGACTTAGGAGAATTAAAATACTTTCTTGGAATTGAAGTTACTCGTTCTACTAATGGTTTGTTCTTGCCCCAAAGAAAGTATACTCTTGATCTAGTGAATGAGACAGGAAAACTAGGTGCCAAGCCGGCTAAGACACCTATTGAAGAGAAGCACAAGGCTCATCGCGAGGGGGAATTTATATCCAATGTCGCCCAGTATCAACAACTCGTGGGAAAATTAATCTACCTCACAATCATTCGTCCCGACATCTGTTTTGCTGTAGGTCAAGTCAGTCAGCATATGCATGCCCCAAGAAAACAACACTGGCATCTAGTGGAGAGAATTCTCAGATATCTCAAGGGATCGCCGGGAAAAGGAGTATGGATGGAAAACAATGGTCATACAACAATCGTGGGATACTGTGACGCAGATTGGGCCGGGGACCAAACCGATCGAAAATCAACAACAGGATACTGCACCTTTGTGGGAGGAAATCTTGTCACTTGGAGAAGCAAGAAGCAGAACGTAGTTGCTCGTTCAAGTGCAGAAGCAGAGTACAGGAGTATGGCAAACACCACATGCGAACTCATTTGGTTGAGGGCTATTCTTCGTGATCTTGGAAGCGACTCAGAGGAACCAACCACCCTACACTGTGATAATCAAGCAGCAATTCATATAGCGAAGAACTCGGTATTCCACGAAAGAACGAAGCACATAGAAGTGGACTGCCACTTTATCCGTGAGAAAATCAAGAAAGGAATCATCTCAACAGCCTACACAAGAAGCTCCGATCAACTCGCGGATCTATTCACCAAGGCCCTCCCTGAGAAGGTTAGCTCTAGTCTTCAAAAGAAAATGGGTTTAATGGACATTCCCAAACCTCGTAAAAGTTCAAGTTCGAATGATACCATCATAAAGACTACCTAGTGTTTGTACTCTTTTTCCTTCACCGAGTTTTGTCCCATTGGGTTTTCTCGGTAAGGTTTTAACGAGGCAACACTACTTAGTCTAGATCATTACGAACTTGAGGGGGAATGTTGTCATAATTGACAAAAGGAAATATATCTTGTATTTTGGTAACAAGATAATTCTACAAGGAAACATATCTTGAGTTTAGGCAACAAGATCATTCTACAAGGAAACATATCTTGAGTTTAGGCAACAAGATCATTCTACAAGGAAACATATCTTGAGTTTAGGCAACAAGATCATTCTACCACGATTATCTCCAAATCATTCCTTTTTTCCACAATTTCCTTTTGTGTAAATGTATATTGCATTTCCTTTTTCTATACACATTGTAACGCCTATATAAACCTGTACAAACTATTTATAAAACATAGAACAAAAATTATTCTCTTGTTCTTCACAAATTCTTATCATTCTCTCAAATTCTATTATCATTCTCTCTAAATCTACATCGCGAACTAATATTTCTATTTTCTATTACGAATTTAAATGTTCTCTATAAATAATCAAACTTATATAAAGATAAAAGATTTGTATTTATGAAAGACTAGACTTGCAGTGTGATAAATTGTAAGGAGTGGGCTTTTCTTTTAGGTAGGTACATAATTATTGAATTTCCTTTTACTATGCCTTCTATATCATATTGCTAATAAAAAAATAATAATCGATAGACTTTCTGTAAAGAGAATAAGATGCCAATTAAAAATCATCAAAAAGCCACATTTATAGCACGCAAATGATACCCACGACAATATTTTATTAAAAATCAACAAAAGGCTTCTATGTCTATATATATATATATATAATGAATAAATTGGCTTCATATATATAGTATAATTGTGAACTAACTTGAGATACAAATAAAGGTTATAATTAGGGTTGGACAAATAACGAGTATTTGCGAATATCTGACTATTTGTATTTGTATTCGGCGAATATCAAATTTATTATTTGTATTTGTATTTGTAAATTCAGATATTTATAAATAGAGATATTTGTCGGATATACGAATATCCGTCAGATATACGGATATCCGTATACGAACTTAAATTCTTTTTAACGTAAAAAGAATATATAAAAGATTTTTAATAAAAAGCTACTAATCATCAACTATATCTAATTGAAATTTCACAAAGATGCAAACATACATAATATAAATAAAACAAAGTACCAAATCTTCACAATCATCTCCATATCAGTCATTTAAATTTGGTTTCATTGATGATTTTGCAAATATCGTCAATTAACCTAAAACAATGAAATAAATTATTAGATTATACACTAAAATAAAACTCGTAAAAAAAGTTATATATTTATTGAGTTCTATTTTTTCCATATATTGTAATGTCTTTATAACGAAAAAAAATGTTTGTTTTGACATACAATGGATATATCCATATATTTCTCACTTATCCTTGTAAAAAATTGGCAGATATTAAAAAGAACAAATAGTCGGTTAATTCGTAAATCATTTTTTTTATAAAATTTTTCAATGAGCGAGTATATAAGGGTATTTTTCTGCAGCTATTGGTTTGCATTTTTACCCGATCTGAGAAAATTGAATAACCGTACAGGCTTTTTTTGTGCATTGCATACGGCTCCACAATGGAATTTACGTTTTTTACCAATTGTTGAATAGCTCCTTCACGTAGTTCTTCTGAATTTCGAATAGTATTTAATATCCTCTGCTTTCGGTTATAATAGAGTCCGACCACAACGACCGAATTTATTATCTTCATGCACAAGGATACTAGATTACCTAGTATAAAAGATTGAAAAACCATCAAAAACATCATCCAACTCATTTGGATTAGAACCATTCTTGAGTATAAATTAAATTTTCAGCAATATTAATTATTTTAAAATATTTGATATTTTAGTACTCCAATCATAAATATATTGCATATTTGTCTATATATTTATATAATAAGTGTTTAAATAAGATTAGTAGTGTTTTTTATTTCCAATTTGATCATTAAAATCAATTTTTTATATATGTATCTATATATTAACTACATTTTCTATTTAGTACTTACGGATACGAATAGTTCGGATAATTGAGTCTACTATTTGTATTTGTATTTATATTTATATTTGTCGAATATCTGATTTCTAATATTTGTATTTGTATCAACGGATATTCGAATTTTCGTTCGAATACGAATCAAATACGAATAATTCGAATATTTTACTCAGGGTTGTATAACCTAAAGTTTTTCATGAAGTTATTAATTTGATTTTGTATGTTGAAATATATGACCACGGGTTTTCAAATTTGCATGGGATTTGTGGATCAAATCTGATGCTATTACATAAGACAATATCTTTATTCGATACACATATGCAAATGACATATAGTGTTGAAAATCTATAAAACCTTTGTGTTTTAAAATTATTAAACAATATAATAATTTTATCGAATAAAAATATGAACTTTTAAATTATTTTACTAATATTTCTACTAATATGAAACATAAATTACGACTAAATTTGAATAAAAATAAAATAATATACTAAACTCAAAAAATCAAATCTCTAACCCTAATCTTAACCCTTACTCTAACTGCCGTCAATCAACATAAATAACGACATATGTCACCAAGAGGATTAAAAAACTTTTTGTAAGTTTTTGTTTTTTGGATCACGACAAGTATATCCATATTTTGTTTTGCTCATATTATACCAACTAAATTCACATATTTATATATATATATATATATATAATCTAGATTTTTACAAACCCGAATCAGTCGCATGAAATTTACACGCATGCTATCCTTAAATAATGTTTTTTATTGGCTTTAATAATCTAAATATCATCTCATTTACTTTCTTCTCCCTTCATTTATTTCGAAATTTAAAATTAAGTTAAAATTATTGCCACACTAAATTTTTAATATGCGACCTAAACTATTATAATCCCTCATTTTCAACTTTTATTTTAACGTTATTTTAAAAAAATATTCGTATTATGATGAAGCAAAAAATAATGACTTTAGATACAAATTCTAAGAAAATAGTATTAGGTTTGGTCACATATTAAATCTTAAAAAAGGATCGAGTTTTTCGCAATGTAATGTAGTAGCTTATGATTCTTAATCTAAACATCATTTACTAATCGTTCGTAATTTTTAATAAAATAAAATAAATTTACGTATATACATTACAAAAAACACGTAAGAATTAATGTATAATCACGTTGAAAAAACTAATTTTGCTTTGAAAAAACTATTTACTTTATACACAGTCTGTTATAATGGTATTACAATATTATAAACACATTAGTTATTTCAATGTCATGGTGAAGCAAAGGTGACATTTAATCAGTGTTACTATGGGCAACGACAATTTAACATAATCGTTGTAGTATTTGCATAAATTTTGCATTGAAAACACTCTTAAAATGGATTTGCGTTGATAATTTCATATTTTTTTTAATGATAATGTGTTTCATTATAATGATAATATCAATTTTTACATGAAATTGAGTTATTTTTGTAAAACGCTAAAACAATTCCCATAGAAAGCTATAAAAAGATAGTCACTAAGCGTTTTTTATTTCATAATAAATATGTAATTGAAAGTCTTGGAAGATTATTGGGAACAAACTACCTTCTTCATAAATCATAAAAAGTACAATTGCCTTCATTTTTTTCCAAAAAAAAAAATATTCCTTAGTTTTAATAGAAGTGTAATATAATATATAATACTATACAATATCACGATAGAATAATTAAGAAAAAAAATTACAAAGGTAAAAGAAAACTTATCAAATATGAGTTTGGGTCTAACTAATCCCAATAGTTAAGCCAAAAGTTTAGGATTGTACAACACCATATATATGAGACCAATGTTTATGTCCTTAGCCGAAGTGAGACAATACATCCCAACATTTCCCCCACGCTCGGACTCAGTCTTAGAGCGTGAACACAATCGGGAGTCCAACATCGATATACTCGAATTAGGATGAACCTGGCTCTGATATAATATCAAATATGGGTTTAGGCCTAACTAATACCAAAAACTAACTCAAGAGTTTAAGATTATTCAATAATATATATATATATATATATGAGATCAAGGTCCACGTTTTTATCCATGTGAGATAATACATCACAACAAACTCTTATATCATTCTCATTCTGCAATTATATGAATATATAGACAAATAAAAATTAGAGCACATCAAACGTAATTACCCTAATGAAATGGTAAGGGAAAAAAGCATTATATCGCAAAAGAACTAAAGAGATAGATATATAAATAATGTCTAAAAGCATTAACACCGATCGATTCAAATGACTATCTCAAACTTCACTTCGTAAAAAAATCATTATGCGATATATAAAAAAATTAATACCAACAATTAAAATCTTATAAAATACAAAAATTCTAAAAATACAAATGATATGAATTGGTCTAATTTATTCATCAATTAGAAATTCTTTTCAATATAACCGATTTTATTTCAATGATTTAAAATGATTCATTGTATGAATACATGAGATTATTTCTAACAAAATAATATATATTTAAGATCATATATGACAATATTATATATAAATGATATATATTAATATATATATAAGTTAAAGAATTTGATCCAAGCCCATATAACTATTTTTAACTTTTTTTTTTTGCATCCAAAAATAGAGGAAAGAGAGAGTGAAGCAAAAACAACACTGGGCTCGAGAATCCTTCGACAGACAGAAAAACGTAATCTTCTTCTCGGGCCTCTCCCACTTATCATCCCTTCTCTCTTTTTTTCTTAAATATTATTTTACATTCATTTTAGCATATGTAAAATATTTTAGCTTACTATATAAATGCCAATAGAATTTGTTTTTAGATTGCATTTTAATTATTTATATAAATTTTCTGACTAAAAAGGGTTTTATTTTCCCTCTAGATAATTTTAGTTATTAAAAAATACACTTTTTTTAAATTTTACTGTAAAAATATTGAATAGAAGGAAAAGAAGCGATAAAAGTACATGTAGGTGGCGCCATGTTCCCTTGCATAGCCACAGATTATGCAAAGAGTAACATGGTTTCTTTTATTTTTTCTTTTTTTTTCTGTGGTTTTTCTTTTATCAATGGATTATAAAAATATAATAATAATAATTTGTGAAATATAATAATGCAATAAGCCTTTTTTCAATCCCCGAATCTCTCTGTTTCCATAAACTATTGCATGGTGATAAACGCTAGTTGTTCCCTCGTACATATCCTTTCACCAAACCATTGCTCATATATATATAATATATATACACATATATAAGTTGTTGAAGAAAATTATATATCTATTTATAATCTCGAAAATTAGAAAAAATCAATTTTGGGAAGTTGGGAACTACAATGTTTATTAAAAAGACGAGAGAAATTATAATTATTGCACAGTGAAGACAAAAAAAAAAGAAAGGAACTGAGTTTTTGTGCATACCTATTCACAAATTAGAAGGAGGATATTTTTTTATTGAATGCACACAAAAAGAAACGAGAGGAACCAATTATTTATTTTCTATTTGATACGATCAAATTTTAAAAAAATTTAAAACGGTTTTAAATTGACCTATTATGAAATTGGAACCAAATTTAAATTTGAATATTGAAATGCATGAAATATGATTTCTACATATAATTAACTACTCTAGGAATTTCAAACAATGGAAGAAATGAGATGTATACGAATGAAAAATATCGTGTATGACCACTATTTCCACGAACTATAAGAGACTAACACATTAACATTTTAGTAATTGAATATTAAAAGCGTCGTAATATATATGAAGGTATATAAATTAAATTTGAAATGAGATTTTCATATATAAATTCCAAAATTGAACGAATAATCACTAAAAAAAATACCTCAAAGATGAAAAGGTATGGTAAATGTGGAAGAGAACCCTAGAGAGCATATAGATAGATTAATATTACTATTGACATTTACATTTTTCAAGACTCTAGGGTTTTGCTTAATGAAGCAATCATTTCTTGTTCAATGCGTTAAATTGTGATATTAACCTGAAATTTGAATTTTTAATCCAAATAAAGAACCTTACTTAGAAACATTAACTATGAACATTAAACTAGTAATTAATATACGTAGAAATGTGTAACATCAACAAAGAAGAAGCGAATTTTCTGATTATGAAACATAGAGGAACTGAGTGCCTCCACGTGGCAACTTATGGTCCGTCTGATTGAGAAGCATCCTATCGATCTTTCATCCCCGATGTTAGTTGGGGGGGAGAGAGAGAGAGAGAGAGAGAGAGAGAGGTTCATTAGTGAGTTCTTTTAGTGCATACTACAGACAGAACCAGAAGCGTTTTGTTCAGACAAAAGCTTTTTCACTTTCGTTTCATAGAATCTGTAACTAAATCTCAGAGAGAGAGAGAGAGAGAGAGGCGGACGGGGATTTGGGGGTAAGAGAGACTTAAATTCCGTGCGCAGAGCAGATGAGAGAGAAAGCGTTATGGCGGCGTTGCAGAAAACTAGAGAGAGATTAGCCACTCACCTCTAATTCCTCTCTTCCTCCTTTTTTTTCCCTTTCTCTATAGTTTCGTCACTTAACTACTTTCATTACTGCAACTAAGAAAAACAAACAACACCTTGCTGTCGGAAGAGAGAGAACATCGAATCTCTTGACCAATTTCGGCTCAACCCTAGCTTGAAGGACGAGAACAATTAGAACCCATGAAAGATGAGGTTAAATTCAGTGCGTACAAAGCATCGGAATTACCAGATTCCGGGTTTCATGGTAATTAGGGTTTTGTGAATTATGGGTA
This sequence comes from Gynandropsis gynandra, assembly GCA_036759665.1. Classification (NCBI taxonomy): domain Eukaryota; kingdom Viridiplantae; phylum Streptophyta; class Magnoliopsida; order Brassicales; family Cleomaceae; genus Gynandropsis; species Gynandropsis gynandra. The sequence goes on along the minus strand of CM071874.1, from coordinate 1,319,239 downwards.
TTGCTTCTTCTAGATTAGGGTTCAAGGCGTTAGGTCGAAGAAAATGGCAGGAATTTTCTCATTAGGATCAGGGGGTGGAGGAGGAGGAGGAAACGAAGACGAAGATCAACAGAAGACTTGGCTTTGGTACCGGAACACAAACCCTAACGCCTCAAGCTCCAATAACCAGCAAATATGGCAGCCAGAACAAGAGCCACAGCCGCAGCAAATGCTCATGCAACATCAAAGCCTCGATCTTTATCCGGCTGGTCAGATCGACGTCTCTGATTTGCCCACGTCATCAAGATCTGTCACCATAAGCTGTCGGGATTGCGGGAACCAAGCCAAGAAGGGCTGTGCACACATGCGGTGCAGGACTTGTTGCAAGAGCCGAGGCTTCGACTGTCCCACTCACGTGAGGAGCACGTGGGTTCCCGTCGCTAGACGCCGCGAGCGCCAACAGCAGATGGCCTCCGGCGGAGAAGGAGGAGTGAATATCCCGAAGCGGCCGAGGGATACATCCTCCACAGGTTTAGTTTCTTTCAACGATCTTTAATTGTTTGATTTTTTTTAATAACAAAGAACAATGACCATGTAAACGTTCCAATATATACTATGAGTTTATGTTGAGTTATGTGGTTTGTGTTAGGGACGTTAGACATGGGAGAGGCGGTGTTTCCGCCGGAAGTGAACTCAGAAGCGGTTTTCCGGTGCGTTAGAATGAGCGGTATCGACGACAGAGAAGGCCAATACGCTTATCAGACGATGGTAAACATAAGCGGTCACGTTTTCAAGGGAATTTTATATGACCAAGGCCCTGAAAGCAGCCACAACATCAGCGGCGGTAGCGGCGGAAGTGACCATCAGAGCTCCTCTGCAGGGGTCGGCGGAAACGGAGGACATCCCTTTCATCCAGCGGTGACCGCCGGAGCTTCTTCTAGCCACGCCGGAGGAGGAACTTCGCCGATGTTTGTGGACCCATCAGCTTATTACAATTCGAGTAATCTAAATATGTTCATGCCAGGTACGCAATTCTACCATCAGAATCCAAGATCTTGATCAATTATAACGTTCGCGTTAATCAAAATTTGATTTTTCATGTGTAATGTTTTGTTTTATTTCTTAAGTTTAAAACTTTGGTATAATCATAATTGATGTAATCATGAGGAGAGGATCATGAATTTGGCCTACCAAAATGCGAAAGATCTTCACTTGTTAATGTAAACTTTCAAATCTTAATTAATATCATTTAGTTTCAAAAATGTTGTCGTTATTATCACGTGCATTTACGTACATCGTCCTGAATATAAATATATAATATACGCATATGTATATAAATTCATTAATTATCACGTATAGAGTAAGTACGTATGGTACAATATGTAGATCTTATAATATATTTTTTCATTGCGTCGCATATATATATATATATATATAGACACATTATATTAAAGTCATTAGACAGAGTATAGATTTTTTTTTAATCATGAAAGTGTTTGACCCTTACAATTTAATATATCTCAACGGAATGAGTTTTTTATCATATGATCATAACTACGACATAATTTTTTTTGACCCGTGAGTTATATAACTATTGTATAATGGGGAAAACTAAATTTTATATGTTTTATATTCTCGAAAATTAAGTGAAATGTGCATATATGGAGCGATTAAAACTTATAATTAAAAAAAAACAGGAATATTATTTTATGTGGTATGGTCCTATATATTCGTCGGTTGCGCAGGTCTATTATTTCTCCTCTTTCAGAGTGCAACGGTGCTAAATTAAAAAATAAAATAAAAATAAAAACTATATAAAAGGGAGATTTTATAAAACGAAACTCGTGGTTAATGTAAAAATAATTAGTCGGTCGTCTGTTGCTTTTACGTGCCTATGATTAGAGCTTTGTCTATAAAGAGTAATCCGAATAAATGCCAATGCTTCGTTTCTTTGGTTATCGTGTTGGGAAAAGGATATTCCATCCTCTTTAAGCCATAAAATAACTAATTTTTTTATAAAATAATCCATCACATTAAATGCACAAAATATATTAATAAAAAAAATCCTTCAATTAAAGATGCTTATAAAAGTAAAACAACATAAAAACAACCCCCCAGAAATATATATAATTTTGTATGAATTTATACTATATATATGTATGTATCCATTCCTCATAATTTATACATTATATTAAAATCTTTCATAACATTAATATACACGATTTTATTTATCTAGTTATACATTCTATACATCACATTACTTTCCGCTTCATAAATTTTTTCCTTTTCGAAGGTCCATATTTTTCTCCCATTTCGGACATTATCTTGTTTGCTCTTTCTACTTCTTTTTCATTCAAACCTAATTAGAAATAAAAATATAATCTAAAAATATTCTAATATTTATATATTTAGGATGATTTTTTTTAAAAAAATATTTAAATTAATTTTAATAAAATTATATACATAGCATATTATAAGATAATATATGAATTGGACTCGTTTAATCTTGTTAGACTCTTTCTCCAAATAAAAATGTTAAAATCCTTAATAAATATATAACGATGTCTCTGATTTTAGGCAAAAAATCTAGATGTAAAACCCACATGTAAATAAAACATTAAATATGTTCCACCAAATAATTAAGAAGAGGACATTTTGCATATATGCAATTTCATTTTTATTTTGTTAGAACGTAAACTCATTATAAAAAAATATATAAGACAACCAAATGTTATATATACATACACATATATCCAACATTTTCTTAGACTTTTTTTTTTTATCAACCAAACTGCTTTTGGAAGTTCATTCATTTTTTAAAGAGGAAAACATTTTCCCTCCTGTCTTTTAGGAGGACAATTTTCTTCCTGTTTATCCAAAATTTTCGACCATTATGTGACTGTATGTTTATGTGTATGTACAGAACTATACATACATCTATATACACGTATTGTGTATCTATATATGTTCAGCGGAAATGGCTAAATATGAAAGGAAAGTCCATTAGGTTAGAGATAAAAACCTGAGTTTTGTCAAAAGCTTTGGCCCCTTGGGATGTGCCTTGTCTCGCAAGTTACCACTTGATCTCACAAAGGAAGAAAGCCTCGTAGGATGAGAGAGAGAGAGAGAGAGAGAGAGAGAGAGAGAGAGAGAGAGAGAGATTTAATGGAGGAAGAATGTAGCAGAGGATGGAAATAAGGGGGAAAGGAAGAGGGTACGTACATGTAGCAAAAGCTGTGGGAGAAGACAAAAGATCTTTAGGGTTTTGGATTAAGAAGTAATAATAGGGTGGGGATGAAATTGGCCAGTGATTCAGTAACCTATGGTGTGCCCATCTTTCAGCTTTTCTTCTTTTCTTTTCCCTTTGGACACATATATATATATAATACCTTTACTTACACTCACATGTGTTGTGTATATATGTTATCTACGTACATATATAACACCTTTACTTACACTCACATGTGCATGTTGTGTGTATATGTATCTACATACATACATACTTGCTTGAGTGGTCCTATAAACTACTTGTTTTGCAAATCCCTCAAGAACCAAATTGTGTTCTCTTTTGGTCCATTTACATCACATGGCTCATTTCGTGTCAGTAATTTACATGTTAATTTGGATTCACCAAAGAAATTAATCGCCATTAATACCATTGTTGTTGTGCAAGACTCTCATTATACCATTGTCAATTGCCGAAATACTCTTGTTGCCTTCAAAGCTTCCGAGTGGCCTCTAAGACACCCAAAATTGTCCTTTTGTTCATAACTATAAGTTAACCTAACAAATATGTTAAGGGGAAGATAAACCTAATCTTAAAATCTAGACACAAAGTTTATTTAATTTTATATATAAAAATTCATTATTCAAATTATGATAAGTTGTTTCACATCGGTTAGGATATGAACTTTGAACTCACATATGTGGTACTAAACAACCTTAAACTCTTGAGCTAACTTTTGGATTACTTAGACCAAAACCCATATTTCACATGGTATCAGAGTTAAGTTCGTCCTGATTTGAATATACCGATGTTGGACCTCCGATTGCGATGTCCACGCTCTAGGATCGAACCTGGACGCGAGGGGAGTGTTATGATAAGTTGTCTCACATCGATTAGGACATGAACTTTAGACTCATATATATAGTACTGAGTAACTCTAAACTTCTGAACTACCTTTTGGGATTAGTTAGATCCAATTCACAATTCATACATTAGTTGATGAGAGAGAAGATAGATAATGAAAATTCAAATATTAAAGTTAGCTTGAAGCAGCTCCAAGGAGGATATCCTTTAACCTTCTTACCATTCATCGTTGCCTTCTCGTGGATGAAGCATTCGAACAGTACAGATCCCGATCTGTTAAACTCATCTCGTCGCATGTATACCGCAGTAAAAATCCACTCTAGTTATGAAACGAGTATAATAAACTTGTGTTTCAATCGTTTTTCTAGGCATGAAAGATTCAACAAAAGAATAGGACAGTATTAAATTAATCAGATTCTTTTATATCTATTGAATGCTTACCCTAATTGGAAGGATTGGACCAAAAATCTTTCAACCAAATCGTTGGTTATGTACTTGTCCAAGAATTTGGAAGACTTTCATGGCGAGGATGGTAAAAAGAGGAATCAAATCTTATTATTAATTATTAAAAGTAAAAATTAATAGAATATTAGATATACGGATTGATGTTGGGGGTGTTCCGAGAATCGAACTCGGGACCTCTCGCACCCGAAGCGAGAATCATACCACTAGACCAAACACCCTTTTGCTGGTCTTTGTTGGAAATACTCCTTTTTACGTCCTCTTTTATTCTCTTCTTATTTTTCCACTACCTATCACGAGATCTCTATTTTTTTAATCCCATAAATTTTTTAACTTTCATGAAAAAATATACGAACAAACTCTTTTATTTTTGTTCATTTCAAATTAAAGAACATGCATTTAATTTTTCTTGTAATACGTTATATTCTTTCGAGTTATTATAATTCTAAATATTCAACAAAAATCAATATATTAAAAGTTTAAGTTTTTCCTGCCTTCTCGTGCATTCTCGCTCCTTATGCATCCACGTCAGCTTCTTTTTTTTTTAAATAACAAAATCAGTCTTTATTTCTCTTAATTACCCATTCGCCTGTTCCTCTCCCACAAATTACTGTATTCCTTCAATTTCTCCGACGTTCTCTTTATCTTCATTCTCCTGTTCCTCTCCCACAAATTACTGTATTCCTTCAGTTTCTCCGACATTCTCTTTATCTGCATCCATGATATCCTCTTTTATCTCAGTATCTCCATGACAGTTCTCGCTACTTTGACTGGAGAGATTCTTCCTCTCCGTGCCTCCTCCGCCGGAAAGAGGAGTATCTGAAGGTCTGTTGCAGAGACTATCGCTAGAGCGGACCTTCGACGTCGACGGCACGAAGTATGTGGGTTTGGAATCGGAAACCTGTTCCATCTGTATTGACGGTTTTTTGGATTCGGACAAGGAGCTCACGCAGTTGTGCCGACGAGACATCTCCGATGATTCTTCGAGTGGCTTCGACGGAACAATTCTTGCCCGTTGTGCCGACGAGAGATCTCCGATGATTGAAGATACCAGGTGAAATATTGGGTTCGGGGTTTTAGGGTTTTAGCGCATATCATTTTTCCTCTGTCGTCTGTAGTCTACCAAATTTTCCGTTGTCTCAGGTGATTGATAAAAGCATGTGAAACCCTGGGATTGGGGTTTTAGGGTTTGCGATTTTGTTTTGGTAAACGGTGTTAGGGTTTTATTAATTTCATGTCTGTTGGCTTTCGTCTTCTCTTTACTGCTTACCATTATCCTGAGTTACAGATTAGAGAAACTTACAAAAAGATTCTAACAGACGTCGTAAGAAAGATCCCAAGCCCTGAAGCTGGCAATGATGCCTTGTACGTGGAACGTATGCGCCTTGTGAATGTGGAACTAAGGTTGTTCTCATTGCTTTCTGTCACAATTCAGTGGCTTCACCTTTGCACTTAGAGAAGATGAATTTCAGTTGCAGAAACGAACGAAGAGAAAGTTTAATGGAAATTCCCTGTTGCCTTTTACTGAAGATCTTGAGAATGGCAGCGGGGAAGCGGATGGGGAAAACAGTAAACGAAATTTTATTCATATATCTTGAATATTGACATTTTTA
>CM071874.1:1237893-1312756 GCA_036759665.1 Gynandropsis gynandra | reverse complement strand
TAAGTTTTTCCAAACCATTTCAATGGTAGGTTTTATTTTTTGTTTACTTTTGTGTTCGTTATGTAGTTGCTCTGTCTTCTTTACAACTAAAATGTAGTTTAAAATGGATCTTTGTCATTATGTTCTTCTGTAGCTGGAACCCAACTATGGATGTACGTTGAACACGTTATCTAAATCATTGTTTCTGGTAAGACCACCATTTTGTACAAGCTCAAACTTGGAGAGATTGTGACCACTATTCCGACCATTGGTGAGTATTTCAATATCCCTCCTCTGTCTTACTTATTTTTCTTTCCAAATCCCGAATTTTGGTTAGTTTAATTGTTTCCAGATTAAATTTTGCATTCTTATAAGTACAATTAACTGAATGATGAATGACTCGGTATCTGGAACTGATTCTTTTATCAGGATTCAATGTGGAGATAGTGAAATACAATAACACCAGCTTTACCGTATGGGATGCCGGGGTCAAGACAAGGTTATGTCAGATACACTTTAGATTTATTTTTTCTGCATTAACACAAAATTTGATTGTATTTTATATTGACTGATTTTCTCTACTCAAGTTTGGAATATGGGATATACGATAGCAATTTTTATTGTGCTACTTGGAATATGTTGTGTTTAGAATATGGCTTGGTCTACTCAATTTTGCTTTTGCTTCTGGTTTTAGCATTGTTTTTTTATTTGAACTAAAATCTAGAATGAAAACCAGTCTCAGCAAGTCTTTTTTTTTTTTATCTTTTTAATACAGAGTAGAGTAGGGTTAATTTAGATTTGAATTTGAGGTTGGGATGATATATATATGGATCGAATGTTTCACCAAATTTTGTCCGATTATTTGCATTTCTCTTTAAAGTTATTAAATTTTTTTACGTAATTCCAACACATTTGTAAAAACAGTTATACAAATCATCGCCCGCGCATCGCGCGGGATCTTTTTCTAGTCTCACTAATTATGGTGCGCAATTAGATGAAAGAAATTCCAGCAAGAAAAATAAAGTGCACACATAAAATTTACCATATATTTATACAGATCCTTACCACTTTTTTGGTTCTTGAAAACAAAACAAGAAACGTAAAAAAAGATGATCACATGTTTCTTATGTGTAGATTGGATATATATGTATTAACAAATACTTAATTCAAAATATTTATAATTATTTAATTTTGTAAAAAACATATATAAATAAATAAAAGTTTAGTATTTATAAAAATATTTATAAGTGCTAAATTCATAATATCAAATGACAATGAAAACAATATCATAAAAAATAAATTACCAAAAACGGATGTCGAGCGAAGATGATGTGATCGAAAGACGAGGATGAAGGCAATAGATAAAACTAAAGATAGAGACGAAACAAAGATAAAGATGAGAGACGAAGGCGATTGACAAGAGATTAACGCAAAGATGACATACGAGAGACGACAAATGAGAAACAATGGCAAATGTGAATGTAAGGATGAAGACAAAGACGATGATGAGAGACGAAGACGAGAAAGAATGACTCAGACGAAAACAGTAGACGAGAAACAATGCAATAAATATAAGAAGATGAATACGATGATAAAAGAGAAGACGACAAAAGATGAACGCGATGATGAATATCGACGTTAGTTTGTATTTTAAGTACCACAAAAACATCGTTATGGCATAACTTTTAAAATTTAAAAAATGCCTCGAGATTAGTCAGACGTTTGGAAACGCCCAACAACAAACTCGTTGATTTTCTTTTTTCATTTCAAATTTTCAAAAAAAAAAGATCTTTTTCAATCTAACATGCATTTAATTTTCTTTTTAAAACATTATATCTTTTCGAGTTATTATAATTCTAAATATTCAACAAAAATCTCACTAATTATACTGCATGTTCGATGAAAGAAATTCGAATAAGAAGAATAAAGTGCACACACACGAGTTCTTTCCTTTATCAATTTGAAAAGTACATCTCGATTCGAAAACTTCCAAAGAGATTCACTAGAGAGAACTTAAAGTTTTGACTATAAATTTATGTTGAAAATTACTCACTCACATATGCATAAACAACAAGACCACATATTTATACAGATTCTTACAACCTTTGATTCTTGAAAACAAAACAAGAAACGTGAAAAAGATGATCATGTGTTTCTCATATGTGGATTGGAATATATATATATATATATTATAATATTTATATTTAATATAATTATAATCTAAATACTTAATTCGAAATAATTATAACTATTTAATTTTGTAAAAAAACACATACATACAAACAAGTAAAATTTAATATTTATAAATACTAAATTCACAATACTCAGACCACAATGAAAAATAATACCATAAAAAACAAATTACCAAAAACGAACATTGAGTGAAGATGATATCAATCGAAAGGCGAGGGGGAGAGATGAAACCGAGAGTAGAGATGAACCAAGCACAAAGTTAAAAGACGAAGGCGGTTGACAAAAGATGAAGGTAAAAATGACATGCGAGAGATGACAGACGAGAAACAGAATGTAAGGATAAAGGTCAAGGCGAGGATGAGAGATGAAGGCGAGAACGAGAGATTCGGACAAAAAGAACAGATGACGAGAGACAATGTAATAGATAGAAGAAGACGAATGATAAAAGATGAACATGAGTGAGGATGAACATTGGTGTTAATTTGTTTCTTTAAGTACCACAAAAAACTCGTTTTGGCATCACTTTTTTTTATCATACAAATTTTCTTATAAAAAAAACTCTATAACTGTTTGTTGTTTATATTTCTCTTGTCGGGCTAACTTATTCATGTCCTAAGCGGTGATGATCATGGCTTAAAGTTTGTTCAATGCATGCCCATAAGAAGAACCCATCTATTGCACAACATGAAGACTATATAAGTGTTTGTCATGTCCAAATGAAAACCAACCAAAAGACACAATATTACTCATAAGAGGCTTCAACCAATAGTTTGAAAGATATGAACCACAAAGGTTACCAAAGCAAGCCTTGATGAATTCCGAGTGCATCAACGCCTCAGGCCCTCAACGACATAAGAGGCGTAAAGATCCCTTCAGATTCAAATCAAGCAAACGAATCGTGGGTCGAACATTTTTATGACTTTGAACACTTTGATGATTTAAAAGTATAAGATTGCGGAGTTGTCTTAAGACTTACATGGAATGCTTGATGGCTTCAATGGCAGCTTCGGATGGAAGGAATCCTTCCACATCTACTTTCTTGTTTTCGTTCTTCTTATCTGTAATGTTTAAGTTGGGTAAAAGCAAAACAAGAACGATGAAATGTTCTTTATCTTAAGTAAAATATGATCTACAATTAGTGGATACAGTCCTCAAAGAAGCGACGGATTTCAGCTAAGCGATGAGGAGGAAGCTCTTTGATGTCCTTATAGTGACGGAACTCAGGATCATCAGCACATACAGCAATAATCTTGTCATCCTTTTCACCCTGCAATAGCCTTTCTTGTTTCAATCTTGCTAGAACAATTTGTTTTGCATTCGTATAACCGTGTCACTATTGCCGTTGAGAGAATAAACGATGCGGGTATACCTGATCAATCATGGGCATTAAACCAATAGCACGAGCACGGAGGAAAGAACCAGGCAACACAGGCTCCTACACAAGAGAAAATCAGTCATTAAGCTTGTTTTAGGGACAACGTTGACTGTGTTAAATACGGATTTCTATAGAATTGTGTAAACACATGGACACGGAAACAAGAAAGTACCTGCATCAGTATCAGGACATCTAGCGGATCACTATCCTCACAAATGGTTCGAGGAATGAAACCATAATTGTGAGGGTACACAATTGAAGAGTAGAGAACTCGATCGACCTAGAAATGACGTGACCATTGGTTAGATTTGTTGCTTCATTTGCTTTGTGTGGTCAAGGATTTTCTGTATGAATACTTACAGCTAGCAAAATGATATTTATATTCTTCGATATTCATCCGATATCACCATTGAATTAAACCAAATGATAACACTCATCATAATCATACAACCGAATCTCACACGAAATTATGCAAAATGCATTTAGAGACAACTACCTTAATAAGGCCGGATTTCTTGTCTAGCTCGTACTTCACCTTCCCTCCTTTGCTAATCTCTATAACCTGTCAAAGCGAATCAATAAGATTACCAATCAGGCAAACAACAGAGCAGAAAAGTTCTCTAATTCGTTCATACGACGTCGAAAGGTCTAAATATTTTGATATGCATATAAAAATGAGAAAGCTTACGCAGTTGAAAACAGCTGGTGCATCGGGTCCTGCTTGATTCAAAAATCAACATCAACATTGGAATTTTTCAGGCATTCAAGAAAACCCTCAATTGGACATCCTTATAAATCATTAAAGATGTTGATTTACCGTAACAAAGACAAGACTACATGTACTTAAATGTCCGAGGTAAAAATCCAATTACATCAAACACAAGGTCACAGTACCGATCTCTAAGTCATGCCAGGGATGAGCAGCGACTGATCTGTACGTCATGGACGAAAGAATTCTCTCATTTAGGACAACTTTGGAGTTTCTGAGAGGGAAATTGGCGCTCCGAACACTTCCTTCACCATTGTCAGCCATTTCAACAGGCACCACAACTAAAACAAAAATCAAGCATAGCACAGATTAAGTTCAGAAAAGAACTCTGCATTTGTTCTGAGGTGAATCAAAACAGAACACGATGTTCAATTACAATGAAATCTAACGATCTAACGATCTACCAACAATTAGATCATTGAAAAACACATAGAAAATTGGTACAAACCCAGAAAAACCTTATATGTTCCAGACTAATACGATACGAAATCGTTCTTGGCCCATAAATATCGACATCCAGATTCAAATTTGATTTAATTTGTGGTAATACAATACTCACTAATCCACCTCCCTACCATTTACTGACAACTAATCATCCAGAGAAAATCACATCCCATGAAACTACAACAATCACCTTCTCTTGAGAAACTATTCCAAGAACGAAAATGGTTATTGAACATGCAAATGAGCAAAGGCTGTACTAATTCTCAGAGAAAATGAACAGAATCGAAACTAAAACATATTTCAGTAATCCAAACAAAAGACCATCAAAGAATTGTTCGAGACGATGAACGGTAAGCGAACAATCTCAGAACATGAAATGAAACCGATCAAATCATAAAATCAAACAAAACCATAACGCAACACCTGAAACCAATCACAATGACGGAGCTCAAAACGGACAAACATGGAACGAAACCGACAAAAACAAGCAAATTAATGGCAGATCAGTAAACAAATAGCCATTACGCAGTCCTTGAAACATATCGGATTAAACCAAAATAGAGAATCTAAAACCGAATATCACCAACCTAGAGAAGAATCAAATCAAGTATCCAGGACCGATTTCGTAAACAATATCAAACAAATATGAACAAAAAAGCGAGAGATGATAATGATCTTACGGAAACAATTACGCGAAAGCTCCAAAAAATTCGAATCTCAGAGAAAACTTAGCAGTTACACTGTTATCCATGTGCGTGTATGTGTGTGTTAGTGGCGCTTCTTAATGGACGTTGAAAGAAGAAGAAGAGGAAGAAGAAGATGACGTCACTTTTTCTTCTGGTGGTTGTTAGTTCAGCGTAGGGTCCACGCTGAATCTGGTACGTTGAATTCTAAAGTGAAATGATCTGACGGCTATAAAATCTTAAAGCTTTTCGGGATTTGATTTTTTTAAAAAATAGGCCTTTTTGTTTTATTCGAAAACAAATCACTGTTCGACACGTGTCATTAAGATTAGTCCGAGCATATACTCAAATTCGATACTCCTTTTCGATTTAAATAATGGTTTTTTTGTTTATTTGTTATAAATTTAATTCATCTTACCAAAATAGGTAGGTCTAAATAAGAGAATATACATATTTTAACATCAGAAGTATTCGGCTGATGTGTATTTCGGCTGATGTGTATATTCCTAAGACAAACTTTTCCTATTATATTTGTTACTACTTTAAAAAGGGAGGTATTGGATTAATATTTCGAAAAAAATATAACGATTTTGTGTCGTTTAAAAAAATCTATATTGAATTATAATTTTATGGAATTATAATAAGATTTATGTTAATCATTCAGAATATTAAGTGCGTTGCATGTTATAAAATTTGGTGTGTATAGGAAAAATATCACCACTATGGTGTCACATCACATGGGAGATTATCAAATCACAAACCAAAGGCAACATAATTGAATCATATTTACAAAATAGGTAAAAATTATAATTCAAAATTTAAGAAAATTTAATCAAATATAGAATCTAAGATTGGAAAAATATCTAAAAAAATTAAATCATCATGTTTTCTCAAAAATAAACTCATTGCTTAAAATTTATAAGTCTAGATTTTATTTCTATTGAAATTTAATAATTTACATTTTTTAAATTTTGTTATGACATATCATCAACATTCGAAAACGAGGTTAAAATTACTGTGGACTCATGTTATATTTAGGAGTTTATATAAAACATTTTTTTTCATCAAAAACTCTAGGTAGGTTTTTCACAATGACCATTAATGCAGAGGTTGAATGTTATAATTAGATGTGTAAAGGTTATTAGTGTCATTCTCTAAATATTTTTAGAGTTTTATTAATTCTTGTATAAATATCTGATATATAATTAACAAAATAATTAACTCTCTTTTTATGGTATCAGAGTTGTAATTTGTCTAACGACATAAAATATTTTTTTTTTGTGTATGAGAGGCATTTCGACATTTTGAAAATGAATATGATGTGGTTTCGACATCTTGAATCAAACACAAAATAACTAAGACACAAAATGAATCAGACACAAAATAATTAAGCCTCCTTTATGGTATCAGAGGCATTTCGACATCTTGAAAATGAATTCGACGTGGTTTCTAAACATTTACCACCTTAATAAAAGGCAATTAGATGTAAATGGATCTATAAGATTTAATAACATTCGGATGGTACGGTGGAGAACAATACAAAAATCGTTTTTTTTGTAATAATCAAGTTGAAAACATTAATTATTACGACGAGACATTTGCAGTTCATCCTTTACTGTAATAATATCTCGGGGTTTGCAGCCCGGGAGGGGCCAGGCCAAACCGACCAAAAATGACAACAAAATGAACATACTTAGTTGTGGAGATACTCTTAATTGAGAGGTTCATATATCTATCTTGGTTGTTACGGCCCTCGCGGGAAATAGTGAGAGAGATGCACATAATACTCTTATACATGGTGATTGACATGATGAAGTATACGAAGCTCTCGTATAGTTTTTGAGATGGAAGAGGTCATCGAGTTTGTCGTTTCCATAAATCTTTGCATAGTATCAAGCATATTCCAATGTGTTGATTTATTAAGTTGTCTGATGCTTTACTTTGCTATGATTTTGTCTAATTATTGGTAAATTATTCGTTGTTTAGCCTTCACAAAGGTGACGTTCACATAAACATCTTGATATATATATATAGATGATTTTATAGTCTGTGGTAACTCCCAATATCACATTCAACATTCAAGACTTATTTGAGCTAGTCTCTTCAGATAAAGAACCTGGATACTCTAAAGTGCTTTTTTAGTATTTAGATTGATCGCAACACATCTGCCATATATCTATGGTAGAAAAAAAATATTCACTCGATATTATTTATGAAGTGTGATTGTTGAGATCTAAACCATAATTCCTTTTAATGGAACATAACCATTGCTTGAGACTCTCCACAAAACCACTTCTTTCTGATCCATACGTTTTTTACTTATCGTTGGTTGACTTGTTTACCTATGCATCACCCGTTCAGATTTGTTTTACAATATTCATAGGTGATCATAGTTTCTCCAAAAAATCCATGGTTAACCATTGATATGCTTCTTCACATGTAGTTCCTTATTTGAAGATTACTCCAACATTGATTTATCCATAGTAGTTTGGTGTGATTCAGATTAAACGAGTTATCATTGCACTCGTTGTTCGGTCACTGGTTGATTTCTTATTCTAGCTAGTTCACTTATTTGTAAAGATAAAAAAGTATGAAACAAAATTTTATTCATCTACTGAAGCTAAATATCATATAATTATCATGATTTTTTATAAAATCAAATGATTAAAATCATTATTTGATAGTGTGGGTATCTCACACTATTATGTTGTTCAGTTATATTGTGACGATCAACATTCTTAATGGTTAAAGTCAATGAATCCTGTTTTTTGTAAACCTACAAATCACATTAATGTTCACTAAATCACATCATCATTTCGTTCACAATGAATATTTTAGTAAAAATATTTATCGTATGACATATTTTTACTCGTGATTAATTTATCGATATTCTAATGAATTCATTTAAAAAAAGATTTGACGTGTTTGCTTTTAAATTAACCATATAAATCTTTCCCACCAATTTGAAAAGAATAATAGGGAATACAATTAATTATAAATAATAATAATAATATTTTGAAATTTATTTTGGATAATTAATTTGATGTAATGTATATAAATATATAAAAAATGTTAATTAATAAAGATAATTTATTTTTTTCGTGGTAATAATTATCATATTTTGTGTTTTATTCTCTTCTTTTCTATATATATCATTTTAATATATCGTGTAAAATATGTTGGGTGATTCATGGAAATTGAAGCCACAAGAATCTTTCATGGGCCCAAACCGACACTTGCTTGGCCTAACGACTAACATTGCTACACGTGTCCACAACATCACTTAGTCCCCACGTCATCCATACTTCCGTTTAAACAATTTGAAAATCAGAAAAAGAAAAAAAAACAGGAAACTTTTCTCGTCGCTTTCCCAGAGCCGAGAAAATTTCGTCGGAGAGGGAAAAAACGTTGATTACTGTTCAAGAAAATTCTACAGTATAAGGTAAGTTTGTGGTCTTGATTTCCGTTGATTTTCCTCTGGCGGATTAATAACCGAAGATCATATGCACTTTCTCTTGTTTTCTCTTACATCGATCTGATCGGACTTTTTTTTAGGTTAATTGGACTAGAAAATAGCTGTTGGGTTTCAATGAAGGAATCGAGAAGTGACAGCACTGTTGAAGATTCACCATTGGTGAAATGGAGAAGCGATTTCTCAATTTCATTCCAGAATTACTTGGATAGTTGTGCCCCTCATATTGGCCGGAGGTGGCTGGTGACTTTGGTGGTGGCTGTGATCTATGTATTTAGGGTTTACTACATTCAAGGGTTTTATGTCATCTCCTATGGCCTCGCTACTTACCTCTTAAACCTCTTGATTGGTTTCCTCTCTCCCAAGGTTGATCCAGAGCTTGAGGTTTTTGATGGTACCTCTTTGTCAATGAAATCTTCTGATGAATTCAAGCCTTTTGTTCGTCGCCTTCCTGAGTTCAAATTCTGGTGACTACCAATTCAGTTTGATTAATATGCCTTCGATTCATCTGCTATAGAATTGAATGCCAATCCTCATGGATTTTTTATTTTTCTGCCAAATTGCTTCAGGTATGCTGTAACGAAGGCTTTTGTGGTTGCATTTATAATGACGTTCGTCTCTCTTTTGGATGTTCCTGTGTTCTGGCCGATCTTGTTGTGTTATTGGTTGTTTCTTTTCATTCTCACCACGAAACGCCAAATCGTGCATATGATCAAGTACAGATATATTCCTTTCAACTTTGGCAAACAGGTAATCAGCTCATGGTTCATTTCTGTGAATTTCAGTCTTTATAACACTCGCCTTAAGATCATCTATATTTAGGGGTGGGCAATCCGGGTTTCGATCCGGGTTCCACAGATTCGGTCTGGGTTCGGATTATGAAAAAATGAACCCGAATTGGAACCATATGTTTTTCGGTCCGGATTCCTCGGGTTTCGATTCAGGTTTTGGAATATTGAGCCCAAAATAACCCGGATTATATTTGGTTTATTTGGATATTTTGAATAATTCGGATTCTTCGGATAATCTGGGTTGTTTGGTTACGGTTAATGCAGGTTCTTCGAGTTCCGATCCGATCCGGATTTCATGGGTTTTTTGGGTTCTTTAGCATTTTTTATAATTCAAGTAAAAAACAAAAATTTAGGGTTTTTAAAAAAAAAAGTTTTGGTTTGTTTGGGTTCTCCGAACTCGTATCGAATCGACCTGAACCCCAACAGATTTGTGGGTCACCCAAATGACTCGTGAGTTGGATTTTTCGGGTCAGTCCGATTAACCGAATTGCCTACCCCTATATATATATATATATATATCCATTGTGTATGTCTGAAACTTTGCTTAACATAGAATCCTGAACATAGCTTGTGTTGATTGTGATAGAAGCACAATGGCAATGCTAAACATAGGCAGAGCAATTCATCGTCTGGGAATTAAAAGGTACAATTTTGTGCATCTTCCAGTTGCAGTATTTGATGCAAAATTGAGCAATCTTCCTCATAAGCTGATCTTCACTTTGAAGGGTAGCAATGTAATTACAAATGTATATTTACAACAAAATGGTAATTACAGAAACGACGACCACCTTAAACCGGGAGATTTGCAAATAAGATCTGTTAGGTTTTGTATGAACTTCACATGTACATAGAAGCTTTTCTGCAAGCTTTCTTTGTGGGTTAATCGAATAGGATGAGCTTTTATACATATAGTATAATTATATACCATTTGGGTTCTGTTGTAGTTTTAGATATAGATTGTACAAGACAATCATTATATACACTTTCATTTGCAAAACCATAAGCATGTGATCAAACCTAGGGTGTGACGAGCGGAAACATTGCTTTCACGTTTGGCGGCGTTTTGTTTCATTTTATCTGAATGGT
Organism: Gynandropsis gynandra; assembly: GCA_036759665.1. Taxonomy (NCBI): domain Eukaryota; kingdom Viridiplantae; phylum Streptophyta; class Magnoliopsida; order Brassicales; family Cleomaceae; genus Gynandropsis; species Gynandropsis gynandra. The sequence goes on along the minus strand of CM071874.1, from coordinate 1,301,964 downwards.
AGAAACCTTGTGTTTGTGGGTGACCACGACCAGAAACGAACGTCTGAAAAACCGTTGCGATTGCGTTTTGAGCAAAATTACTAAAATAGACAACTTTTAACAAACGAATTTATTTAAATTTTGTTGTTTAGGGTATTTTTGTAATTTTATTAAAAAACGTACCGAAACATAAATGTAACGTAACATCATTCCGGATTTTAAAATTCTATGGTTCACCGTGTTTACGGATGACTGTGGCTTCCCCATTCAGATTTACTGTCGCTCGTAGTCGTCAGAAAATGCAGTCATCGCGTTTGCGGACGACTGCGACTCCATCGGTCAGAGTCTTATATATGTATCTGCCACGAGTTTCGAACTAAAGAACCATACTTTAGAAAATCTATTCTACTAATTTCATATTTATTTCCTTTTTTGGAATTGAAATTAGTAACCCATTGTTGCATTTAAGGCATAGACTCTTGAAAACTTGATTTTTAAGGACTCAAATCTTGGTTGATTCAATCTTGAGTGAAAGAGTGATCTTTTAGATGAAATATGCCCTAACAAAAGGTGGATATATTGAATTTCAATTAAAAATTTTGAAATTCACGATATAACAATTCTTTTACGTTCAATTTCAATCCTAAAATGTCCAAATCAATGTTATCTATGCTCTAATATCGTTTCATTTGTTGTAAAGCCAGGACCAAATTAGATATATATGCTGTGAATATTCGATTGTTTGTATTTGTATTCGGCGAATATCTAAATTTATTATTTGTATTTGTAAATTCGTATATATGTAAATATGAATATTTGTCAGATATACGGATATCCGTCGGATACACGGATATCCGTATCTGAACCTAAATTCTTTTTAACATATAAATATATATAAAAAATTTAATAAAATAACCAATAATCATCAAATATAATCTAAAACTAAAATTTAAATCGCATAAAGATAAAATGATACATAATATAAATAAAACAAAACACCAAATTGTCACGTTCATCTCGACATCAGTTATTTAAATTTAGTTTCGTCGATTATTTTAGAAATATCGTCAATTCACTTAAAACAATGAAACAAATTGTTAGATTATACACTAAAATCAAATTTGAAAAAAAAAAAAAAACCAAATATTTAATAATTTCTGTCTTTTTTTCGTATATTGTAATGTCTCTATGACATTATCTAATCTGTTTGGATTAAAATCAATCTTGAATGTAAATTAAATCTTCAACAATATTAATTATTTTAAAATATTTGATATTTTAGTCCTTTAATCGTGAATATATTGTATACTTGTCTATATATTTATATAATAAGTGTTTAAATAAGATTTATAATATTTTTTATTTCTAACATGATCATTAAAATCAATTTTGTTATATATGTATCTATTAACTAAATTTTCTATTTAATATCTAAAGATACGAATAATTCGGATAATTGAGTCTATTATTTGTATTTGTATTTATCGAATATATAATTTCTAATATTTATATTTATATTTATATAACGACTATTTGAATTTTCGGTTCGAATACAAATCGAATAAGAATATGATACAAATATTGAGTGTTCATGCTATTTATTTATTTATTTATTTATTTATTTATTTTTTTTTTTATTTCACCCCGCGGGTTTGGGAAAATTTTCATCATATTGCTCCTCCACATAATGTGCTCCTGTCCGATTTCCCATTTCAAAATCTGAACTTTGGCTGTAATTTCTTTCCATTGTGGATAATCTCCTTGGGAAATTCACCGAATTTCATGTATTGTTCATCTTCAGCTCCGAAATCGTGAAATTCTTATGGCGCGTTGAAGAATTTCACCGAGAACCTTTTATTCTCTTTCCTCGAATCGTCAAATTCCGCCATGGAAGCATCCGTTCGAATCTTCAGTGCTTCCGCTCTGAATCGTCCACTTTTTCTCAGTAAAACGACTGTGAAACCAGAGAATCATTCTCTCAAATTCCCTACTCACCTCCGTCTTCCCAGATACAATGGCGTTTCCCGGAAATCCTCCATCTCCGCCGTTCGTACATGGTGCTCTAAGCTTCCTTCGGATTCCCCGTCATCACCGAATGCCAATCTCTTCACATCTCTCATGTCCCTTACGTCAACGTTTCGTCTCGAGAACTCCGCCGTTAACAACATTCCATTCCGATCCGTCTCAAACGACGCCGTTGGGATCTGGAACCGAGCTCCAACGAGCATCGGCGGCGGAGGAAATGCGATTTCCTTACGTGGGAACGGGAGAGAGATCACGGTGGTTCTCCTAGGTTGGTTGGGAGCGAAAACGAAGCACCTCAGGAGATACGTGGAATGGTACAATTCCAGGGGGATTAACACCGTCACTTTCACTGTCGACGTCAGGGATTTGCTATGGTTAGATCTTGGACGGAGACTTGAACGGAGGATAACGGAATTGGGAAACGAATTGGCCAAATGGGTATCGGAAAAAGAAGATGGTGGAGGAGGAGAACGGTGCTTAATCTTCCATAGTTTCAGCAACACTGGTTGGCTTGTGTAGGTGGATGAATCAAATTCAAACCTGTTGATCATAGATTTGATGATAATGAAATTAGACCTAGGGATAGTGATTCTATTGTATTAGCATATTTTGGCAATAGGGTAATGGATTAATGGGTTATTATGGTTCTCATTGTTGATTTCTTTTCGCAGTTATGGTGCTTTGCTCGAGAGTTTTAGAGGAAGAAGTGATTTGGTTGAAAAGATTAAGGGATGTATCATTGATTCAGGGGGAGCAGATCCCTTAAATCCTAAGGTTAGTTCTCAAATGTCTCTCTTTTTTTTTTTATACAAAGATTGAAAAATGTTTTCCTTTCAAATGGTTTTGCTGTTTGATTATCTTGTAGTGAAAAAAGAACATTATAGGTTGTTTTTTAGGCCGTTTGATCTGACTCGAGTGAAAAAAAGAGCATTATAAGTTGTTTTTTAGGCCGTTTGATCTGATTCGAGTGAAAAAAGAGCATTATAGGTTGTTTTAGGCCGTTTGATCTGACTCGAGTGAAAAAAGAGCATTATAGGTTGTTTTTAGGCCATTTGATCTGATTCGAGTGAAAAAAGAGCATTATAGGTTGTTTTTCAGGCCGTTTGATCTGATTCGAGTGAAAAAAGAGCATTATAGGTTGTTTTTTAGGCCGTTTGATCTGACTCGAGTGACAAAAAGAGCATTATAGGTTGTTTTTAGGCCATTTGATCTGATTCGAGTGAAAAAAGAGCATTATAGGTTGTTTTTCAGGCTGTTTGATCTGATTCGAGTGAAAAAAGAGCATTATAGGTTGTTTTTCAGGCTGTTTGATCTGATTCGAGTGAAAAAAGAGCATTATAGGTTGTTTTTTAGGCCGTTTGATCTGACTCGAGTGACAAAAAGAGCATTATAGGTTGTCATTTTTCTTTCGATTCACGATTCTTGCAAGCTCTAGCATTCGAATTGTGGTTATTTTCCCGTAAAAGTTTTCAAAAACTATTGTACAAGAACAGAAGATGAATAAAGGCACTCATGCTAAATTACAATGGTTAGAGAGCACTAGGATTATGAACTTTGTTGTCGATTTCGTAAGATTCACCTTCATCCTCGAGTTTCCATACGCATAATTCCGTCATTTTGATTGGCGAGTTTTCTCCAATTGTATGGTCTCCGTTGTTGGATATCATATGAATTTGTTGTCGATATCGTAAGATTCACCTTCATCCTCGACTATTCCATACGCATAATTCCGTCATTTTGATTGACGAACTTTCTCAAATCGTATGATCTCCATTGTTGGATATCATATGAATTTGTTGTCGATATCGTAAGATTCAGCTTCTCTGATTATTATAGGCTGCAATTGCTGATTTCTCTTTGCTGAATTCATTGGCCCGAAACCTTTGGATTTTTGCGGCATGTGAATCAGAACAATATAAGCTTATGTTCTTCCTCAGTCGGATAATCATCTAAATGGCAGTAAAGTGTATGACTTTTGCATCTAACATATGAATTTGAATGTAAATATTGTTCTCTTGTAGATTTGGGCATCCGGTTTTACAGCCGCTATATTGAAAAAGCGTAGCTCCACAGTAAAACCGGAACCCAACGATCCTGAAAACGAAGCCAACGCCAACGCAATTGAAGAAAAGGAACCTCTAAGAATCGAAACTATGATGCTTTCATCTCTTGAGAAGCTCTTCTCCTTCCTCTTACACTTCCCTGACATAAACATGTAAGCTTCTCTCTACACACACTCATTTGGTTCTTTTTGTTTTTTGATCATCAAGAAGGGTTTATGCAAAACCCTCTTTAAGACGTAACAATTTTGTTCATTCCTCTATTCGGGTATCGTAAAAATTCATACTTTCGCCCAAAATTAGATGATCTAGTGGTTATTTGGTTGGTCATTAAGAAGGGCTTATGCAAAACCCTCTTTAAGACGTAACAATTCTGTTCATTCCTCTATTCGGGTATCGTAAAAATTCATACTTTCACCCAAAATTAGATGATCTAGTGGTTATTTGGTTGGTCATTAAGAAGGGCTTATGCAAAACCCTCTTTAAGACGTAACAATTCTGTTCATTCCTCTATTTGGGTATCATAAAAATTCATATTTTCACCCAAAATTAGATGGTCTAGGGGTCAGTTAGTTGGTTCGGACAAGCACCCAAGATTAGATGATCTAATGGTCAATTGGTTGGTTCGTACATGCACCCAAGATTAGATGGTCCTAGTGGTCAATTAGTTGGTGTGTACGGTCATTTACATGTTTTGGTTCTTAGTTTGAGAGATATATGATGAATGAAGGTCCAAAAGAAAAAAATCTCATAATAATTCTCGATTTTTTTCTCAAACCGATAGAAAATATGTATGAATTATTCTCTTTAATATATTTATTCATGAATTTTTATTACTTCACAATAATACATTAATTAATATATTACTTCAAGACTAATATATAAACTTATAAAATTGATTCACGAGTATAAACATCTTAATTGATCAATATAAAAATAATTTAAAAAATTTATATATTATTTTATATGTAATACTAGTGGGTTATACGCGTCATAAAGACACTATTCATAAATATATATGCCAGAAAGTGACACATGACCAATGATATTATTCACTTGGCATAGATATATATTATTCTGTAATTTATATATTATTGTGAAGTAATAGATAAATTTATGAATAAATGTGCTTCGTTTTCGTTTTCGCTTTCAGGAGGCTAAATAGAATCATCAACAATTTATACGGAAACCATCCTCCATGTCCGCAACTCTATCTATATAGTTCTGCGGATAAGATCGTCCCATTTCAATCCGTTGAACTTCGAATCCAAGAACAAGAAAAGACGGGAAATAATATACGATCTTTCAATTTTAGGTCATCCCCTCATGTCGATCATTATCGAAAATTTCCCGACTTGTACTCTTCGCAATTGCATTCATTCTTGCAAGAGTGCTTCACTTCAAAGCAACTAAGATGAGAAAATAATCAATCTTTTTTTTTTGTTGCTTTATGACTTCAACTTATCAATCTAAATGTTGTTCAATATTCTTTTAAATGACAATACTAATGTTTTAATTGTAATGTTTCTTAGTTTATTACTTTTGTCTAATTCTATTGTTGTTTCATCACCTTTTTCTATGTCAAAATCATTTTATTCATTGATTTGAATATGATTTTCATGTATGTTATTTTAAAAGGATCAACTTCAAAAGTATTTTATTTTTGAAGTAGGTTTTAATCATCTCTTAAAAAATAATTTAAATTTTATTTTTATAATATTGATATTCTTAAATTGTCTTTGTAATTGTTAATTTTGTAATTTATGAGATCCTATAAATCGCTAAAAATTGATGAAAATTGCATTCAATTTTAGAATAGTCTTTCGCTCTTTTGTCTTAATTAAAAATAAGTTTCATTTCACTGACAAAAACAAATCGTATATGTTTTCATTAATAAAATATAAAGACTCATATATCTTTTCTCCAATTTTTTTTTAATATATTTAAGAAGATATGCTTAAAGTATACTTGACGTTCCCTCATTTTAAAATCACATAATATTTTATTTATAATTCTTACAATTTTAAATAAATTCGTGTATTTTTTTATTTTTTTTTGGATTTTCCTAAAAGTAACGGCTTTGCATTAGGTTTAAAAAGGTCGCAGAAAGAAAAAGAAAAAAGGTTTGACCACAAAACGACACCGTTTAATTTGTTAACACTGAGTCAAACTATTCGAACTTTTGAAACGATGCCGTTTCCATGTCAAAGGCCTGCACGAGACTCTTCGTAAATAAACAAACGGCTAGTTTGTGATAAAAAACCGGGACTTTGAAAAATTAGCGTAACTGAAAAATCTCATCTTTTTTTCTTCTTTATAATTTACCTTTTTTTTTTCTGCAATCTTTTTGTTCACACAATCAGAGAGAGAGAGAGAGGTTTCTTGTGTGGCAAGAAGTTAAAAGGTTAATTCTTCTCGACCCCATCAATCATTTTCTCCTCTGTTCTTGTTAGGGTTTCTGATTTGATCTTCGTCTCTTTAATTTCGCAGTGACTTTTCAGTTCTTTTTCCCGGAGAACAGTTTACAGTTTGAATTTCACATTCTGCTTCGGTTCTGTTTCTTTGGTCGTTTTTCAATTTAGGGTTTTGCAGAATTCACTGCGAAGATGAACGATTTAATGACAAAATCATTCTTAAGTTATGTGGAATTGAAGAAACAAGCGAGGAATGATTTGGAATGCGAAGAACATGACATCGAAAAGGGTGAATTCAGTTTCAGTCCTGAAGATGAACAGAATCTTTCGGGATTCTTTCAAGAAGTAGAAGCCATTAAAATCTTAATGGAAGAGATCACTCATCTCTTATTAGATCTTCAAAACCTAAACGAAGAGACTAAATCCACTTACAGTACCAAAATTCTTCGTGGGTTAAGAGATAGAATGGAATCCGACATCGTCGCTATCTCACGTAAGGCCAACACCATGAAAACGCGGCTCGAGACGCTTGAGAAGGTCAATATCGCAAACAGACAAGTATCAGAAGCTTTCAAGGAAGGATCTTGTGTTGATCGGACGCGAACTTCAATAACCAATGGACTAAGAATCAAACTCCGAGATACGATGAATGATTTCCGTCGTCTAAGAGAGAGAATCTTCTCGGAGTATAAAGAAGATCTCAAAAGAAAGTACTTTCTGGCGACCGGAGAAGAACCAAGCAATGAGGTCGTGGACAAGATGATATCAGGATCTGGGTATGTAAGAACATTCGAAGTAAACCCAGAAATGGATTTGAAGACGAAAGAAAGACATGAAGCAGTGATCGATATCAAAAGGAGTTTGAATAGACTTCATCAAGTGTTCCTCGACATGGCTGTTCTTGTGGAGATTCAAGGAGATAAGATGGATGATATTGAAACCAATGTTGTTAATGCAGGAAGCTTCGTTAATGGTGGAACGAACAGTCTATTCTATGCTAATCAGATGAAGAATAGGAAGAAGAAGACATGGTTCGTCTGGTTTTGGATTGTCGGATTCATCATTCTTCTTGTCTGCATCCTTTCGATTCGAGCTTCTCGTTGATTTCTTCATCATCATTTGCAAATCCGAAAGCTTTTCATATGGATCTTCAATTGTTTGTTTGTTTATGATTCTTTTATGACTGATTTTCCTTATTGGTTTATGTCTTTGTTCTTTCCTCATCAATGTCATCAGATTATTTTTTGAACCTACATCTCGAAACTTTTATAGAAGATATGTTATAATGGATTTAAACAATATTTCATTTTACGTTAATGCTGAATAAAACTTCAAATATGAATTCAAATTGATCTAAATTAAAAAATAACTACAAAATTTAAAATTATTCAACACACATATATATATAATATCAAAGATAACAACCGAATATTTTTGTGTATTTAAAAGTGTTTTCCAAAGATAATTATTTATACACAATCGATCAACTTAAATATGAGAAGAGAAGTATTTAAATATGAGAAGAGAAGTATTTTTCTGGAACTTGTGGAGAGAGATTTGATTATATTTTAACACCCTTCCTCGAGTTGACGCATGCAAATCGTGGAGGCCTAACTTGTCTAAGAAACCATCAAACTCCTTTTTATCGAGAGACTTCGTGAAGATATCTGTGAGTTGATGGCGTGTTGAAACATGATGAGTAACAATAAGATCACTAAGTATGGCTTCGTGAATAAAATGACAGTCGACTTCAATGTGTTTGGTGCGCTCGTGAAATACCGGATTCGCACTAATGTGGAGAAAGGATTGACTATCACAATATAACCAAGATGGTCGAGAATGTGAAACCCTAAGATCGATAAGTAAGGCTTTGAGCTAAATAATATCACACGTCATCATTGTTATGGCTCGATATTCGACTTTAGCTGAGGAGCGAGAGACACGTTTCGTTCCTTAGTTTCCAAGATATCGGAGAAGTACCCTACTAAATACGCCAAGCAGTCAACGAATGATGACTCGTTGGACATTCTGTCCAATTTGAGTCACACCAAGCCGTATAATCTATAAGTCTGAATCAGATCGGAGGAGAATGCCTTGGTCAGGATTACCTTTGAGATATTGTACAACCCAGAGGGTCATTTCCCAATGTTCTAAGCGAGGAACATGCATGAATTGTGCAAGAATATGCACCGAGTATGAAAATTCTGGTCGTGTGACAAACCAGATACATCAAACATCCCACCAAGCGACGATATGAAACCGGATCATTAAGCACATCGCCCTCAGCTAACTATAGACGATGGTTCTGGTCCAAAGGGAAACCCATCGATTTTGTGCCAAGTAGACCCACTTCGGAAATAAATTTCAAAGTATATTTAGGTTGATACAAGTAAATACCCGAAGAGTTCCATGCTACTTCGATACCCAAACAATATTTTAGCTGGCCGAGATCTTTCATATGGGAGTCAGAACCAAGATAATTTTTGAATGCCCGGATAACAACGGAGGAGTTGCTCGAGATGACCAAATCATTAACATAAATCAAGACGAGAATGCGCGCATATCCAACTGAGAACACGAAGAGAGAATTGTCGGAGGGAGATTGTCAAAATCCGTAAGCCTTCAAAGACGATCCCAATTTAGCAAACCAACACCGTGGAGCTTGTTTCAAACCGTATATAGACTTTTGGAGATGACAAACTTTGGTGGAATCGAGAGCTTGGAACCAAGGAAGAGGCTTCATGTAAAATTTTTCATACAAATCCCCGTGAAGAAATACATTATGAACATCAATTTGATGGACTTACCACTTCTTAGTGGAGGCGACAACAAGGAACAAGCGAATCGTGACCATCTTAGCAACCAGTGCAAACGTTTCTGTGTAATCAATACCCTCCCTTTGATTGTTCCCAAGAATGACTAATTGTGCCTTATAACGCTCGATTTGTCCATCAGAATGATATTTGATTTTGAAAACTCATTTGCTACCAATGGTTTTTTCGAACAAAGCGTCTCTAATGTCCAAGTGTTGTTTGCTTTTAGAGCATCAATCTCGGCTCGCCATAGCATCCTTCCAGCTTACATATTGAAGAGCTTCATGACCAGCTGTGACTACCTCGAGGAAAACCCGATGATTGTGACAAAACTTAGCACACGAGACATAGTATATATGTCAGAAGAGGCAGATTTTGATATAGTATCAACATGAATTGTGTTCACAACAAAATCTCGTAGCCTAGTAGAATGAATTTTCGTTCTATGTCCACGACCAAGTTCCGATGTAGCAAGATCAACTATTCCAATACTAACTTTTTCTGAATTAGGAATAGCCGCAACAATCATGCTTTCAACGAGATGTTGGATCCTCGCTCGTAGTGGAAGTTGATCCCTTGACAGAAGCCGCAGGAGAAGATGGCACAACTGAAACTACAGGAGGAACTGAGTTCGAAATGGAAATAGGAAAAATAGAAACACCCTCACTCGGTTCCAACCAATCGATGTTGTGCCCGAAGGAGAAACAGAGGAAGACAGAAAAGGAGGATCTAGAATACCGAAATCATCTAGAAGAACAGACATGACCAATCTGATATAGACGGAAAATAAGTTGCAGGCGATCTCAGTGAAATTGTAGTAGTGTATGGGAAGACGTCTTTTCGGAATACTATGTCACGAGTAATAACGAAGATTCCTCGATCAAGATCATACACTCGCCAACCTTTCTTACCTGAATACTCCACGAAAATGCACCGGTGACTGCGGACTGCAAACTTGTCGCAGTGTATGTCTTGATTATGAATGTAACAAAGAGATTAAATACACACATGTAAATATAATCTGGTAAAGATGAATGAAGAAGCTCAAAAGGATTTCGATTGTCCAGAATAGGAGATGGCATACGATTGATCAAATACACGGTTGCAAGAACACTATCGCCCCAAAACTCAATGGGGACATTCACTTTGAAGAGAAGAGACCGAGCCACATTGAGGATGTGACAATGTTTTCATTCTACTGTCCTGTTTTGTTTCAGAGTTCTTATACATGAAGTTTCATGTAGACTGCCATGTTCTATAAAGTATGGAGTAAGACATGTGAATTCTGTCCTATTATCCGATTGCAATATTTTAACTTTTGGGTCGAATTGTCTCTCAACCATAGCGAAAAAATAACACTAATGAGTTGATTTGATACTTTAGTCTTAGGCGTCATCAAATAAATCCACACACCTATGGAAAAATCGTCAATGATTGTAAGAAATTAATTGGTTCCGAATAATGATGGTGTATGGTAAGGACCCAAACATCATAGTGAATCAATTTGAAAAAGAGATATAGTTTTATTTGTACTCAGTGGAAAACAATCTTGTGTCTATTTCGCGTAGAGACAAACCTCACACGCATTATTTATAACATCATTATCATGTGAAAAACTGAAAGCAAAAATCGAATCCAATATCTTCAAAGATGGATGGCTGAGACATTGATGCCACAAAAGCGTGGAGTCGCCTTTATGGGATCTGATTGCTGCAACACTTTCCAGACTACGAAAATAGTAGAGACCATTGCCCCTTCACCCGCTCTAATCATTGTCTTGGTAATTCAGTCCTGAATAATGCATAAAGAATTAGCAAACTGAACCATACAATTTCATTGTCCAAGAAGCTGTGAGATCGAGATAAGATTTGCGCTAAAACCCTCCACAAAGAACACATCAGTCAAAACTAGATTTATGCTAAGACACACGCAACCTGTCTGATTACCGAAGTCTGACGTCCATCTGGAAAAGTAATAGAAATCAGTGACATCATAGAAACGTTCTGAAGGGTTCCAAAATCTCCTGTCATATGGTTGAGGCACCCGGAATCGAGAAGCCAAGATGATATCAAATTCTTACCCGAAAGTTTTTCGGTGGCATCGATCTTGCTAGCATTGAGGAGAACAACAAGCGTTTTCCATTGATCATCGACCTCAGTCAAGCCCATCGAGATCGACGAGGTAGCTGAAACATGGGAATCTATCTGTGCAATGTTGACTCGTGTTGTTTGTGTGAATCCTCGTCCATAGCCCGAGCTGGGTATTGGAAGTAGTCATCAGCCTCGACCTGTTCGAGATCTAAGATGATCTCTCCACCAATCGGTGTAACCGAGCAAATGAAAACAACTTTCTGCAGTATTACCATTCCTGTTGCAATTAGAACATAGAATCTTAGCTTTGTCCTCTGAAGAATGTCGTGAAGAGATCTTGTTTTGACAGCAAACGCCATGGAACCAAGACGTTCATCTTGAGATTGTCCTATTTGAGTGTGAGTTTTCATCTTGTAACATTATCCAGTACGTTGTTTTAAGATCAGGTAGAGGATCATGAGATAACAAGTTTGATCGAGCAATTCAATAAATAGAGTCATCGAAGCCCATCAAGAAATCATGAACTCTTTTTTCATTACAATCCTCCTTCAGTTGTGCTGTGAGAGATCGCATGTTCACTTCCCACACTTACAAACTCGTAAGGCCGATAATTGAGAAGATCACACCAAATCATGTTCAATTTCCCATAATACGCATCGATGGTCATTCCGCGTTGGGTGCAGTGAGCTAGTTTTGAGCGCAAACGCTGAATTCGAGGGTCATTCTTCATCGCAAAACGTCCCCGCAAGTGATTCCACAAATTACATGCCTCTTTGCGATGAGCCACATCAGATCGAAGTTTTGGTTTGATGTATTCTTGTTCCAAGAGACAATTAATGAGTTATTTGTCTTCCAATCTTCAAAATCGAGAGAGTCGAAATCTGGACGATTTCCATAGAAAAAAAAAACTATTTTTTCGGGGCTTTAGAGCATGACGAATGTTGATTTCTCACTCATCATAATTGTCACCATGCAGCAACGGTTGAGACAAAATCAGACTTTGATTATCGCTCGAGGTAAAGTCGTAAGGGTTGATTGCTTGACGTTGAATGATAATATCGGTCGGAGTCGAGGAATTTGCGTTCGAAGAGTCGATCGGATTCGAGGTATTGGTGCGTGAAGCCATGTTCGGGTTCGAGGTATTGGTGGGTGAAGAAGCTAAGTTGGGATTCGAGGTATTGGTAGGTAGAGGTAGAAGATCGATTACGAAGGTAAAAAAAAACGACGATGATATCAGTTGAGCCCTGATATCATATCAGAGATAACAACTGAATATTTATGTGTATTTAAAAATGTTTTCTAAAGGTTCATATTTATACATGTTTATACATCGTCATTCAGAAGAAGATTTGTAGAGAAAGAAATATTCTTCTCGTATATTATGCGGAGAGATTTCATTATATTTTAGATAAATTATAATGGATTTAAATAATATAATATAATATTTCATTTAAGTTAATGATTAAAAAAATTGTCACTCTAATTTTAAAATTACTCAAATTCAAAACTAACTAAAAAATTCAAAATTATTCAATATATATATATATATATAATTTAATAATTACATATAAATAATATAAAATAATCCTACTTTCTATCCATCTGAAATAATGATGTAATCGTATACTTGTTAAGGCAAATATCTCGATAATACACAATTTTGTTAGAAGTTATTCGATTAACATAATAAAAACTAACTTATATATAAATAGTTTGTCTATGCAGGTGTGATAAATTAATATTTATATATGGTAGAATATATTTTAAGGAGAAAAAAACATTATAAATCACTATCATAAAAAAGATATTACCTGTAAATTAGATTACAAAAACCAATTTAAAAATGAAATAAAAAAATGTACCAAAGCTGGCAAAATGGAACACGAAGGACGTTGTCTGGGTCCATGTCTTGTCAAATTTTGTTATTCCCTACGGTCACTCACACCCAAACATCGAAATGTCCATTTATTATTGTAATGTAATATGCCTTCACCCTATGGGTGGATAAATGATCCGCTTGATATATAATTCGACTCAAATATATTTTAAAAATTAGAATATCCATAAAATCGAAATTAGATATTAAAATAAAATATTTATGAGCTGATTTGAGTTTGATTTAATTAACTATCGGATACATAAGAATTTTCGAAAATATGTAAAATTCTCCAATAAATATTCAAAATTATATAATAAATATTCGAAAACATGCAAAATTCTATAATGTCATTATATGTGTTAATATAGAATTGTGTGGATATAGAGATATTAGTAAATATATGGTGGATAATTACAATTCTATGCACTTACTCATTTTAGCATGTAAAGTTTAGATTTTAATTTTTAATATTTTTTTTATTTTCAGGTTTTTGTGTAAGTATAATACTTTCGTGTAAATATTTGTGCACATATATATATATAATATTGTACGTATGGGCAAATATATGTGTATATGTTTAAATCTCTATCACAAGTCATTTTCCACCATGTGGATGTGTATACAACACACCCACAACTTTATTATATATCCTCTAGGGTTTTGTTATTTTGTCAGACAATTTTTTTTTCAATATTATCTGCAAGCAATATTATAAAAGTTTGAAAATAAAATTTTCAAAAATAAATAACTTAGTAATAATTGTAAAAATAATAGTTTATATATGGATTTGAATGCAAAATTAAAAAGATAAGTGGATTAGACTCATTATTGTCTTTTAGAAACTCTTGTTTTTTAAAATAAATAAAATCCATTTTCGAATATTTAAATGACGATAAACTCGATCATTAAATGTATCCAAAGACATGAATATTCCTAATCATAAGCGACAAAAAATTTAATAGCCACAAGCAGTAAATTGATAACAATTAATGTAATACAATACAACCATTAAAAGATTATTAATTATGGAAAACAATTATAAAAACCATATACACTTTTTACGTTTTGATAATATTTTAAAAACAAAACCGATCACTCACATAAAAAAAAAGAATAATGGAAAAGATAAGAACCAAGACTTGTTATTAGATTAGTATATTTGGTAAAAATAATGATTTTTATTTTTAAATATAATTTATTAGATTTTTTATAGTGAGTCTGTTTATAAATTATTAAATAAATTTTAAAAATTTATTCAATATATATTTGCAATGTTACGATACGAAATTTAGTGGCTATAAAAAGAAAATAAAAGATTAAATAAATAATAATTTATTTATTTATTTTATAATATACATATGATATCTATATTAAAAATAAAAATTGTAATATAAATAAGATACAATAATCAGTAGTATAAAATATAATATAAATTTATAATTTAAACAATAGATATTCACATAAATTTTTTTTTCCTCTCCCCTTTCACGTTTTCATTGAAAACTATAAGACAAAGCGGAGACTTCGGATCCGTTAAATTAAAAAAAGCAGAGAGATTCGTTGGCTGTCCACTCCTTTGCTCCGGTGGATAGACGAGGCGCTGCGACTGGTGTTCGCCGGAGGATGCAGCGGAGCCGGTAATCGGCAGAGTCAAGCGAAGTCTCTCTCCGGCGAATTGTCCGTTTTGCTGGAGACGAGTAGCGAAGAGGTGTCAGAGAGAAAACGACGATGGTCGTCTCTGTTTTTGTTCTAGTTCCTGAGTTTTTTACCTCAGATTTGGCTTCTCGGATTCGTTGAAGGTTCTTCCGTCCATCTCATTCTTCGCCTTTGATCGTGAGAGACCTGTATTTCGAGAGGAATCGCTTTTTTCTGTCCTTTGGATCCGTCTCACGAGGTTGGTTTTCCATGTTCTCCTCTTTTGTTTTCCTTCACATTGGGGATAAAAGTCCTTGTTCTGCCTATTGTGGTGGATCTGCTGCGTGTTTGTCAAAAATCAAACACTAGATATGATCGGTTTCGAGGAGATATGCTAGTATAAATCTGAGTTTAGGGAAGAATAGCTATTAAGAACGGAAGAACAATCGATTTTCCAACATTCGATCTCTGACAGAAATTTTCTTCACATTTTACCGGTGGATTTATCAAGCTTTAGATTCTGTTCCTTCCTGAGTGTTATCAAATTCGTTAGCTAGATGTCATGTAGGTGAAAAAGATTTGGACGAAGGAAACTGGCGGCTTATACGAATTTTGATTGCATTGTAGGGAGCGTAGGGGAGAGCTTGATATGCTGAAAGGAGATGTCCTTGAAAAGCATCCTTCGTGAGCTGAAGGAGGTGAGGGATGGAATTGGATCCATCTCAAGGCGTAGCCGAGCTAAGTCTCACATTGCTCCTGATCAAACTGGATCACCACCTGAAACTATCCCTCAAAGCCCTTGGGCTCATTTGCCACCTGAATTGCTCTTTGACATAATTCGAAGGATAGAAGAGAGCGAGACAACTTGGCCTGCTCGAGCAACTGTGGTCTCTTGTGCTTCCGTTTGTAAATCATGGAGAGAAATCACCAAGGAGATTGTGAGAATCCCCCAGCAATGTGGAAGGCTTACGTTTCCAATTTCGTTGAAACAAGTAAGAAAGAGACTGATTTACTCATACCCTTCATTGTCTCCCTATAACTACTTGTGCTTGAAATCTAAATCTAGTTTTGTTGCAAGCAGCCAGGACCTCGAGACAGTCCCATTCAATGCTTCATTAAGAGGGACAGAGGAACATCTACTTATCTTCTTTACTGTGGTTTAATGCCTTGTGCGTGATTCATCTTCCTTAACCAAGTATTTTCACCAAGATAGCACCTTTCTTAATGGATACATTCAAGAATCAATTATGATGCTTTCTTATTTTCAGCTGAGAATGAGAACGACAAACTTTTGTTAGCAGCAAGAAGGTATAGACGGGCAACGTGTACGGATTTTGTAATCTCCCTTTCTGCAAATAACTTTTCACGGACCAGCAGCACATATATTGGTAAACTAAGGCAAGTTATGATCCTGAAATTCAAACTGCTTTCATTTATCTGTCCATATCTAATAGCTTAGTTATATTGTCGAATAGGTCTGGTTTTCTAGGAACCAAATTCACCATATACGATGGCAAAATACCATCTACAACACAAGCCATGCCTAGGAGACATCAGAACCGAAGACTTCACTCCAAACAAGCATCACCCAAGTTGTCTATATTTAACTACACTGTAGGGACAATAACTTATGAACTCAATGTTCTTCGGACTAGAGGGCCAAGGAGAATGCATTGTGTCATGGAATCTATAACCCTCGCTTCTGTTCTCGCTGAATCATCTCTTCAAACCACAGAAGAACAAGTCTATTCAGGAGAAACCAATTCAACAGGCAGCGGTGAGACCCCCGTGATTTCTTCAAGCTTGTTAGACCAACAGCTGGTTCTAAAAAACAAAGCGCCTAGATGGCATGAGCAATTACAATGTTGGTGCCTCAACTTCAAAGGAAGGGTAACAGTTGCTTCGGTTAAGAATTTCCAACTTGTGGCAGATATCGACCCGTCATTGGATGTGTTGCCAGAAGAACATGAAAGGGTGATCTTACAATTTGGCAAAATTGGTAAGGATATTTTCACCATGGATTATCGTTACCCTTTATCGGCTTTTCAAGCCTTTGCCATATGCATCAGCAGCTTTGATACCAAACCAGCTTGTGAAGGGTAAGTTATCATTCACTTGGTTTTCCATTTATTCATCATGCCTTAACATATCTCTCACAATTATAATGTCAACAACTTATTTATGTCCTTTAATGGAGCTTTTAGTGGTTAAGACCAAGCAAGTAATCATGTTATAATCCATCTATATAAGCAAATGCCATCACTTAATAAAGGTTATTAGCATAACAACATGACATTTAGACAGTTAGAATAGATTTAATGTTATGTTGTGTTATTCCGCATCGATTATGACACTAATTATGGATTCATATTGAATAATTTTACACTTTGGAGCTAGCATATGGGATTAGGCTTTAATCCATATTTGACAAATAATCATGATCCGTGATTTGTTTATGTTCATAAGCTTTTCGTGCTCAGATTATTCATCTCACGGTCGAATAATTGATAAATTTCGTTGAAGTAAATTGATATGCTTGGTGCGGTATAGGGTTCCTGCAGTTGCAAAGATCAACATTCATGAAAATATAATCTTAGGTTTAATATCAAAGCACCTAAATGATTAGGGTTGTAAACCTTGATTTGGTGGATGTGAGAGTATGCATGTTCTTTTTGGAGGATTCTAAATTTGAGTTCAAATTTTGATTTTGAGTATCAATTGGTGTTAAATTCGAACTTGTTAGATTGATAATTTTAAAGTTAAAAACTGTTAAAAAAATCATAGTTTTGATTTATAATTTAACGGTAATTTTTTTCCCTATAAAACATAGAGATTGAATTAAGATTTTTTGTAGAAAAATTATTAAAGTATATATTTTTTAGAAATTATATTTCATTAAGTTTATTATATCATGTAAAAAAAATATTATAATGATGATTATAATAATAATGTTACACTTTTTAAAACATATATATATATATAAGTAAATATAAATTAATAAATATAATATGTATTTTAAATTTAAAATATCTCAAATATATATAATAAATTATATTTATAATTAAATCACTAAAAGCATATACACTAATTGTTTGTTTTAATAGTTCATTTCATTTGCATGATTCAATAATGACATCACTTTACAGTTTTTTCGTTTTCAATCGCTCTTCATTCTTGACAATGATTCTTGACAAATTTTGAGTGGAATGAATATCTTTGAATAAAACCCGTGTTTAGTTTCATCCATAGAAATATCTCAAGAATGTTTGTAATGGATTCGGTCATCGTTAATACATTTTTTAATAAATATAAATATTAGAGTTTCGAGTTTTGATGGCAGATTATAAATGCACAAAACATTATGAAATAATTTATGAATTATTATTGTATTATTTTATCATATTCTTTCCTAATTTCGTTATATTCTAATATGTAGAGTGAAATTTAGTTATAATTTCCATTTAAAAAATAAATTTGCCAATAAAAAAAATAAAGTTGCAATATTAAAATAAAACTCACATAAATTTCATATAAATATTCTTTTATTTGGATATACTAGTAAATTAAGAAAATAGATGATACTCGTGTATTGCGCGGTTTTGTGATATTATATTGTACGTTTCTTAAACGTTATACATAATTCATTAATTCGATTGTTATGACTTTTGATATATGTATCGGACAATATAAACACATGAATTCTAATTTTCAATGTAAAAGTTTAAATAATAAATTTAAGATATAATGTAAACTAATAATGACATCTGTTAATAATATCATTGAAATTGTAAAACCTAATCTGTTGGAGATAATGGTTGCATAATTTGGATTCGAGTTTTTTTATTTTTTTCTTATATGTATCTGCATAATTTTTTAGGTCTAAATTGAATTTATAACATGATTTAAAAATAATTATTGAGATATAGACATAATTTGAGAATCTTTAAAACTAACTTATGTTTGAATTTTTTTATTGTCTTTAGATTTTGATTGGTATAGATATTTATGGAGCATGACGATCGAAGTGTTAACAAACATGATTGATCCATTTACAAATGATAATAAAGCGACGATATGAAACAAAAAAACATATATTAATTAATATAAGTGTTACTTTTTTTAATATCGTTTATCAAATCTAGATGATACCCGCGGATTATGCTGTTTTATGACAATTAAATTGTGTTTTCTTAAATTATTTGTCATCCATTTTTAGCTATCCATTGCAAGAAAAAAAAACAATTGAACAAATCAGAATCTAGTACTTTGAAAATTTTTAGGTTTTGATATTCGTGTATATAATTTTTTTACAAGTAGAAATTTAAAATGAAAAGATAAAAAATGAATATATGTTTACTCTAATATAGTTCTATATGTGTTTATACATGTTGTGTAAAATATATTGTAATCTATATTTATATTTTGTGTAATGTATTGGTTAGTTTTTGTTAAATATTAATATTTTGAATCTTTATTTTAATTTGATTCTTGATATGGTTCTATATCCACATACATATTGATATAAATATAATACGATTTTATTCAAGTTGTGTTTTTACTTTTGTTTATTATAACGAATAACTTACCTCAAGCGAAGAACTTGCAACTTAATTATTTTTAATATTTCCATTTTTTCAAATTTTATTTAATTTTTTAATATTTTTTAGAAATTTTAATTTGATTAATTCAGAAAGAAATTATAATTGATATTTCAAAATTTTGTAAACAATTTTTATAATTAAAATAATAAAAGTAATAAAAATAACAATAAAATATATGATTACTTTTTATTTTATTTCTATTAAGATTATATCTAAATTAGATTTAAATAGAAATTTTTCTCTCTTTTGGTTATATGGTTTCACCATAGGAGAAAAAAAACCTCCTTATTATATATATATGATTTCATAAATTATAAATCAACTCTAATCATATTATAAATATTAGTTTTTTATTATTTATTTCATTTTGATTCTTGATATGGTTCTATATCCACATACAGATTGATATAAATAAAAATGATTTTATTCAAGTTTTGTTTTTATTTTTTATTATAAGATAACTCAAGCGAAAACCTTACAACTTAATTATTTTACTATTTCCAATTATTTTCAAATTTTATTTCATTTTAAAAGAATTTAATTTGATTAATTCAGAAAGAAATTATAATTTATTTTAAAAAAAAATGTAAACAAATTTTTATATTAAAATAATAACAATAACAATAAAATATATTATCAGCTTCTAATTTAATAGTATTAAAATTATATTTAAATTAGATATAAATAGATTTTTCTCTCTCTTGGTGATTTGATTTCATGAGAGGAGAGAAAAAAACTTCATTTTATATATATGATTGAATTTATAAAATGATTTAAAAATAATTATTGAGATATAGACATAATTTGAGAATCTTTAAAACTAACTTATGTTTGAAATTCTTGATTGTCTTTAGATTTTGATTTGTATAGATATTTATGGAGCATGACGGTCGAAGTGTTAACAAACATGATTGATCCATTTACAAAGGATAATTAAGCAATGTATGAAACAAAAAAAACATATATTATATATATAAGTGTTACTTTTTTTAATATCGTTTATCAAAATCTCAATGATACTCGCGCGTTACACTGTTTTATGATAATTAAACTGTGTTTTCTTAAATTGTTTGTCATCCATGTTTAGCTGCCCATTGCAAGAAAAGAAATCCAACTGAACAAATCGGAATCCAGGGCTTTGAAAACTTTTACGTTTTGATATTGGTGTATATAATTTTTCTATAAGTAGATATTTAAAATGCAAAGATAAAAACCGAATATATGTTTACTCTAGTATAGTTCTATATGTGTTTATATGTTGTGTAAAATATGTTGTAATATTTTGTGTAATGTATTGGTAGTTTTTGTTAAATATAAATATTTTGAATCTTTATTTTATTTTGATTCTTGATATGGTTCTATATCCACATACATTATGATATAAATATAATATGTGTTTTTACTTTTGTTTATTATAACGAATAACTACCTCAAGCGAAGACCTTGCAACTTAATTATTTTTAATATTTCCATTTTTTCAAATTTTATTTAATTTTTTAATATTTTTTAGAAATTTTAATTTGATTAATTCAAAAAGAAATTATAATTTATGTTTAAAAAATTTGCAAACAATTTTTTATAATAAAAATAACAATACAATATATGGTACTTTTTATTTTATTTCTATTAAGATTATATCTAAATTAGATTTAAATAGAGATTTTTCTCTTAGTTACGTGGCTTCACCATAGGAGAAAAAAAGACCTTCTTATTATATATATGATTTCATAAATTATAAATCAATTCTAATCATATTATAATTATTAGTTTTTTATTGTTTATTTGATTTTGATTCTTGACATGGTTCTATATCCACATACAAATTGATATAAATAAAAATGATTTATTCAAATTTGTTTTTATTTTTTATTATAAAGAAGAAGATAACTCAAACGAAAACCTTACAACTTAATTATTTTACTATTTACAATTGTTTTTAAATTTTATTTCATTTTTAATATTTTAAAAAGAATTTAATTTGATTAATTTAGAAAGAAATTATAATTTATTTTTAAAAAATTTATAAACAAATTTTTTATATTAAAATAATAACAATAACAATAAAATATATTGTCACCTTCTAATTTAATATTATTAAAGTTATATTTAAATTAGATATAAATATAAGATTTTCTCTCTCTTGGTGACGTAGTTTCATGAGAGGATAGAAAAAACCTCCTTTTTATATATATGATTTTGTGCATTGAAAACAAAAATCCACAATTAGTAGAATAAAACAAAATAGGTAAAACAAGATATATTGAATCGCTAGAGGGAGGACTTGAACCTCCGACCTCGTGGTTAACAGCCACACGCTCTAACCAACTGAGCTACTCCAGCTTCAATGATCTTTAACCTCAACTAAAAGTAATCAAATAAAATATATTTGTGAATATTTGTATTTATATTAATGAATATCCAGATTTATTATTTGTATTTTAAAATACAGATATACACGGGTATCCATATCCGATAAATTGAAATTTTCTCTTAATTATTTGCTCTAAAGATGACAAAGACAAAAGTGACAAGTTTGATGATCCTCCTTAATCTTGCATAAAGGGATGTAATTCTTATATTTAAATTTTACGATAAGAATTTAGTATGAGAATCATCATTTAAATGGTTATCACAAGAGTATATGTATATCAATAATCTCTATTTATGCAAAGATAAATTGTTGTGATGTATTATACCATATCGGTTAAGGATATAGACCTTGGTCTCATGTATATGGTGTTAGACAACCCTAAACTCTTGAGTTATTTTTGGAATTAGTTAAATCCAATCCATATTTAACATGATATCAGAATCTGATTCATCCTGATTTGAATATAATTTGAATATACGGATGTTGGTCTCCCGATTGTATTTATGCTCCATGATCGAATCTGAACGTAAAGGGAAATATTGTGATATGTTGTCTTAGGTTAGAGTAATATTGAAATGCTTCATTGTCTACACATGAAGGTATGACAAATCATTTGCCTATCAAATTCTTCCTATAAATAATACAAAACTACAACAATGTACACAAAACCTAATTATTTATAAAAAAAAACCCAAATGTTGATCATCTCTTCTTCTTCTTGAGACCTAATACAGAAAATTTGAATCCAAACAGATTAGATTTCTTAGGAGATGGTTTAGGTAATGACGAAACCGAGTTGATCACATGATGTTCTGTTGGTGCAGAAGATTCTTGTTCATGTTCATGTTCTTGTCCAAAACCAAAATCAACATTTCGTAGTGTTCTAAGCAGTTCTAACGCACCCGCCTTCGCCTTCTTGCTTCCGTTTTTCGATATGAAAACGAGCGAGGGAATTACGTCAATACCCTCTCCCATTACCAAATAACAAAACTTGGGCTGCATACAGATCACGAGGAGAATATCGACAGCATTCTCTTGTTCGTCAGCGCTTTCTGACTCGAGTAATTCAGCTACCGAAGCTAAACAACCATCCGTTGTGGCAATCGAACCACGACCCTCTTCGGTGTTTGACAGATTTCGTAAAATGATAATCGAGTGTTTCTTGAATATCATCATAGGCATGAAAGCGGACCCCTTTGACACGTGGCTCGTGGGCGGTGTTTCACCCAAAAAGCTTCCGTCTGAACCCGCCATTGATATGCTACTTATATCTGATGGAAGCCGAAGATTGCACATGGAACTACCAAAACTAGCAATGGAAATCGATGAGAAGTCTATACCACACGAAGCCTTGGATTGCTTCGTTGGATCTTCGATCCTAAGTCCATACTTTGAGCACCATTTCGATATCAGATCCTTCATTCCTGAATTAGGAAAGATTAAAAGATTTTCAAGCTTCCGTTTCGTTTTCGGGCATGAATCATTACCTTCATCAAACCACTTCTGAATATAGATCCTCTCAAAGGTTTGACCCGAGGAAATGCTGACAGGATCATACATCAGTTTTAGAGACAAGGGACATACGAATTCCTCAGGCGGATAACGTTCACGTTCATCATTATGCTTGCATCCTTCATAACGCTCCAATATGGAATCTTTGGTGGAATTATCTTTTCGATCTCCATTAATGAATTCTTCGTGCTTTTGCAAAAGATAAATAAGATACCGAAGAATCTTTCTTTTGTGCAAATCTTCTTCACTTAGTTTCCGTAGAAGCGTCTTAAGGGATCTTCTTTCGATGACAATAGCTTTGAATGTTGAAAGCTGAAGTTTCATTGCAGCGAAATGGAATTCTTTTATATCTTCTGAGAGAACGGATGACGAAACCTTCCGTCGCATCAAATCCGCAATAGCTTTCCCAGCTTCTTCTTCGGTAGCATCAAGACTAAACACCGCAGACCTTAGATCACGTATGATCTCAGAAATCTGCAAGAAAAAACTCGTCATTAGATTTAAAAATGGCTTAAAGAAACTTATATCATATAATATTACGTTGTATTGTTCCATATCGACTCTGAAATAAATCATTAACTCCTATATATATATATATATATGGTATTGGACAATTAAACTCTTGAACTAGCTTTTCGTATTAGATAGGTTCCAACCCATGATATCAGAGATTGGTTCATCCCGATTTGAATATTTCGATGTTAATCACTCGATTGTGATGATCAGGCTCTGAGATCAAGATTGGACCTGATCTGAAGGCACTATTATATTGTGTTGTCTCATATCGACTAGAAAATAAACCATGGACTCCTCTATACGATATATATATATATATATGGTATAGGGTATCCAAAACAACTGGTACCTATATATAGTATTGGATAATTAAACTCTTGAACTAGCTTTTCGTATTAAATGAGTCATCACCCATATATAGCGTTGTCCAGTACCATATATATGAGTCCAAAATTTATGTTCTAGTTGATGTGGGATAACTTATCATAACAAAATCAGATATTGGTTCATCCCGAATTGAATATTCGAATGTTGGACCCTTAATTGCAATGTTCACGCTCCAGGATCGAACGTGTACCTGGAGTTACTATTATATTGTGTTGTCTCGTATCGATTAAGAAATAAACCATAAACTACGGTATTGTAGCATACAAACCTGAACAGCCAAAACAACCGGTACCATATTTTCAATTTCATTTAAGCTTTGCTCCAACAAATTTTTCGCCCTCAAACTTCTCGAGAGTATGGCATCTCCTGTTACCGCCTGAGATATAAAAAAACAACAAATTTATTATTTCGGGTCGTCAAATTTAACACAATTTTTTATAGAGAAAATGTTCTAAACATAGAAAGAATTGAAATATAAATTGTACAAACCATGTAGAGTTTACTGGATTCACTACAATATTGAAGAAGAAGCTTGGCTTTCTCTAATGCATTGATCAACATACATAATGAATGTATCCCTGATGAACATCGAGGTCGAGCTTCTTCTATTTTAGGAAAGATTTTCATAATCTTACATATTAAGCTTTTCAATGTCATACACATTGAAGAGTGTATCTGCAACAGATTACATCATCCAATACGTCAGATTCTTTATTAAAAGCACATCAAATGAACAACATACTTATCTAACTAATCCCAAAAGCTAATTCACGAGTTTAGAGTTATCCAATATCATATATATGAGACAACTTATTGTAAAACTCTTTGTCACGCTCAGACTCGATTCTGAAACGTGGATATCGCAATCGAGGGTACAACATTGGTATATTTAAATCGGGACGAGACTGACTCTGATGCTATATAAAATATGGTCTTGGGTCCCACTAATCGCAAAAATATGTCCAAAAATTTAGCTCCTAAACTTATCATAACACTTTGCATTAGAGATTTCATAGACAAACCTTGAAGGAATGAGGTAATGATTCTACCCTTTCGATAATTTCATTCCCCATTGAAAGAATCCTACAAAACTAATCAAAGATTAAAGAGCTATTAAGCCTTAAGCAGAAGATAATCACAGTTAAGGAAAAAGCAAAAAGGGAAGAACTTTACTTACCCTATGAAAAGCTGATTTGAAAGTATCACAAACCAAATCCAAATGAATTTGATTTCTTCTCCAAAATCACATAGAATCTCCAGTAAATTACAGGGAAATCACAATGTTTCCCTCGTAGACTGAATGTAAATGAGCAAAGGAAACAACAAATGGCCGTATATAGAGATAATTTCAGCTGAGATCAAGAACATAATTCCTCTCTTGCTAATGAAAACAAAAAAAACCCAGTTTTTTTTTTCTACTAAAGGAGTAAACTTTATCCTCAAAAGTAATCTCCTTTCTTCAAATAATCCCACTAAAACAAGACCCTTCAAAGTCCCCAACGAAAACTTCAAAAATTACACCCAAATTTAAACACTTATCACAATCTCTCATACAAGGCCATCAACGAAAGGTAATTGTATCGTGGGTATATATATATATATATATAGAGAGAGAGAGAGAGAGGCGTTCCAAGGCAGAATCTGAAGAGGGAGAAATCGAAGATAAGCAAACAGGAAAGAGACGATTTTTCATGGTTGAATAAGAACAAAGGGAGAGAGGAGAGAGAGCAAGTCCACGGAACGGGAAAACGCGGTAGTGTTTAGAGTAACAGCTTTAAAAAAGAAAGACAAATGTGAACCGTTAATCTTAAAAAACGGACGATTGTAATGAGTCTGTCATGATGTAAAAGTTACCATCACCATTACTGGGAGTTTGGTACCGTGTAATGAGCAGTCTTGTGTTGAACGGCATTTGTGAACTGCTACGACTACTAAACCCATTACGGTCAATACACATGAAGAATATTTCTCCTTTTGTATTAAATTAAATTAATTAATGATTTTAATCATTCTTATGATAAAATTTGATTCTGACTTTATTGACCTCAAAGATTTTTTGTCTCTGATTCTTTGTCTAATATAATTAGTCCAATTATAATCACTAAAATTCACTTGGAAGTTTTCCCAGAGGATTAAAATAAATATATCTTATTTTTAAAAAAATGGGTTTGATATGGAGACAAAGTTGACTTAATTGGAAAAACATTTGGTTGAATAAAATTGAAATAAATGAAATCAAAACAAAATCGATTGAATTAATATATAGATGCATGGAATTTTTGTTGAATTAACGGATAATGATAAAATAGAAATAAACTGAATTAAAAAACCTCAAATGTTAATATAATTACGATTAAAAAATAGAAAAACAATGGAAAAAATAAAATTCGGAAAAAGAAATAGGGATAAACCCAAACAAATCCTAAAGAGCTTTTAATAAAATTAAACCTTTTACTTTTAATTTTATAAAAAAATCATGAACTATGTTTTTTAAACAAAAAATCATGAAAATTTATCATGGTTTTTTTCTTAAAAACATAGTTTAGAAATATTTTTATAGAGTTAAAAATAAATGATTTATTTTATTAAAAGTTATTTTTCAGAGTTTTTTTGGATTTGTCCCTTTATCAAAAAACTTTACCATTAATTATCATATTATTATGTTTTAAATTTTATTAAAAATCACAATGTGTATGAAAATGTTAAAATATTTGGATATTATAAATTTTGCATAAAAAATTGTATGTATGTTTATATTTTAAATGAAAAATCATAAAAAATTATAAATCCCAAAATTGAATTATATCAAGGTGTGCACCGTGATAAATTTTACTAAAGTTTTTTAAACTAGCTAAAACTATTTTCAATTATTATTATTTTGTTTATAAAACATATACTCTTATGTATTTTCAGAATAATTAATAGTCAAACTTTAGACAAAGATGTAAAATTCCATTTTTATCAAATAATTTTAAAAATAATATTTGATTAGTGAAAAATATAATTGATATATTTTCAACCTATATAAAATTATTGTATTATCCGAGTGAAGAAAACACATAATATATCTTAAGATTAAAAAATTGTATTTATAAATATGTTAAGATTATAGCAATATATTTTTTTATATTCAACCAAAATATTTATATAATAATTATTTAAAATATGATTGGAAATATACAAAATTATAATTTAAAATATGATTGGAAATATATCAAAATTATAAATATTAATTATAAAATGAATTATAATAATTATCAAGATTATAACATATAAGAAATTGATTTTTAATAAAATTTAAAACATAATAATATTATAATTAATAGTAAAGTTTTTATTTTTAACTTTATAAAAAACTTCCAAACTATGCTTTTTAAATAAAAAAAACTATGACAAATTTTATGGTTTTTTCTTTAGAGCTTTTTTATAAAATTAAAAATAAAAAATTCAATTTTATCAAAAAAATATTTTTCAGGAAACCAAAAAAACAAGATTAAAAGGAAGGTAATAAATACATTTAATTAAGGAACAAAAGAAATTCTTCAAATAACCAGGAAGATCCGTTGCGTTATCTTCATGCGTAGACTCGTTCCATCTCAATCTCAACTTGTCTCGTCAAACTTTTTCCATTTTTCCACAACACTGACCATATTGACATTGATGGCACTCAATCTACTAATTTACATTACCTATTTCCCTATTTACCTCTAAAAATTCTACATTATTTAGCTTTTAATATATGCTCTCTTCTCAAAATTATACATTCAATCTATTTTCTTCTAAATTTACTTATTTATCTTATTTATAAAGTTTATAAATATAATATATAACCCCCTAAAATTTATAAAATAATCGTATTTCTCCATAATTTATAAATATAGCTTAATCATTTCACAAATTTATAAATTCAACTTATTTTCCCTTGAAATTTATAAATACCATATATTTTCTCATTAATATCTACCGATTTAAAATTTTTTATTATTTCCTTTAAATTTATAATTGCGATATTTTTTTTGGAAAAACAGTCTATTCCCCCTTGATTTTCATGCTTTAGTTCTATTTCTCCCTCGATTTTGACCCTCATCCTATTCCTCCCTCGATTTTCAGTTTCAGCCTATTTCCCCCTCGATTATCATGTTTTAGTCCTATTCCCCCTCGATTTTGATCTCATCATATTCCCCCCTCAATTATCAAAAATCTGCCTAAAACCCCATCCGATTTTGATCCAATTTTGACCAAATTTTGATTTCAATTTTGACCCAATTTTTTGATTTTAATTTTGACCCAATTTTGATTTTAATTTTAATTTTGATTTTGATTTTAATTTTAATTATAATTTCTATTTTGGTTTTAATTTTGATTTTAATTTTAATTTTAATAAATCAAGTTATTCGTAACATATAAATCCTACCGTTAACCATCAAAGCATAAGTTTTTTTTTATTTAATATTATCCCAAGACATCCTAAAATCGAATCAATAATTATATATTTGAATCAATAATTATAATCGACTAATTATTTAATTTTCAATTATATCATTTATTTTGATCTATGAGTAAATAATATTAATAAATATTTTTACACATATATTTTTTATATTGATTTTAATATCGAAATTTGATTAATTAAATTGGAATTTGACCATTTAAATTATGATAAACGGTATAACAACGGTAAGTCTATAATTATTTTATTATTATAAATTAAGTAAAAATATCCAATAAAATCTTATACAACACTCCGAGGTGATGGAACCAATATTTAAGATGTCAACATGTGGCATGAAATTAATATCTCATGACTAATAACTAATTGACAAAATCCTAAACCCTAAACCTAAAATCGAATCCAATTTTGTCAAAATTATGATTAAATTGGGATTAAATTGAGTCAAAACTAGGTCAAAATTGAGTTATATTTGAATCAAAACTAAAATTAAAATTTGATCAAAATTAAAATCAATTTTGACATAGTTTTGACTCAATTTTGGACTCAATTTAACTTAATTCGGATTAAATCGGATTTTCAATTTATACTTAATTCGAATTAATTAGGATTAAATCAAGTCAAAATTGAGTTATATTTGAATCACAACTAAAATTAAAATTTGGTCAAAATTAAAATCAATTTTGACGTAGTTTTGACTCAATTTTGGATTCAATTTAACTTAATTCGGATTAAATCGGATTTTCAATTTATACTTAATTTGGATTAATTAGGATTAAATCAAGTCAAAATTGAGATAATAATTTATTATTATTAAAATTAAAATTAAAATCAAAATTAAAATTAAAATCAAAACTGGGTCAAAATTAAAATCAAAATTGGGTCAAAATTGGATCAAAATTAAAATAAAAATGTGGTCAAAATTGGGTCAAAATCGGAGGGGGTTTTAGGCAGATTTGTGATAATTGATGGGGAAATAGGATGAGATCAAAATCGAGGGAGGAATAGGACTAAAAATGATAATCGAGGGAGAAATAGGCTGAAACTGAAAATCGAAAGGGGAATAAGACGAGGGTCAAAATCGAGGGGGAATAGAACTAAAGCATGAAAATCAAAGGGGGAATAAGCTGTTTTTCCTATTTTTTTAGTAATAATTAACATATTTCAAAATTTTGGTAATAAAATAATAAAATAATAATCTTGAACATCCACCGTTTTTATCTTTTTTTTATTTGTTGTCGATATTTTTTACATACATTAGGATGCATGTTTTTTTATAACTTCAAAGAAAATTTGTGGATTTTACATGCTAAAATCATGAATAAGATGAAGATTAGATGATATTTGACATGTATATATTCATAAAAGATAGTCATAAAACCATGCAATTCAGTAAATAAATTGATTTGTAAGAATGGAATATATTTCAATGAACACTTTTGTATTTATATACAAATATATATAATCTTTTGGAAATCATCCTCCACATTTAGTACATGCAACAAAATCAAAAATATCATCGTGAAATCAACCTAGAAAAATATTCAAAATTTTGTAGGAATTCAAAAAATTTTCAGAAATTCATCGTGATGTATACAAAAAATCTCGATATATTAAATATGAGTTTGTGTCTAACTAAATTAAAACTTAATTCATGAATTTAGTATTATTCAATCACCACTAAAAATATTAGATTTCCATACAGTAAAATATGTCCCTAATTCGTTTGGAAAATGATTTCTATACGTTTTTCGGATAGATTTATGTCCGCAAATGGACGTTGCTAATTAATATCCATTTAAAATTCGTCCGAAATTTCGGACGGATTTTTTGTTCGTCCGGAATTTTTTCAAAAAAATATAAAAAAATAAAAAAACTTAAAAATGTAAAAATAAAATTAAAAAATAACACTTCCACAATTGCATCCTCCTACGATGTCGTCATCGCCGTGGTCACCGCCTCCGCCTCCTCCTCTGCGAACTTCGCCTCCTCCCATTCCTCCTTCTCCATTCTCTTTTCTATATTTCGTTTTCTCTTTTTTTCTTCTCTTATGCTCTCTTTTCTCTATTTTTCTTATTTTTTTCGACTAAATTTATTATCTTAAATTTCCTAATTCCATGTGGATTAAAAAATTCATCTCTAATTACGGATGGATTAAAAAAATTCATCCCTAATTCCGGAAGAATTAAAAAAAATTGTATCTAATTTCAGACGGATTAAACAAATCTCTATCTAATTCCATATGGGTTAAAAAAAATATGTCTCTAATTCCGGACGAATAAGGACATATTCAATAATTTGTATTTTTTTGTAAAAATATTAAATTTTTTGAAAAAAAATCACGTAAAAAATTTTCAGGCGGCCATAAAAATATATCCCTAATTTTCAAACGGATTTTTTTTGTTGTTTGAATTTTTTTCAGAAAATAACCAAAAAAGAATAAAAACTAAAATAAAAAATTTATAGAGTTCGTCTTTAATCCGTCCGGAAATTAGAGACGGATTAATGTTGATTCCTTAATCCGTCCGAGAATAGGGATTTAAAGAAATTCATTTGCAAATTACGGATGGATTAAAATATATCCGGAATTTAGGGACGAATCGAAATTTCCGTCAGGAATTTAGGAACGGATCAAAACCCGTCCGAAAATTTCGTCCCTAAATTAAAATTTTATAGTAGTGAATATCACATATAAAGTCTATGGTTGGTGTCTTAATCGATGTGATATAATATAACGTAATATTTCATTTATATTATAGATTGATCTTTTATCGTACACATCACAAACTAACGACCAATAGCGAAATATTCAAATTGAAACCAATTAAACTTTGATATGATATCAAATATAGCTTTGAATCAAACTAAATAAAAAGACTAATTTAAAATATCCAATACTATATATAAAAATATATGATTTATATTCTAATCGAGATAATATAACATAACATCCTCTATACATCACAAATAGGAGACCAACATTTTAATATTCAAATCTAAACAAACGAGGTCAATTATATATTTGGATATAATTAAACTCCAAAACTAGTTCAATCTTTGTTCAATCTATATACACTTTCATAATTCAGTTCTTAACAAATTTATATGTATTTATTTACTATATATATATATATAGGTGATGGGTCTTAGCGGGCTAGAAGTTTAAATTCTACTCATAAATGGGCCTTATTGGTATAAAGCCTGCTTGAACTTTTGCGTATGAAACCTCCCACGTGAATCTGTAAATTAACATATAATTTTCTGAAAAAAATCTATGTTGTGTTAATGTTAATATTTTCTTTTAAATTTATAGTTTTAATTAATAATATTTCAATAAACGTTTGAATTTTATTTTTTTTATTCCATTGTTACATCAGAATGAATGACGGAAACTTAATAAATTTTATAACGGTCTAATGGAATGAAAAAATATATTAACTATAAAACTGGTATTAATATTGATTATTTGGTATTTTGTAATCCAACTATTTCTAAAAAATAGTGCGAACACTTTTTTGGTATTGATTGATTTCAATCTTCATTTATTGTAGTTAATCATTCGTTATTTCACAAATCATTAACAAATCTAAATTTATACTATTGTGTTCAAATGTATATCAACCTCTTAATATATTATATTGTTGTTTTACATCTAATTAGAGGCAACATTTTTCTTTTACACGGAAATAATCTGTAGAAAAAAAATGGTCTCTCTGGAGGAAATTATTTTTTTATAAGATTTTAATAAAAGGATGTAAGAAAGTTTTGGTTCTAATGCTTATGGCAGCAGAATATCTAGATTCTACATTAATAATAATACTATCAATAATAATAAATAAATAACATATGGTGGGTGTTAGGGGAAGCATCTAATGAAACGTCAAATGTGGGGCTTTTTCAAAGGGGATCACATAATATCAGAACCTAATCAAATTTTAAAATAAATAAATAAATAAATAAATAAGTAAATGAATAAAATAAACTAAAATTATATACTTTTCTATAAGAGAATTTGGCCTCTTTTGATGCTTGAATTTGTAGAGGACGAGGTGCCTATAAGGTTATTTACATGGATTCCTCGCATCATCAATTCTCCTTCATCTTCCTTTTCCACCACTATTTTATTTTATAGAGTTTTTTTATATAATTTTAGAATATAGAATTTTAAATAAACATTAAACAATAAACCAATATATCTAATTAGTTTAAATCAATATTATTAATAATCGTAACTCCTCAAATATGTAAATTATCTGTTTTATTTTGCCATGAACTCAAGAGAAATATAGATATATAATTTTTTATTTAAAAGATCAATTTCACCATTTTTTCTTCACATCATGTTATATTATCAAGTGAAAAAACGACATTTGATAATAACGATGTGTCAATTCTTTTTATCATCACATCATGTCCATATCAATAAAAATAAAAAACTAAATTCAAACAATCAACAACGAAAATAAAGTTAATTCTTCAAATAACTCGAATTAACAATTTTATTATTCTATAATCTAAAAATTATGGACTAAGATATTATAAATAAAAAACATCACGAACAACATAAGAAAATCTCAGTAACACTAGTTGTTAGACCTGTTCAAATAGGAAGCTATGATATATATGTATATGTATATATATATATATATATTAGTATTAAGTTATAAAATTTAAAAAAAACACAAGTTGCACGGGTGTTTAAAAAGAAATAGAGAGATATAAGCCGCCTAGGGAAAAGAGAAGAAAAGAAAGTAGAAGAAATTGAACAAGGATCTTTAATTTTTATCGCGTTTTTCGTGAGTGAATTCTAATCGCGATTGTGGTAAATCTCTAAATAATTCGTTGTGATTATTCCCTTATTTCGAAGATTTATATTATGGATTTATTAATTGAATAGATCTGTATAATAGGGAAAAATTATTTGGTGTTGTTGTCAGCTATAATATCAAGACACCAAGTCGTTAGGGAAGCTAAGGTGAGAGTCTTCTCCATCGTAATTTTTGGAATTGTGATTCATTTGTGGAAGAGATTATGCTTTTAAAACGAGTTATGATCACAATAGGATTTATAGGACCATAATGGGAAAAGTGAGACAATACAAGTGAATTGGATTAGACTTTAGTTTTACCGTATGAGAATTGATGACAAGTATATGAGTTGTATAAGTGACTAGATATGATTTAGAGAATTGACGTGTGACCAAGTGTTGGGGTCGAAGATCGTTGATATGTTGGTTCGGTGTTAAAACCGAGTGAATATCTTGTTAGTGTGCTCGAGCGCGTCGGTGAGAGTTGTCACGTGAGGAGTATCGGGTCGATGACGTTAGTATTGCGAGACTTGGATCTGGGCCGACGTCATACCGTGTTGGGGTTGTGGTAACATTGCGAGCGACAGAGCGTCGAGTTAGTCAGATCAGTGGATCTGCCAGCGTCATACCGTGTTAGGGTTGTGGTAACCTTGCGAGCGACGAAGCGCTGTATTGTACTGATGACTGGTGTACGTTGTGACCTTGCGAGATCTTCAGTGTGCTAGGGTCCTTTGGACTTTGCGAACGTATGCCCGAGCTAGAGTCGTGTGGAATCTATGTGTTATGATCCAATGAAGTACTAGTCTTAGATTTTGGATACTCAGTCGGTTTGTGTAGAGTTGTCTGTATGTCTTTAGTTTAGACTTTGGATATATCGTTATTTTATATTCAGTTCGACCGGAAGAATATGTGGCACAGAGTACGTACACGTATTGACCTCACTAAGTGTGTATTTCGTACTCACCCTATTTGTGGGCTGTCGTGGATGGACAGGGTATGGCAAGGAAAAAAGAGCAACGAGGTTGAGTTGAGCAACAACATGAAAGCTCACAGCGGACTGATGGAAGAGGTATGCACGAGTTCTCGATGAGTTTTATTTTGCATTTTGTATTCATTTATTCATTTATCGTGACTATGATCTTTACGTATTTATTTTGCAATTTGATTCAGACCATTTTTATTTTGGAATAAATCATTTATTTTGTCTTATAAATGCGTTTAAGCGACGACACGTATAGCCACCTCTTGAAGGTGATGGTGAACACTCTCCCAAGATAGTTCCGGAACTTGCATTCACCTCTACCTTTATTAATCAAATGATATTATCTATTTACATGCTATAAAAATTAATTCATATACACATATTTCACCATTAAAATAAAGATATAATACGATAAGATTGTAATATTTTATGTTGAAAATGAAGAATATAAATAATATATCCATGTTGAATTTTTAATTTGAACCTTCCTCTATGATTTCAAACCATAGCTTAAACGAGTGAATATGACCCTCTACCCAAATAGATCATATGTTAAAAAAATTCTTTATAACACAATTTTTTTTTTCATTTATTTGTGCCCCATCCTACCCACATCACTCTCCCCTTAAAAAGCCATTTCTTTAAAACTAAAAACAAGTTCCAAATAGACTTGATCAAAACCATGCTCTATGAAATAAGACATGAAAACACCAAAAGAACAGTAAAAAAAGACACAAATAGATAAACATAGGGCTGAGCAAAATATTCGAAGTATTCATATCCGATTCGTATTCGAACCGTATTCGACCCGAAAATGCAAATATCCGTAGGAACAAATACAAATACCAAAAACTAGATATTCGACAAATACAAATACAAATAATATATTCAATTATTCGCAATTATTCATATCTGTAAGTATTAAATAAATAATTTATTTAATATATAGATACATATAATAAAATTAATTTTATGGATCAAATTATAAATAAAAAACATTATTATAATTGATTTTAAGACCAAATATAAAATATATAAAGAAATAATTATTATATTTAAATTTGAATGACTAAAATGTAAATTAACTCTAATGTTGCCACTTTCTTCCTTTCTAACCTATCTCTTGTCGTTTCCCTTCTGACCTAATACTCTCCAAACTCCCACAGACTGTTGCAACATCCTAATAATCGACGCCCTCCTCCGCCGCATTCCCTCCCTCCGTCAGACGCCTTCCTTCGTCGCATTCCCTCCGTCAGACGCCCTCCTCCTCCTTCGCACGCCCTCCGTTTCGAGTATATTGTTGTTTTTTCTAATGGTGCTAATTTTGGAGGTGACGATCTAATACCACCGTATGATGGATCATTTAACAAAACCTCTTTCTTGACCAAAGGCTCCAGTAATGTTGATTGTTTCTCCATACTCTGTATCTATTAGTGAAAAGATTTAGAAAATTAGAAAGTTAATATAAATATAAATAGAAAATAATAATAATAATAATAAAACGTTATATATATATTCATACCATCTTTTTTCTTCTCTTAGAAAATGTCTTTGCATTTGAACCACATTCTCGGATTTTCTTTCCATATCAACATCCTTTAGCCTTTGAATTTTTTATTGAGATTCTTCAGAAGTCCAATGTTGTATATATTGATTGAAAATATCATTGGATGCCCATGTTGGTTTGCATTTTGTCTTGAAATATTTTCTTTTGGTGTTATTCATTATTAATTTAATCCTACATTGCATATCGTGTTTCCAAGCTGCATAAACACGATCTGTGTTTTCTATACGCCATCTATAAGATTTCTGTAGAAAAGATGTTAAAAATGAAATAGTTTAGCAAGATTATAAATAGCATTTTATTTGACGTAAAAATATACAAAATTATATACTCACAGAAAAACTACACCACCATCTATGTCGTACATGTTCTGGTATCACTTGCCACGAGTAATATAATCGATCCATAGATTTTTGGATAATGTGATTGTTGGTAAATCTCAACGATTCATCTACACCAAACCTAAAAGAAAAGTTTGATTATTAATTATATGTAAGTTGAAAATATTGACTTAATTACCATAAAGTCCCCTCTGTTTTCTCTCAGGATCGATAATCAGAATGTCATTACGTTCATCAAAAGTATTAATCAACTGATCAATGTCAACATCTTCATCCTCCTCCAATACTCCCGCAGCTCTGGTCGGTAGACGCTGATGACCAAAGAAATGTCTTGGACATTTCTAAGATTTTAAAATTAAAATCTTATTAAAAAAATTACTTCAAAATTTTAAAAATGTAAACCTAACCACTTAATTTTAGATACGTTGAAGACATTTCAACTGACTGTTCACTATTTTGTAGTGTTGATTCATATAGCATTCATGTCATGTTCCACGAATTTCTTCCACTAATCTCATTTCTCTTTAGTGATAATTTTAAGAGTTATTTTTAAATTCAAAACATCTCTAAAAAATTTAAAATCAATGTAAAAATTAATCTTTACGCACTCAAGAGGATATACTTGAATTCGAATGAAAAAAACGCATATCAAACATATCTAGCTAGTGTGAACTTAAAAAAGTAAAAGAAAAAAATAAGAATTTTAAAATTAGGAGGGTCTTAGAGACTGTACGGATCCACTTGCAAAGGTGGAAATGGAAAATTCCTTAAGAACAAATGGGAGACTGGGGAAGTGAGATATAGAGAGATAGGGGGAAATGGGTATCTGCCAAAAGAATGCTTTTTTTTAATATCACAAAACTGAAAGAATAGACAGACACACACACAAGGAGAATGAAGCATAGATTTTTTTTTCTTTTTTTACTTTCGGAAGAAGAAATACAGTCCATATTTTTTTTTTGGTTGTGAAGCAAGTGGAGAGGAATCATAGCATTTAAAAAACTAATGTCCAAAATCAAGCAACACAGAAGGCGTAGGAAAGGCGCAGATGACGAAACGATTCATTCACAATATATTCCCTAGATTTCGAATTTGTCCCTCTTGCTTCTATATTAATACATATTCCCAAAAAATCAAATCAATAAAAATAAAAGACGCCTGAATCATCCTCCAATACGCGCAGTTATAAAAAACAAAACACAAAACTAAATAAATGTGTATTGAATTATACGTAGAAAACTGCAGTGAATAATGACAGAATCACTTTTGTCCTGGTAAAAAATTAGACACCATTTGAAAAAAAAAACAAACTTTATGATCAAGTAGGAAAGTATCTCTCAAATTGTTAAAAATAAATATCAGTATTTTTTATTTGCAATTTAAGACAAATGTTGTAATTTCTTTAAAATCAATAAAAAAAATTTATATTATTTTTATTTGTATAGAAATAGACATTTTTTAGAAACGCGTAAAATCATGTTATCGTATTTTTTGTTGGGGTTAGACGGTTCCGCGTCACCGATAGAAACAAACCCCTTACTTGTATGAACCATGAGGATGACAATATCTAGTATGTGATGAGGATGACAATATCGCTGTGAACCGATAGAAACAAAGTGATCTGTGATGGGGTTAGACGGTTCCGCGTCACGTTCGCTGTGAACCGATAGAAACAAACCCCTTACTTGTATGAACCTATGAGGATGATAATATCTAGTATGATAACGGAAATTGAACGACACAACCAATTTAACGTGGAAAACCTCCTCTGTGTGAGGAGTAAAAACCACGGGACCGTAGTCCACCCAAAAATCCACTACAATAATTTATGGGTTACAACGTCCACACTACACCTCCAATAGAACAATAGATACAACAACGAGATTTACAGAATATTCTATCCAATATTCAAATCTCTAAAACCCGAGAGAGAACCAAACACCAAGCTGTAACTTAGACAGTAAGCAACCCCCGTATCCTATGATTCCGGCCACCAACGTCTAATCCAACCGTACAAATCAAAGTTCAAAGGGTCCAGAGTACACCTACCAAATTTCAGCTTGATCGGCGAAGAACTCACCGTCCGATTTTCCAAACAATCGGACCTGCGCGTCTGAGACAGCACCAGAGAACAGTCTCGGTAATCAGATCGTTTCTCCAAAACTGACCGTTGGATTGACAATCCCACCAGACAGAATCAAGAGCCACGAGTGATGAAACTCTCTTTCAAATTTTACGCCGATCGGACCACGGGAAGTCGGCCGATCGTCGACGTTTTCACAGAAATTAAACTATCTTTCTTCTTCTTTGGTTGTGTGTTTTCATCCTTTCTCAATTTATCCTTATATAGACATGAGAAGGGAGAAATTTCAACAATGGTGGTGCCTAATTTGCACCATTTTTCAACAATGAAGGTGCCTTACTTGCACCATTTGTCTTCCACCCATTTTTGACAATTTCATTTCACATTCACCATTTCTTCTTCACTTCCACATAAGGAGGAACACCAACAAATCTCCCCCTTCCGACTATGTGGAGGAAACCGCCATCCCAGCGATCTTGCGACATATCTCAAGCTTCCCTCTAGGCAACGTCTTAGTTATCATGTCGGCCCTATTATCATCTGTATGAACCTTCTCGAGTTCAAGTTCTTTTGAATCCACGACATCTCGTATCCAATGATATCAAACATTTATATGCTTCGACTTGGAATGAAACATCTGATTCTTCCCAAGATGAATGGCACTCTGACTGTCACACAACAAGACGTACCTGTCTTGCTTGAAACCAAGCTGCTCAACAAACCTCTTCATCCACAACAACTCCTTACAAGCTTCAGTTGCGGCGATAAACTCTGACTCAGTGGTAGAAAGTGCAATGCACTTCTGCAACCTTGATTGCCATGCCACAACTCCACCCGCAAAGGTTACCAAGTAACCCGAAGTAGATTTAAAAGAATCAGTGTCTCCATCCATGTCGGAATCTGTGTACCCGACCAACAGAGGTTTGTCACCTCCAAACACAAGTCTCAGACCGGAAGTCCCGCGAAGATATCTCAGAATCCACTTCACTGCCTTCCAATGTTCTCTTCCTGGATTAGAAAGAAAACGACTGACAACACCAACGGCATGAGCTAAATCTGGTCTCGTACAAACCATAGCGTACATCAAACTACCCACTGCAGAGGCATATGGGACACGTCTCATGTCCTCCTTCTCTGAATCTGAACTTGGACTATGTTGCTTACTCAATCTAAAGTGTGTAGCAAGAGGCGTAACCAGAGAAGTTATGCACAAACACACAATGGTCTGAATGAGTCTTCTTGTAACCATGCTCCCCCATGACTGACTCAAACTTCTTGTACCATTGTCTCGGTGCTTGCTTCAACCCATAAAGACTTTTCTTCAAGCGACAAACGTAATCTTCTTTGCCCTTCTCAACAAAGCCTTCAGGTTGTACCATATAAATCTCTTCCTCCAAATCACCATGAAGGAAAGTCGTCTTCACATCCATTTGCTCCACCTCCAAGTTAAGACTAGCTGCCAATCCAAGCACAACCCGAATGGATGACATCTTGACAACCGGCGAAAAGATCTAATCAAAATCAACTCCTTTCTTCTGACTGAAACCTTTTACAACCAGCCGAGCCTTGAACCGAGGATGCAAACTGTGCTCTTCATGCTTAACCCTGAACACCCACTTGTTAAGCAATGCCCGTTTACCCTCAGGCAACTTCACCAACTCATACGTATGATTCTTGTGCAAAGAATCCATCTCGTCATTCATGGACTTCAGCCACTCTTCTCTGTGTTCATCCTTGAGAGCTTCGTCAAAACTCTCTGGTTCTCCCCCTTACGGGAGGAACGCCAACGGACGATGGGTTTTTGTTGACAAAACCATGTCTATGGCCAAATTTTCTTGGTCAAAAAGGGATGGTTGTTCCCTTGACAATTGCTTCAAACTTCTCTATATAAACCATGCATTTGTGTTTCAGATTACAAGGTGTGAGACCTCCAAGACAAATAGGTAAAGAGAGTGAGGGAGAAGAAAGATAGTTTAATTTCTGTGAAAACGTCGACGATCGACCGACTTCCCGTGGTCCGATCGGCGTAAAATTTGGAGGAGAGTTTCATCACTCATGGCTCTTGATTCTGTCTAGTGGGATTGTCAATCCAACGGTCAGTTTTGGAGCAACGATCTGATTACCGAGACTGTTCTCTGGTGCTGTCTCAGACGCGCAGGTCCGATTGTTTGGAAAATCGGACGGTGAGTTCTTCTCCGATCAAGCTGAAATTTGGTAGGTGTACTCTGGACCCTTTGAACTTTGATTTGTACGGTTGGATTAGACGTTGGTGGCCGGAATCATAGGATACAGGGGTTGCTTACTGTCTAAGTTACAGCTTGGTGTTTGGTTCTCTCTCGAGTTTTAGAGATTTGAATATTGGATAGAATATTCTATAAATCTCGTTGTTTTATCTATTGTTCTATTGGAGGTGTGGTGTGGACGTTGTAACCCATAAATTATTGTAGTGGATTTTTGGGTGGACTACGGTCCCGTGGTTTTTACTCCTCACACAGAGGAGATTTTCCACGTTAAATTGGTTGTGTCGTTCAATTTCCGTTATCATACTAGATATTGTCATCCTCATAGGTTCATACAAGTAAGGGGTTTGTTTCTATCGGTTCACAACGAACGTGAGACGCGGAACCGTCTAACCCCATCATTTTTTCTATATTTTTTTGTCTATTGATTATTTATTTAAGTCCAATTCTAACACAAAAATATATTGAAAACTCACCATTTTAAGATCGAGGCATGCATTACAAATGTCTCACGACAAAAACGTGTATTTCATCTAGAAAATATAATGATTTATTGTAAAATAATATTCTTATGGAATGTATTTGTATTTTCAATATAACATAGGATGCAGGGTTATAAAAATCATTTTGTAGTTGTCCAGACGCTCTAGGACAGATGATATTATTAGGGTTATTTATGTTGAGGGTAGATTTATAATTATATAAAGTCGTATTAGGGTTTTGTAATATTTATTTAAACTGTCTTATATCTAATGAAATACACACGAAATTATATTTCATTAGGTGTATAATTTCGTGTCTATTTCATTCGATGTATAATTTCATGTGTATTTCATTAGATCTAAGCCAAAATTTAAATAAACATTACAAAACCTTAATACAATTTTATATAATTACAAATCTACCCTCAACGTAATTAATCTAATAGACACCTTAAATATCAACATAATCATATATAATAGTCAGCTATATTCTATTTTACAGATTTCTTTTTTTTTTATTAAAAAAAATTGTTTCCCCGAAACAATATTGTTTTAGGTACTATTTGTAACCTAAAACAGAACAAAATGAACATCACCATCGTCGGGTTGTATGTTTGCTTAGGATTTCTAGAGAGGTACAAATTGTACTTGAGAATTAATGAAGAAATCTTTATTCAATTAAATGGAAAACAATTCAACAAGCATAAACAAAAAAAGGTTAAAAAATTGTTCTGTTAATGACTAGTAGTTCTACAAACATTTAATTATGGTTTCTTGAAAAAAAAATCAAATGATCGATAACAAACAAGTTATTATAAATTAAAGTTTTAGAAAACTCAATGATGAATATAGTCTTGAATCAAAGATTTTAAAATTTGATTGACATTGATTATTGGATAATGAGAATAAATATATAATTGAAGAATAAAAATAGATCTTTAAATATTAATACTACAAATGTTATGATTAAAATTAATGAATTTGAATTATATTTTACGGACTGTATTTTGTTCCTATTATTGTGGTAAAGTTTAAAAATTTAAATTTATTTATTTTTAGTTTTTTATTTAAAAAAACAGAAAATTTGTAGTCGCCAAATAATATCTGTAGACATTTATGATCCGTCTCACTTAACGACTATCGAATGTTACAGCATTGATAGATAAAAAAGAATTTCATGGTATTTTATACTACAAATCTCTTATAAATAGACTTAAAAAGGACCTTTTTTTTTATTTCTCAAACAAATTTTGTGGTAGAGACAAAACAATTTTCATATTTCTATTAAACGTTGCATTTTTTAGTTATTCTATAAATTGGAAAATTAATTAATTAATGATGCGTCAATTAAAATTTTAAAAATTACACATCCAACTAAAAATCAGTCGAATTAAACCTTATAATCAAGAAAACACAACAAATCTACATCAAATCAATTAAATCTCAATTTAGCTTTCTTATAAGCATCTATAAATTCATATTTTCACACTTCCAATAAGAGACTTTTATTTTTAAGTTGATAGAAGAGAGACGATGCACACACCACAAACAAACAAAAATGATGCCAAAGGTTATTTAGAGTTTAACCTTCCACTAGGCGGAAGGACATCGTAGTACTGATATGCCTTCTGATATATCATTTTAGGAATGATATAACAGAATCCTGTTCCGACGTACACCTACTAGAGTTGAGCATCGGACTTATACTATGATATCATATATATAGAGAGAGAGCTTGATATTCTATCATTTCAATTGATGCTCACCAAAGGCGTTATAGGCCCTGACCGGTAGAGTTGCAGCCAAATACAAACGCGACGATTGCGTTTTCTAGAGACTGCAGATAACATCAAAACAGATTGGTGGAGTCACAATCACTAAAAAACGCGGCGAAACGCGGAATTTAAAACTCCAAAATTATGTTGCGTTGTATTTGCGTTTTGAATAAAATTATCAAAATAGCCTAGTGTCTTTCGCTTGTCTCTCGCTTGTCTTTTCGCTACAAGAAAATCAGGTTTTAGGGATTGAAAAATCAGTTTAGGGACAGATTAGGGACGACCAGCGGTAGTATCCAATCGCGCAACTCTAAATGCTATCCGTCCCTAATCCGTTCCTAATTAGGGACGGAAATTTTAGTCCCCAATCCGTCCCCAATTAGGGACGGAAAAAGTAGTCCCCAAACAGTCCCTGGATTGAGGACGAGTTTTTTTCAGTCTCTAAAATTTAGAGATAGACCACTGAATCCGTCTCCATGTCTGTCTTCTATGAATTCTTTTGCTAACAATCCACGGTGGTCACATTGCTTCCGCATGTCTCGGTCGACGTTCCTCCGTCTCCTTTCGTTCCTTTCATCCACCGCATCTACGCCGCTGGAGGAGTACGCCCTTGCGGCCACAATCTTCCGCCTCGCTCACGGCGCTTCCTACAAGTCTATCGCTCGACGCTTCGGCTTCAGCTCTTCGGCCGACGCTTCACGAGCTTTCTACACTGCCTGCAAGCTCATCAACGAGAAACTAGGGCAAATCGTCGACGACCCAAAACCCGATTTCTCGTCTCGCTTGCTCCTGAATTGCTGCGGTGTCCTAGGGTTTGCGAAATTCGAAATTGACGGCCGAGCACGATAAAGCCGGAAACAA
Organism: Gynandropsis gynandra; assembly: GCA_036759665.1. Lineage (NCBI taxonomy): Eukaryota > Viridiplantae > Streptophyta > Magnoliopsida > Brassicales > Cleomaceae > Gynandropsis > Gynandropsis gynandra. The sequence goes on along the minus strand of CM071874.1, from coordinate 1,258,097 downwards.
TATTCTGACAGACGAATCTCTGAAAGCGACGGCCATTGCTAATTTCTCGGCAAGACAGCTTCAGAAACTGAGAGAGGAAACCAAATCTAATCTACCATAGAAGAAGAAGCAAGCAAGCGAGGGAACGCCATTTATCAAAAACCTCGGAATTTAAAAAACTGTATGCATCAGTTGGGCCTTCGAGCGAGGATTTATAAAAATTTGGGAACGAATGACAAAATCTGTCTCCAATTGGAGACGGGTGGATAAATTCAGTCTCCAAATTTGGAGACGGATGACCTGCCCGTCTCCAAATTTGGAGACGTATGATCTGCCCGTCTTCAAATTTGGAGACGGATGACCTGCCCGTCTCCAAATTTGGAAACGGATGACCTGCCCGTCTCCAAATTTGGAGACGGATGACATGTTCGTCTCCAAATTTGGAGACAGATGACCTGTCGTCTCTAATTTAGGGACGACTTACTATTCCGTCCCTAATTGGTCCGCATTTAGGGACAAATTAGGCGCGACTCTTCTGTCTCCAAATTTGGGGACGAATTAGGGACGGATTTCATTTTCCGTCCCTAATCCATGTATAATCCGTTCCTAAATTTAGGGACGGAAATGTCGGTCCCCAAATTCCGTCTCTAATCTTGAATTTTTTTAGTAGTGTTTCTCTTTCTATTATAATGTATATTAATCATAAATATATATATATATTGTATAATTAAATATTTTTAAATTTATTTAAAATATTTAAAAATTATAATTAGAAAATATACACTAAACAAAAAATTGTCTATTTTAGTAATTTTGTTCAAAACGCAATAGCAACAATTTTCTACCATTTGTTACTAATCGCAGTCGACTGCAAAAGCAACGATTCCACCATTTAGACAAAATGAAACAAAATGCCGCTAATCGATGACAGAAACACCGCCAAGCGCAAGTTCTGCGTTTCCACCAATCAAATTCATAATGATCGTTAGGACCAAATGGAAAGATGAGTGGGACGTAATGAAGGTAAATGAATTTGATGAAGAAGTTCAGTCAAAGCGTATCTGTGATAGCAAGGGCATTGGAAGGAATGATTTAATCTTCTATTATTTTGAGATAGAATGACAATATTATGCCTTGAAATCTAATTTCTAGAGGCGTCTTCAAGGGAAAGATTGTGTTTGAAATCTACTTTCTACAGTCAAACAAATTGATGTTTGCCCAATCACACCTACATAAGGAATTCAATGCAAAGACTAGTTGAGCTATTCTATTGGGATGTCTTTTTGTATAGCCCTAAGCAAACATAGTCATTGTACAAGACGTATACCAAACTAGAATTACAGTCAGATTTGTGCAATAGTATGGACTTGATGTACGGAAATATATATTTGTAAGAAAAAAAAAACCTGAACTTTCCTAATGTAAGGTCAAGGAATCTCATTCGGCTTAGAAATTAAAGTGTATGTCCTTTAGAAACTAGTCCCTCTGTTTTCACTCCTTTGTTTTCCTTTCATTGTCCTCTCATATTTTTGTGGTTTTTAAAGAAACGGGTCACTCTAAAATCTCACCTTTGGAAGGATATATTCTTCCAACTGGCTTTAACCCCACCTTGCTTTTTTTCCTACATATAAGGAGCTCTTCTCCCTCTGAACAAACCAAACCATCCCTTTTCTTCAAGTCACTGTACAACTTCTTTTGTACTCCTATAATTACTAAAACAGATCCTTTACTTCCTAAATTCAACAGGGCAATTCACCAGCAAAAGGTTTGAATATACATTCCTCAGCAATGGCTTCCAACTCCATCAGCTCTTCTCGCAGCTCTTGGACCCCTAAGCAAAACAAACTATTTGAAAGGGCTCTAGCTATATATGACAAAGACACACCCGACCGTTGGCAGAATGTTGCCAAAGCAGTAGGTGGGAAATCAGCAGAAGAGGTAAAGCGACACTACGAGTTACTCATTAGGGATGTTAATGACATTGAGTCAGGACGCTATCCGCATCCCAACTACCGTACAAATGGAAATACTAACTGAAAGGGTTGAGGAATCAACACAGGTAACAAATGATATCCCCTCTACTTACATCCATTGTGAGGTGCATGCCTTGCACAGTCCCAGTACTATCAATGCTCTAAACCAATATGCAAACAACCCATATCATACTTGGGATATGGGATCTGAAAAGAAAATTCAACTATTGAACTGCTTGTTCAGTCAGAAAAAATGTTTCAGATGAAAGCTAGTTTCCGACCAGAGTAGCTAACTTAAAAAAATCATAAGATTTTACACCATTGTTTCCTTTTTCTCTTAGCAGATCCAAATGTGGGACCAAAAAGCAATCTAGGAAAAGAGAAACACAGAAGCTTGTTTTTCTAACTATCAAAACGGATCAGTAAACCATTGTCTCATACCTAATTTCAACATAAAAAATCATATACACAAAAAGACATTGTCCCACGACCTAATAATTCAATCCTTTTGGATATTATGCCCCACGACCCTTGTCATGCCAATTGCAAAATCTTGTCCATAGAAACAAAGGACCAAATTAATTCTCAATTTATTTTGACAATAAATTTTTGTCGACTTCATAGCTTGTATTCAAAAAGAGAATTCCTAAAGCCATTTAAATATTAAGAAAAAGATAACAGCAACACGAAGAAGCTCATCGGATAGACTCAGTCGCCTATGATTGATGATCTATAGCGATTTTGTCTCTATGTATACCATAAACGGATTCCATTGTAGTAAAGTTGATTTGTCTGAAATTTGTGGCTTGCAGGTTCCTCTGTAACCAGCATGCTTTCTTCGCAACAAGACACAAAGAGCATCTAAGGAAAGAAATTCTACTGTATTGCCTATGTATTTCTTTCTTTCTGTCTGTTTGGGTTCCCATTATGTAAGAATCACTCATTTTTTATGTTAAGCAAATCAATGTGACTACTGATAATAGTGAAATCGGATCAAAAACGCACTCGATTCAATCGATTTCATACCAAAATCAAACAAATCCATCCAACAGACGAGATCAAGCGATCAAACTCGAGTAAAATCTTACTCGAACAGAGCACTCACCTCGACACTCTGCTTCCTTCGTGACCTCGTGAAATCCGCCATGTACACTGTAAAGCGAGCATATGCTTAGGGTTTGCTGAAAGTCTGGAACCAGAGGAAAAAATCCCGAAAATAAATTATATGCGCCGCTGAAACAAATTTTTGGGAGGGTAATTTTTACAAAAAAAAAAATGGGAGGGAAGTTGCGCGCCTAATTTTAGTTTGGATTTTGGTGAAGAAAATTAATGTTTTATTTTAATAGCTAAATTATACATGAAGTTTTGTGATATAATAACTAAATTTTGATTTTAATTAAAAAATATACGAATTGTCATCCAAAAAACCTATTAACAGCCATTGTATAATAAACATAATTTTCATTCTTTTTATATATTGCAATGTTCTAAAAAATGTTTCAGACCTAGAAGTTAGGTTTTTTTATCGTTCGATTAATTTCTAAGCATTTTTTTTAAATGACATTAAAATAGTATTTAAAAAACTAACAATGATATTCATCCACATATTTATTTTTTAACGTGTTTACTTTCACCATTACATTTATCTGCTTATATCCATTGTATCGTCTTGCGTCAATTGCCTTCACCTTATTTTCATCTTACATTCGTCTCCGATCATCGTTTGTGTCTTCATCTTTGTTCTCTTTATATCAATTTTGATTCCATATATAGCAGTTAGGTTAGATTTTTTATTCTATTTTACAATAATATATCAATGTAATTAATAGACTTATATAGCATTTACATAGAATTTAAACTAAATAAAATTAAGTATAATAGAATATTTAAAAATATGTTATAATATTATCTATTTTTTATTAAATCTAAATAATTTTTTCGTTGACCAAAAAATCAAACGGAACTCAAAAATGGTGAAATTTAAAAAAAAACCCTATTTTTAAGTCATTAACCAAGTTTATGTATTAATTATATAATTCGATCAAAGTTAGTCACTTTTTCCTATTATAGTAATTTACAAAAAAAAAACCTTTTTTTCATCAATTATGTCGTCTTCTAGTGGATTATATATTAAGTGCGCAAATAAAAAAATATAAGATTTGTGAAAAAAATATTCTAAGAATATAATCGGTTCTTGTAGACTTACCTATTTGTTAGACATTATTATAATTATTCTCGTTACTTATTGGTTGAAATTACGTTTATGCGTGTTATGTCTATTGAGAATATACGTACTTATTATAGTACTTGGGTTATTTATATGAATGTGGATTATCGAATAATCTTTTAATATATTATTCATATAAATATATTGTTTTATATTAATTCAACTAATGTAATACAATATATACACTTTTTACCAAAAAAATTGTCTTTCGAATATGAATACAAATAATAACAATATAACCTATAAAAATTATCTTTCAAAAAAAAATATTTAGAATATGAATGAATACATAAAAAAAATTTAAATCGCACCGTAACAATAAAATATTATAATACCATTTTATTACTTCTGGTTTTGAGAAGTTATTAATAAAGATGAATTGTAAAGTTTTAATTATTTTTAATTTTTCATTCAATAATCAACCAATATACATAAAAAAATTAAAATCGTAATTATAAAATTTTCAATAAATATTTTCAAAAATTATAATTAAAAACTTATAAAAAATGTAAATATGATATATATAAATATAATATATAAAAATATTCTTAATATAACCTCTCACATTATAACATGAAAATCGCAAAATGTCCAACTTGGAACGCAAAGAAGGATGTCATCTCAAAGCCTTCATAAAAGGTCAGCGAGTTGATAGCAACCATCCCACATGGAGAACGAGAACGAGAGCTCGGGATAGGTACGTAATTAAACTCCTGTAAAGATTGCTCGATGACAAGGAGAGAATCTAGTGTACGAGGTGTGATTAGCAATTGGATACAAAAAAATACTTGGAACCATATGAGCCACATGTGAACAGTGACAATAGAGTTCTTTAAGACAACTAACCAAATAAATGATAAAGTCTTGTATTAGAGTAGAGAAGATGAGGGAGAAGAACGTCGGGGATGAGGCAATGCGACATATACAAATGGTATAGGTAGAGATGTCAATGGGTTGGGTATAACCCAATCCATTAAAATTAAATGGGTTTTATAATATAATTGGGTTGGGTTCAATCCGATCCATTTAATAATGGGTTATATAGGTCGGGTTAAACGGGTTAATTCATATAATTAACATTTTGTATATATATTTTTATCATTTAACATTTATCATATATACTCTTATATAATAGATATTATTTGTATATATATTTTTATCATTTAACATTTATGGTATATACTTATATATAATAGATATTATAATTAATGTTTTAATATTCAAACGAATAATTTATGAAACCGATTTCACCCTATTTTAACTCGATTTCATATAACTTCACCAAATTTTAACCTGATTTCATCTAGTTGTAACTCAATTTCACCCAATTTTCCGAATTGTAACTTGATTTCACCGAATTTCAACCCAATTTCATCCAATTTTGACTCGTTTTCATCTAATTTTAACCCAATTTCACAAAATTCTAACTCGATTTCACCCAATTTAACTTGATTTCACCAAATTATAACTCGATTTCACTCATTGTCACCGTATTTTAGCTCGATTTCACCTTATGTCATTGAATTTCAACTCAATAAAATTGGGTGAAATCGAGTTAGAATTGGGTGAAATTGGATGGAACTGAGTCAAAATTGGATAGAATCAAGTTGAAATTCGATGAAATGTGATGAAATCGAGTCAAAATCAGGTTAAAATTGGGTGAAATAAATTTGAAATCCGGTGAAATTGGGTGAAATCGAGTCAAAATTAGACGAATCAAGTTAAAGTTCGGTAAAATATGATGCAATCGAGTTAAAATCTAGTTAAAATTGGATGAAATAAATTTGAAATCCGGTGAAATTGGATGAAATCAAGTTAAAATTGGGCGAAATTGAATCACAATTAGATGAAATTAGGTTGAAATTCGGTGAAATGTGATGAAATCGAGTTAAAATCAGGTTAAATTAGGTGAAATAAATTTGAAATCCGGTGAAATTGGATGAAATCTAGTTAAAATTGGGTGAAATTGAGTCAAAATTGTATGAAATCAGGTTGAAATTCAGTAAAATGTGAAGAAAGCAAGTAAATCGGGTTAAAATTGGTTGAAATAAATTTGTAAACCGGTGAAATTTGATGATATCGAGTTAAAATTGGGTGAAATCAGGTTAAAAATCGGTGAAATCGAGCTAAAACTGGGTGAAATCAGGTTAAAATTGGGTTGAGATTCGGTGAAATTGAGTTAAAATTTGGTGAAATCGGGTTAAAATTGGATGAAATCGAGTTAACATTGTGTGAAATAGGGTTGAAAGTAGGTAAAATCGAACAAATAGTTGAAATCGGGGGGAAATTGAGTGAAATCTAGGTAAAATTGGGTGAAATCGAGTTAAAATTGAGTGATGATTTGAAAATCGATGAAATTGGGTGAATCGGGTTAAAATTTAGACAAATCGAGTAAAATAGATGTCAAAATCGGATATTCGGAATAACGGTAAATTTGAAGTGAAAGATAAACGGACTTAATGGACTAAATGGATAAAACCCATTAAAATGAATGTAAATGGGTTCTAAATCCATTAAGCCCGTATAAATTTAGGCCCATTTATGAAGAACCCATTTATATTTTAAATGGGTTGAATTGAGTTAACCCACTAAACCCAATCTAATTTGACAAGTATAGGTATAGGAGGATGAGCATTGGTATTCACAATTAAATCTGAAACATCCAAAATGTGAGCGGCCAAAATATATATAGAAAAAGTTCCCAATATTATAATTAGAAAACTTTTTTTTTAAAATCATTGATTTTTTTAAGAAATTGAATTTTTTAAAAAAAATAAAAACATAATATATATAAATATTCTATATGTGAATTATTTTAATGTTGACTATTTATACAGATTAGTACATAATTGGAATAAAGATCTAGAAAAAAGTCATCATATAGATCGATCACTATTAAAATGTGTAAACTCAATACATCAAAACCATGAGATCGGGACACCACCACTCGTCAGGTCGCGGCCTTCACAAGATCTCAGGACGCGGTCGCAGGGTGCAGAACCTTTGCAAATGCAAGGCGCCTGGTCGCCGCGACTCAAGACGGCACAATCTCATGATCACGCGTCCCGACATTCACGAGACGCCAGAGCACCACGACCCGAGACATCACAACCTCGAGACACGAATGCAACGCGTCTCGAGTCGTCACAACAAGAAGCGCGACTCGAGTCGCCACAACACCACGACTTCGGGTCACTGCAATCTCGAGACGCCAAAGTACCTTGTCCCGGGTCGTCACCACAAGTAATGCGGCTCGAGACGTCACAACGATACAATCTTGAGTCACTGCAGTCTCGAGACGCCAAGGCACTCTATCTCGGGTCGCCACAACACATAAGTCTCGGGACGCCACGACTACAGGTCACGGAGCCAAAGGACGCCAGGTCATCTTCGCCAAAGCTTCTGCAACAGAATCAGCACAACCTCCAAACGAAATGGACGACCTGCCATCTGACAAATTGCCAGCTGTCAGTGGTCGTTGCAGCTGACAATGTTAGAGAATATTCCAATAAAGTAACAGTTTGAATTATTTTGTCTTTTGTGATTAAACTTGTATAAGAATACAGCAATGTACTCGAATGATCTTATGCCGAAATACAATCTGAAATGTTTATTCAATTGTTCCTTCTCAATTCATTTCATTTCCTTTAAGCTTTTATGGTATCAGAGCCTTAACGGGGCAAACTTTCTTTTCTTTTTCTACAATGGAAGAGCAAGAACTCTTTCCTTTTCCAGTCCATGTTAATATATCAAACTTCATTACTCTTAAACTCTCAAACACAAATTATCTTATATGGAAGACACAGATTGAATCGTTGTTAGAGTCACAAGAGCTCCTCGGATTCATAACAGGAGACACTCCTATCCCACCTCAAACCATTACAGTCACCAATGCAGATGCAACCAATCAAATAATCAACCCTCTGTACTCCTCTTGGAGAAAGACAGACAATCTGGTTAGATCATGGATATGCGGGACACTCTCTGAAGATGTCTTTGGATTAATCGTTGGAATCAAAACCTCCATTGGTGTGTGGGAGGCTCTTGCCAGACACTTCAATCAAGTATCAGTTTCCAGAGAGTTTGACCTCCTAGCCTCTCTACAAACCATAGCCTTAGAGGGAAAAACAATCACAGAATACATCAAGGAGTTCAAGTCTATCTGTGACCATTTGTCTTCAATCGGCAAACCTGTGTCTGATTAAATGAAAATATTCAGATTTCTTCAAGGACTTGGAAAAGAGTATGAGGCCTTCACCACTGTTATCCACACATCTATGCACCGGGAACCATTTCCCACTTATGAAGATGTTGTCAGTCAGTTGACAAGCATTGCTCTCACCAGCAAAGTTCACAAAATTCCAGAAGTCTCTCATCACCAGGCTTTCACAGCACAGACTGGCAACAACAACATGTTTCTGACCGGTTCCTCAAACAACTCCAACTTTGGCAGAGGTAACTATACTTATTCCAGAGGACAAACCAGGTATAATAATCAGCGTGGGCGCTCTAACTACACTTCTAGAGGCCGGGGATTCACACAACAGATCTATTCAAGTAACTCACTTTCTTCTCAAAAACTTGCACACAATCTTAGTAACTCCAGACCACTTTGTCAAATCTGTGGCAAAACGGGTCATGTAGCATTGAAATGCTGGCACAGGTTCGATAATTCTTTTCAATCCCAAGATATACCCCAGGCACTAAACACTTTCCAAGTTGCAGATGCAATAGGAAATGACTGGTATCCAGATTCTGGAGCCAGCTCACATATGACAAATACCACAAAACATCTTGCCAGTCATGAGATCTATGGAGGCTTTGAAAATGTTATGGTATGTGATGGTTCACTGCTGCCAATAACTCACATTGGGTCATCCAACTTGGCATCCTCATCAGGTACACTCACCCTTAAAAATGTTCTTGTTGTACCTGGATTACAAAAATCTTTACTGTCTGTGTCTCAAATTACTTCAGACATTCCTTGTTATGTGCTTTTTGACTCTAATGAGGTTTTGATAAAGGATCAGCAAACCCACAAGATCCTGGCAAAAGGCTCCAAGACTAATGGACTATATGTCCTTGAGTCTTCTGCACCTACGGCTCTCTTCTCAGTTAGACAAAGAACGGCCTCTGCTGACACATGGCATAGGAGGCTTGGACATCCAAATGAAGAAATACTTCTGAAACTACGACTTAATGGCATGGTAAACTTTCAGAACTCATCCTTTAATTTCTGTGATTCTTGTCAACTTTCTAAAACCATTCGGCTACCTTTTAGTAGATCTGTTTCTGAGACAAAAGAACCTTTGGAACTCTTACATTGTGATCTTTGGGGACCCTCACCCATCTCATCAATTCAAGGCTTTAAGTTCTATGTTATATTTATTGATGATTTCACCAGATTCTGTTGGTTTTATCCCCTTAAATCCAAAGGGGAGTTCTTTTCTGTTTTTACTAATTTTCAAACACAAGTGGAACTACATTTAAACAAGGAAATCAAGGCCTTTCAGTGTGATGGAGGTGGAGAATTCAGAAGCAATCTATTCCAACAACATCTGACAAAGAAAAGGCATCAAGCTACGAATGTCCTGCCCTTATACCCCAGCACAAAATGGTATGGCAGAAAGAAAACATAGGCACCTGGTTGATCTTGGCTTATCCATGTTATTCCAAGCACAGGTACCCCTAACCTATTGGGTTGAATCATTTTTCACTTCAAATTTCCTCATTAATATTTTACCTTCTAAATCTCTTGACCACAAAAGTCCATTTCAGATGCTGTATGGAAAGAATCCAGACTACACCTCACTAAGAATTTTTGGTAGTTCTTGCTACCCTTATTTAAGACCTTATACAAAACACAAATTAGAACCACATTCCCTCTACTGTGTTTTCCTAGGATATAGTGATAAGTTTAAGGGATATAGGTGTTTATATCCACCATCTGGTCGAGTGTATATTGCACGACATGTCATCTTTAATGAAGAAAGTTTTCCCTTTTCTTCTGTATATATTATGCTTTTACTGTCAGGTATAATACTCCTATTCTACAGGCCTGGCAGCAAGGATCCCAGGTAAGTTCTCAGCTCTCACAGTTTCATACGTCTTCTATCAGCTCAACATATCAAACTCCAGCTACAATATTTGAAAATAATACACAGCCTGTCAGTTAGGGCTGGGCACGGGTCGGGTACCCAGATTTTTGAGGGTACCCGAACCCGAACCCGGACGGGTAGACATATTCCTACCCGAACCCAAACCCGAGGGGTTCGGGTACCCGGGGCTCGGGTACCCTCCAAATACACCGGGTACCCGAACCCGAATCTACCAAGATCAAATCCCTAAAATCGATAAAAATATCAGCCAAGAAATCCCTAAAATCGATAAAAATATCAGCCAAGAACTGGAAATCGATAACAGAGAGATTTTTGAAACAAGTCATATACAAAAATATCAAATCCCTAAAATTTAGCCAAGAAATCCACATTACATCGATGTAGCCAACGAACTAACATATACGAAAGCCAATTAAACCAAAAGGATCAAACATACAGCGATAGAAAAGAAATTGAATTGAGTGGAAAAAGAGAAGAGAAGAATGGCGACGAGAAGCAGCCGCACGAGAAGAGGTGAGAAGCGACCGCACGAGAAGAGGTGAGAAGCGGCCGCACCAACCGCGTGAGGTGGAGAAGCGGTCTCCGGGAGGGAGGGGAGCACCGACCGGAAGGAGACGAGCACAAAACGGAGGGAGAGGGAGGGAGGCGAACACCAAGGAGGCAAGGAGATGGGGGAGGCGAGAACCAAGGAGGCAAGAAGAGGGAGGGAGGCTGCAGGTGAAAGAGAAAAAGAGAAAGGGAAAAAATAAACCCTAATGGCATTTTCGTAAATAACTTGACATATATGGGTATTTTAATATTTTTTTTATATATGCTCGGGTATCCGCGGGTACCCGTCATAGAAATAAAAAAACCCGAACCCAAACCCGCGGGTGATGAGATTTTATTACCCGAACCCGAACCCGCGGGTTCGAGTAATTTTTCGCGGGTTCGGGATGGGTTTCGGGTCGGGACGGGTTCTTCGGATAATTTGCCCACCTCTACTGTCAGTCATAATCTGGACAGATCCTGTGTCACCAGCACACACTCACAATCTAACCCCTCCTCACCTCAGCTCCCTTCACCTCAGCCTCCTCTCCCCTCTACCTCAAATACACATCCCATGGTCACCAGAGCACGCTCTGGAATCATCAAACCTAACCCAAAATATGCCTTGTTTGCTATGACAGACATTCCTTTCACTCCTAAAAATGTTGTGTCAGCTCTTAAACATCCCGGATGGGCATCCTCTATGAAAGAGGAGATCTCTGCCTTAGAGTTAAATAATACGTGGGAATTAGTCCCACCTCAACCTAATATGAATATATTAGGTTGTAAGTGGGTTTTTAAACAGAAACTAAATCTTAATGGTACCTTGCAAAGACTAAAATCCAGATTGGTTGCTAAAGGTTATCACCAAGAGGAAGGGGTAGATTTTTTAGACACATACAGTCCAATAGTCAAAACATCAACCATAAGAGTAGTACTGAGTCTAGCTACTATTCAACAATGGCCAATACAACAATTAGACGTTAGCAATGCATTTCTCCATGGCGATCTTAAAGAATCTGTCTTCATGAAACAACCTCCTGGATTTGTGAACAAAGTCATTGCAGATCCTTCCCTTTTCGTATATAAACATCACAATGTCACTGTTATTCTTCTCCTATATGTTGATGATATGCTAATTACAGGAAACTCTACATCTTTAATCTCAACTCTCGTTAATCAACTTCATAACAAGTTTCACATGAAAGACCTCGGTGTCTTACATTATTTCTTAGGAATTCAAGTACAACATCATGAACATGGTTTATTTCTGCATCAAAGTCAGTATGTCTTAGACATTTTAAACAAAACAGATATGCTTTTACGCAAGCCTCTTCCTACCCCTATGCCTTTAAAACATACTCTGTCCGAATTTGAACATTCTGCATATCATGATCCTACATTCTTTCGTAGCATCCTTGGAGCACTTCAATACCTCACCTTGACTAGGCCGGACATTTCCTTTACAGTTAATTATCTTTGCCAGAAAATGCACAAACCATCAATTGGAGATTTCAAACTACTTAAACATTTATTAAGATACTTAAAAGGCACCTTACAACAGGGTCTATACATTCACTCTAAAAGTTCCCTAACTATGCATGCCTTTAGTGATAGTGATTGGGCAGGATGTCAAGACACTCACAGGTCTACTTCTGGTTTTTGTGTCTTCTTGGGCAGCAACCTTGTGTCGTGGTCAGCCAAGAGACAACCTACGGTCTCACGTTCCTCAACAGAAGCTGAATACCGTGCTATGGCATCCTTAGCCGCAGAACTCACGTGGCTCTCCTTTCTTCTTCGAGATCTTGGCATTCCTCAACTCAGTCCAACAGTCCTTCATTGTGACAACCTATCAGCCGTCTATTTGTCCACCAACCCAGGATTTCACAAACGCTCTAAGCATATTGAACTGGACTATCATTTTATTCGGGAAAAAGTTGCTTTAGGCTCCATTGTTACTAAACACATTTTGTCTTGCTTCCAGGTCGCGGATATCTTCACCAAGACCTTACCACGTCAACACTTCTTTGATTTAAGGAACAAACTTGGTCTTGGAGAACCTCTCAGCACAAGTTTGAGGGGGGTTGTAAACTTAATACATCAAAACCATGAGATCGGGACACCACCACTCATCAGGTCGCGGCCTTCACAAGATCTCAGGACGCGGTCGCAGGGTGCAGAACCTTTGCAAATCCAAGGTGCCTGGTCGTCGCGACTCGAGACGGCACAATCTCATGATCACGCGTCCCGGCATTCACGAGACGCCAGAGCACCACGACCCGAGACATCATAACCTCGAGACACGAATGCAACGCGTCTCGAGTCGTCACAACAAGAAGCGCGACTCGAGTCGCCACAACACCACGACTTCGGGTCACTGCAATCTCGAGACGCCAAAGTACCTTGTCCCGGGTCGTCACCACAAGCAATGCGGCTCGAGACGTCACAACGATACAATCTTGAGTCACTGCAGTCTCGAGACGCCAAGGCACTCTATCTCGGGTCGCCACAACACAGAAGTCTCGGGACGCCACGACTACAGGTCACGGAGCCAAAGGACGCCAGGTCATCTTCGCCAAACCTTCTGCAACAGAATCAGCACAGCCTCCACACGAAAAGGACGACCTGCCATCTGACAAATTGTCAGCTGTCAGTGGCCGTTGCAGCTGACAATGTCAGAGAATATTTCAATAAAATAGCCGTTTGAATTATTTTGTCTTTTGTGATTAAACTTGTATAAGAATACAACAATGTACTCGAATGATCTTATGCTGAAATACAATCTGAAATGTTTATTGAATTGTTCCTTCTCAATTCATTTCATTTCCTTTAAGCTTTTAAAATGATATGCATATATGTATATATAAAAGTTTACAAAGATATAAAACTTAATTTGAGTTAATGAATGAAACGTCCATAAAAAATATGCAATTCCACACCTAATCTCAAACCATTTGCAAAGATTAAAAAACATCTTATCGACAGGGGTTCATATGGGCCCAAATACCAAATACATGCCCTCAATTAGGCCCGTATCTAAATTATAAGATAACTATTTCTCTCGTTTTATGATAATGTTTATAAGGTGTTAGGTTTACAATTCAAAATTAATTTATAATTAGTAGATTGATTTATATGTTTTTTCAAAAAATTTCCATAATGATTATTAAAATGCGTTTTTATATGATAGTTTTTATTGATGTGTAATCGAATTCAGGGTTAGTCAGCAATATTATTAAATTATTATAACATAACGGTGACTTCCCGAAAGATTTACGTGTTAAGTTTGTAATGTTGTTAGTTTTTTATTTATATATTTTATTTTAATATATAATAAATAAATAAAATAATGATTACATACTCTCAACGGTGAAAGTGAATCTATTTAACATTTGAAACTTTCATTTTTTTTTTGTTTCGGCATATTTTAAACCTTTTAATTTTTTGTAACATTTGTTTAATGTTGGGATAAAATTAACATATAAAAGTATAATATCTTTATATACTAATATTAATATAATAATATAAAACAGTAAGTTTTATTTTTTTTTAAGATGCGTGTATTTTGAGAATTTCAAGCTCTTCCTCACAATTGAAGATGTGTTGGATCCGGTTTACATCTCGTCCCGGTTCTCTAATCCGGTTTTGGAATTTGGAGTTCAAAAAACTTTCAACGAGCGAGGGAAGCGGTCAACCCTAAGCGACACGTGGCAAAGACTCGAAATTGCCCCCAGCAAAATCGCCTATTTATCCGCCACGTGGCTCAAAAAACCGCTTCTTCCTATGCACCTCTGCCCTTGGAGGTCTTTCCTCTTATAACTCCCAATGAGACCACATTGCCCAAAATAAAAAAGAACAAGAAAACGACAAGTGAAATATATAATCTTTTTGTAATAAGGAAAAAAAAGAATTTTTAGCGAGAAATAATGGGGAAGAGAGCGGCGACTGCGGCGGTGATGGCGGTGGCGTTGATGTTGACGTGGCAGGAGACCTGTTGGGGATACACGCCGGAGGAAATGGTGCGTATAAAGGCGGAACAAGCGAGAAATGCGGCGGAGACGGCGAAACAAAAGGCGGCGGAGACTTATGAAGAAGCTAAGGACAAATCCGCGTCCTGGGCTGGTTGGGTCTCCGACAAAATCTCGACGTTAGTCTCTCACATTACTCTCCCGAGTCGCGTCCTCTTAACCTTCTCACTCGTTTTATCCAATCTTTATCGGGTCGTGATCGTTAATTGGTTATTTATTTGTTTCCAATTTTAGAGGATTTAGAAACAAGAAAGAGGAAGCTATGGAGGCGACCGATGGTGTGAAAAACTATGCGTACGACAAGGCAGGTGAAGCAAAGGACTTAGCATACGATAAAGTTGATAATGTAAAAGACTTTGCTTATAATAAGGTAGAAAATGCAAAGGATTATGCTTTGGACAAGGCACAAAATGTGAAGGACTTTGCATATGACAAATATGGTGATGGCCAAGACTTTGCATTTGACAAAGTGGGTCATGCAAAAGACTTAGCCTTTGACAAAGTAAGTCATGCAAAAGACTTTACATACGAGAAGACGAACAATGTAATCAAAATGGCAACTGAAAAAACCGAGGAGGCTAAAGATAAAGCCTATGAAGTGTACGAAGGGTCGAGAGAAAGAATGGATGAGGCAATTGATTATGGAAGAGAGAAAGCAAAAGATGTATATGGTTCAGCTTATGATGCAGTGGAAGGATCGGTTCAGTATATGAAAGATAAATCAAACGACGTTAAGGAGAGAGCATTTGATGCATCTGGGAATGCTAGAGAGATGATGGATCATGGCACTGATGAAGCAACCAGAGCTTTTGAAGACGCCATTGATAAAGTCGGGGAGAAATATGGAGAAGCTAAACAGAAGGCTAAAGGTGCTTATGAGGCCGCCATAGATAAGGCTTCTCAGGCTCGCGGCATCGAGCTCTGAATGAATACATATAATGCTCTATAACATATATATATATGTTTTCCATGTAAATGTTAGAATGGTTGAATCATAGGAGAACCTTCTATTACGTACAGAAGGTTCTGAAATGAATCAGAATATGAAAGATTATAGATTTTTTTGGGAATTTGTTCTTACATTTGTTTCTTCTTCGTTGATTGTTTGTTGTTATGCATCCAAACTTTGAATACTTGTCGTTTTACGTTAATTTGAGAGCAGAATCGTTGAACTTCTTCTTCGTTTTGTTTAATTATTCTCCATCCAATCTTGTCTGCAAATTCTTGCATCTTCTCTTTCTGTTCTTGGTTGAACTTTGTCCTAAATCTCTTCTTCGGCTGCTGAAACTGACTGATTCCAGTCAATGACTGATGGAACTTGTTAAGATCCTCCGTTGATGACTCCGCCGGACCTCCTCCGCCGAAGCTCATCATGACCGGAGAAACGTGGTGGTGGTGATGAGAAAGAGGGAACACTTGGTTTCTCTGAGAGTTCACTTTCCCGCTGGTGACCATGTTATAGTGTCCGTACGTGTTGAGATTCAGGGTCACTTCGCCGTCGATTTCTCTCCGGTGAAAGCTACGGTGACAGTCACAAGCTGCGCATTGGAAAGATTCCGGGGTGCCCTCATCTCCGGCGGCCATGAACTCACCGCACCCATCAACTACGTGGCCGCCGGAACTCGCGGCGTGATTCCTTTGGCATTCTTTATATCTCACCGTCTGTTGCGGCTGCGGATTAAGATCTGACGACGGAGGAAAAGGTCTTGCGTATGATCTGGGAAGAGGAGACACCAGAGTAGATGAGACAGGATCCGGATCCGGATCCGGGCCTAGATTCGGGTCGGCATATTTGATTGCGGGTTTGCTTTTCTCGGGACGGTGAGAGTGAATTAGGGTTTGATTATCTGTGGCTGGTTTTCCTCTTCTTTCATGGTGATCAAAGGAGCTTGGAATCTCCATTGCCAATGAAATCAAATCCTGAAACTTTGAGCTCCAATTACATGATACAAACCCTAATTTTCATAAAGTTGAAACCTTTCATGAAATCTTCATGGAAAAAAAACCCTAATTATGGAAGAAGTAAAAACACTAGGGTTTGAGCTATTTAGCTTTAATCAGCAAATGATAAGTTGCTAAGCGTGAATAAAATATCACATCCCACGCTTTTAAAAATTCCGACTTTGACTTATCTTTTTACTATGCAAACCCACCAAACCTATTAATTTCAACTCAACAAAAGTAATTAATTAAATAAAAAACAAACGACCCACATAAAAAAAAAAGGATTAAACTCATATAAAGCTCAAATCTTTACCATAAAAACCATAGAAGAGTAAGAAAGAAGAAGACTAACAATGTCGGAGAGACAACAGAACGAAGAAGAATGGTGAAGCAAATGGGTTTGGTCCGTGCAGAGAGAGAGAGAGAGATTTGTGGAGAGAGATAGAGAGAGAGATTACCGTACACATTAGATAGATTGGTCCAATAACGATTTTCTATGTGGTTCGCATTAATTTGAAACCCATTATATCAAAACGTGTTTTTTCTTTGTACACCAAAACATGTCCCTCTCTCCCACTAAATGTAATGTCAAATTTCATCCTATATTGCTTACGTATAGTACCAACATTACTAGTGTTGCACATTAAACAAATAAAGAAAAATTAGTTTTTGGAATTAGTTAGATTCAAATTTATATTTGATGTATATCAAAATTTGGTTTGTCCTGATTTGAAGATGTTGGGCACCCGATTGTGATATCCACATTTTAAAATCAAATTTGGGCGTGAGGTAGAATGTTATGATAAATTGCTCTATATCGGCTAGGATATGAACTTTAGATTTATCTATAGGTAATAGACAACCCTAAACTCTTGAACTATTTTTTGGGATTAGTTACGTTCAAACCCATATTTGACGGAAACAATCTAAACCTATCAATTTTTTAAAAACAAATTAATAGATTTTACTGACTATTTATGTTTAAGTTACATCTCAATTAACATGAATATAATATAAGAAAATGAATTTATGATGAATAAAATACCTTTTAATTAGTTTACTTCACACATCTTGAATCTCAGTTTGATTATTGTTTTCAACTATCGGAAATTCTCTACTTTTAACAAATGTTGATTCTGTTTTTATAATATATATATATACATTATTATTTTATCAACTATGCAACTGTATTATTACCGTGACAATATTATATAAACATGGGAATATAGCATAAAAAATATCAAATTGTTTTATTTTATTATTATCTTTAACCTAAAAAATTCAAATTTAATTTTTTGCCTTAAAAACACTAACTTTAGGAATATAGTGTAGAAAATACCAAACTTTTTAATTTTTGCCTATAAAACACAAATTATTATTTTGGACATAAAATTTTGAATTTTTATATTTTGTTTAAAAAAACATAAACTTATCAAATTAATCATATCTATACACAAAAAAAACATTAAATCATATATTAACTCTTTGAACTTTTTTAAGTGTTGTCTAAAAAATAAAAATTTATCAAATTAATCATATCTTAAAGTTAATATTTTTAAGATAAAATAATATAAATTAGGAATTTTTTAGATTGAAAAAAATAATTCATATTTTATAGATTAAAATAAAATAATTGAATATTTTTTATGTTATATTGTCTGTCTCATATATCCAATAAATATTTGGCCCGTTTCGAGTCTCTGAATGCAATCCCTTGGTGCAGAAAACTTTGCTCAATTAAGATAAAAAAGAGAAACTTGTAATAAAAAAGTGATAATAAAAAATAAAGAGAAAGCAAGAAAGTTGGTCCACATGACCATCATCATTTATTTTTTTTTTCATTATAATGTTTATTTTTGTCACTACCCTTCCATTTTTTAAAATTTTATTATTCTTATTTTCTTCAAAAATAAACTTTGTTTACATAGTAAAATTACCCTATAAACGTAAGTGTTTTGGGTAAATTTGTATATTTGTATATCACTTAAAAATATATGGTTAAATTCGAAAATGATAAAGAGGTTATATCGATCCAACTAGAGTTATGTAACAAATAGACTTCAATTGTGGTAATCATATATCATTATAAAATTAATATTATCAATACACAACAATTATCATTTTTTTTTGTTTTATTAGGGTTTCATTTTAAATAAAAACTAGTTATCTATCGCTAATCAAACTATATATATATATATATATATAAACTTTTATATGTTTACACATTACGCGGATAAACACACTAGTTATCATCATTATATTACAATGTATTAATTAATAAGATTAATTGTTGGATTCCTAGCAACAGAATCTTTACTTTCTTCATCTTCTGAATATATTATTTGTTTAAATTATCCAAACTGGTACCTTGTTATGGATCAATTTCCGAGTAACCAAGTTGTGATAACAATAACAATAATAATAATAATAGCTTAAATAATTCATTAAATTAATTAATCTGGCCCGTTAGTGTGTTTTAGTAGTTAATGCATTCTGCACGCACGGGACAATGCCACGTGGCACAATCCTGTCCAGTTGTCTTGGTCTTTTGACCGAATCAAAGTCCTAATTAATTATTTATCTAATATTAGTAAGTGTCTGTTCTCCTGGCTTCTGATTTTTCTTCAACTTTTTTAATAATAAAAATAAAATTTTAAAAATTAATGACGTTTCAAATTTAGTGTATTCTAACTATAAACTTGTTGAGTTGGTAAAGAGTTCATAAAGATATTAGAAATAGTTTTATTGATTTTTCTTTCGATTAATTATTTTAACTCTAAAAAGTTCATAAATGTGTTAGATGAGTTTTTTACAAATGAAAATTAGGTATTGTTATATAGTTTTTTCTTCCGTTTCAATTAAATATGTTGGAAACAATGTCTAAAATTTTAATGTTATAAAACAATTGTGTATTTTTTATATATTTTCACATTTGTTTCATCTATATAATCAGACCCAAAAAAGATGGTAGCTTCTAAAATTCTATTACATAAAATGTCGACGTAATTGGAATCCTCAACTGTGGTTATTGTAATTATAATTATAATATTATCAAAATTATTTACAAACTATCATATGTTCGCAACTGTTAAATATTCGTAAGTAAAAAAACATATGTATAGCATAATCCTGGTTTCAGAAGAATAAAATAAATTTTAAAAATGTATAAAATAATTATGAATTTAGTGGGCGGAATATCAGAAATACCCTTATAGGGCTAAACCACTTCAAAAATACCATTCCCCAAAATAATTATTAAATCCGAAAAATAAAAACTGAAGAAAAGACAAATTTGCCCTTCATGTTCGAACGTGGAAAAATGGAAGTTCGGCAGTTTTTCGACGTGAATAACTGCCGAAAACGAGAAAGCCGAACAGTTTTTCGCCGTGAAACCTGTTTAAAAGTT
>CM071874.1:1207710-1228963 GCA_036759665.1 Gynandropsis gynandra | reverse complement strand
CAGCTTCTCCTCTTTCTTCTGAAACTTCTTTATGATATTTCTTCCTAGCGTTACATTCTTTCTTGAAATGTCCACGCTTCCCACAAAACCAGCAATCTGCCCTCTCCCTGGTTTTCGAACGAGACCTTCCTTTCTTACTACCACGTTGATGACTATATCGTTTCTCTGACCATCCCCTGACTATCAAACCTTCTGCATTGGATTTGTAATTCTTACCTTGTGAAATCAGCTCCAGTTCTTTAGAACGAGCTGTTGCCTTCATCTCTTCAGGTGTAATGGTTGTTCTAGAGTATTTTAGAACTTCCCTAAGTTGTTCATATGGCGCCGGTAATGAATTCAGAAGGTACACTGCTTGGTATTCTTCTTCAACCTTAACTTGAAGGTTTTGCAAATCTGACAACATTTTCTGAAATACATCAAAATTTTCCTCCATTGTCTTGCTTTCATCCATCTTGAACTCTGATAGTCGTTGCATCAGATACATCTTGTTTGGAAGTGATTGCTGAAGAAACTGTTTCTCCAACAGATTCCACAATCCATAAGCTGTCTTCTCTTGAATCACCTTTCTCAAAATCTGATCAGATAGGAAGAGAAATATTAAATTTCGAACTCTTCTACTTCTTTCAGGTCTGGATATTTGAGCTTGTTCCTTGTTATCCTTTTCTTGGATTCTTGATCCTTGTTCGGTTAATATTGAAGCTATACCTGTAGACTCCATCATTGATCCTGATTCTACTCCTGAAATCGAGGATCTCTTTGGTGTGTTGAGCTCATCTTTGAGCTCTTCTTCTGCATCCATGTCCCATGTTGTTGGGTCATCCGTTAGAGTTTCATGTAAACCCATGATTTCGAGACTGATTAGAATCTTTTCTTTCCACAATACAAAATCTCCTTTACTATCAAACTTCTCCACATCCAATTTCTGCATTGTTGCCATTGATTCTTCAATCTTTACACTTCTTGATTTTCTACTTGCCTTCTTCCAAACCTTGAGTTCTGCTATGTTTTCCATGGTTTAGAACCAATGGCTCTAATACCAATTGTTGCAATTCGAGCAAATCTTTCCGAGCTCAAATACAAGATTTATGAAATCCCTAAGCTAAATTTGAGTAGTGTGTGAGAAAGAGAGTAGAGTGAGAGATTGAACACTGTTGTTTACGAGTTCGATTGAATCATTGATTCAATCTATGTCTCGGGGAAAGAAAAGGAATTGATTCTTTTCGAGTGTTAGTTTTCCGATTACAAAAGAAAGAGAGAATATCAACGAACCAAGAAGATTAATTTGAGTTGTGCTCACTGTAACCTCCATTCAACCTTTGGACTTTTCCATATTTATAGGCTCGTCCTCAACCTTTCACCTATTCCGATATTAGCTCCTTAAGTTTGTAATTTGCAGAATAACCCCATTCTAAGTCAGCAAGTACACTTAAACACCAGTGTATTCCCCTGCATCATTTTTTATCCTTGATCCAGCCAAAAACTAGATTACATGACATCAGTATCTATAGGTATAAATAGATAATTTATTTAATATAAAAATATATAATAAAACTAATTTTAAAGATCAAACTATAAATAAAAATATTATTAATTCAATTTTAAAGCCAAATTTAAAATATATAAATAAATATACATTATATTTAAAAATTAAAAGACTAAAATGTAATAGTTATAAACTTCTAACCCTAATATTCTTATATTTGTTTTAACCTAAAATTTATTTTTTTCTGCAGAAAATTTTTAAGGATACGAAAAGAACATGATCAATTTCATTAGAATTGGTTGATCAAAAACATAGTTTTAATTATCAGCGACAATGTTAGGATGAATTGTACCCATCCGCAAATTTATGGACGAAACATAGTTGTCCGCAACTTTTTCGACGTTTTGTTCGTCTATGTTTTGGTTGTATTTCTCGTTGATTTTCGGATGCTCATTATGGTCTGTAATTGTTGATGGATTACAGATAGATTTATCCGTTCGTATTTGCGGACAAATCGCAGACACATATGATTTATCGACACTCATTTTGAGACGGATATTGTCGTCCCTAAACGATGATTTTCAAATAGTAGTTATTACAACATTTCACTTATACTACATTTAAATTGAATACTGGTCATTTAATATATGATGTATTATAAGAAGCAATTATGAAAAGAAAGATTTTAAAAATTATCTTAAAATAATTATATATTAAAATTACTCAAGAATATCATAAATGATTTATGATTAACTAAAATGTTCTATTCAATAATATTTTAGTTAATTTTAAATTTTTATTTATGATCATTGATCTATTATATAAAAAAGAAACATACCAAATAATATAATACATAATTGATTTATGAATTCACGTGAAATATAATTATATTTTTATCATTATAATTCGACATATAATTTCCAATACTAAAAATTACAAGAAACTATTTGAATAGATCATGAAATAAATTGAAAAAAACAGTTGATGAATATAGAAATAGTTATCCAAAGAGTTGTTCAACAATATCTATTATGCCTTAGCTTTAAAAAACGATTTCGATGGGGAAAAGTTTGAGAAATAATCATTTAAATTGATATTGAACGATATCTACATTGTTCAGATAAAAATTCTTGGTGAGTAATATAAGGTTTAACGAAAATAGATAAAAAACATCTTTAATGTTATCGTGTTGAATTTAATAAAAAATTAAATATTCGATAAATACAAATACACATAAAAATAATCTATTCAATTATCCGCAATTATTCATATATGTATTTATTAAATAGATAATTTATTTAATATATAAATATATAATAGAACTAATTTTAAAAATCAAATTATAAATAAAAAATATTATTAATTTTTTTCTAAGATCATATTATAATATATAAACAAATATATACTATATTTAAAAATTAAAAGACTAAAATACAATTATTATAAACTTCTAACCCTAATACTCTATAATATTTGTTTTAACATAACATTTTATCTTTTTTAGAAAATTTATAAGGATACGAATTGGTTGATCGGCAACATAATTTTAATTATCAACGAAAATGTTAGGATGAGTTGTACTCGTCCGCAAATTTACGGACCAAACACGGTCGTACGTAAATTTTTCGACGTTTTGATCGTCCTTGTTTTGGTTGCATTTCCCGTCGATTTGTGGATGTTCATTATGGTATGTAATTGCTTATGGATTACAGATTGATTTATCTGTTTGTATTTGTGAACAAATTGCGGACACATATGATTTACCAACACTCGTTTGGAGATGGATATTGTCATCCCTAAACGATGATTTTCTAGTAGTAGTTATTACAACATTTCACTTATAATACATTTAAATTGAAAAATAATCATTTAATATATGATATGTTGCAAGAAACAATTATGAAAAGAAAGTTTTTTTATTAAAATTATTTATCTTAAAATACTTATATACTAAAATTATTTAAGAATATCATAAATGATTTATAATCAACTAAAATGTTTTATATAATAATAATTTAATTAATTGTAAATTTTTATTTATGATCATTCATCTATTATGTAAAAAATAAAAATACTAAATAATATAGTAAATAATTGGTTTATGAATTCACGTGAAATATAATTATACTTTTATCATTATCCAACATATAACATCCAATACTAGAAATGACAAAAAACTATTTGAATAGGTCATAAAACAAATTGAGAAAAAACAATTGATGAATATAGAAATAGTCATCGAAGAGTTGTTCAACAGTATCTATGATGTCTTAGTTTAAAAAACGATGTCGATGGAGAAAAATTTGAGAAATAATCCTTCAAACAGTTATTGAACGATATCTACAATTTTCAGACAAAAAATCTCGGTGAGTGAAATAACAGTTTAACGGAAATAGTTGAAAACATCTTTAATATTATTCAGTTGAATTTCATATCATAGTATATGCATATATATATATATAATATTTATCCTAAATTCATGTTAATATTTGTTAAATACATTAAATTGTTCTTTTGATAAAATAAATATTAAAACATAAATTCAAAATTGAAATATTTAATCGTATAACAATTAAATATTTATTTATTTTAAACTTCTAAAAATTAATTATAGTGATTCTGTTTATTTATGTTACTTATACCATATAATTTATAACAAAATAAATAATTTTAAAATTAAAGTATATAGTAGAATATTCTGTAATCTGCGCGGGTTCTATTCTTCTTGGTGTAAATAAAATAAGTACAACTTATAATCAAAGCGATCAAAAGAGATGAGACAAGGCCCAATAATTAAATGTCTTATAAACTAATGCCAATTATAGGGCTAATAAATGAAGCTATTTTCACGTGGGCCCAATTCAGAAGGGCCATTTAGGGGAATTCACTGAATTGGCAAAACCATAGTAAAATAAAATGGTAATTGAATGATCTTATAAGGTTTTAACCATATTACATTTTTCGAATATATGAAAAAAAAGAGAAGAAAGCACACAAGACAAACCCAATTATTTTTCAATAAGAAATGAAGTATTATAATTGATAATTATATGATTCGAATAAAAATATTATATAATTAAATGATTAAATGATTTTGTTTTGGGAATGAATTGAGGCAAGGAACTTCTTGAGATGCCTATTGTAAACGCAAGGTCTCTCCAATTGAGCCAAATGACCTGCCTTTTTTATACTCTCCATTGTTGCCTTCTCACCCAATTGTCTAAAATAATCAAAATTTATTATTGATTATATTAAAAAAAAGAGAATTTAATAACTCGAAATAAATTGTAGAAAATAATGATATTTTAGTTAGAAATAAATACAAGTTATTTGTATTGATACTTACTTTCTCATATTTTTGGCGGATTCGAGATCAAAGATTTTGTCACTTTCTCCCCACAAAAGATGTATTCTCTGCAAACAAATACAAAATAATATAACATTTATTATTACGTTCAAAGTTAATTATTGAAACGTATATATCATAATCTAAAATCAAATATTTAGATGGAGATAAATTAGACTATGATATTACATTAAATATGAGTATGAATATATAAAAGACTTAAAATTATCGAATATTATATATATATTATATCACTTATATCTTAACATCTATCAACACAAAATAACATAATTAATCTGTTTATATATATATATATATATATCAAATATGAATTTGAGTATAATTAATTCCAAAAGTTAGCTCAAAAGTTTTAGAGTTGTTCAATACTATATGAGTCCAAAGTTCATGTCCAAGACGATGTAGGACAATTTATCATATCACTCCCCTTTACGTTCAGGTTCGGTTTTAGAGCATGGACATCGCAATCGGGGATCCAATATCGGTATATTCAAATTGGGACGAATCAGACTCTTATACCATATCAAATATGAGTTTGAGCCTAACTAATTCCAAAAACTATCTCAAAATTTTAGAATTATCCGATATTATATATAAAGATCCAAATTTTATGTTTTTATCGATGTTAAACAACTTATCATAACAATATATATATATATATATAATGTTGTACTATTACTTCCAAAACCTATATAAGACTTAACTATGTGTATGTATACAAACCTGGTGGAAAAGTGGAATGGTGGCATCCTTGTTGCTGATCACTAACGCTTCTAAGAGTTCAGCCCTTTCCTTCCTATTGGTGAACATTACCTGCGAATTTCCACTATTTTATTAAAAAAAAAATCTAAATTTTATGCAAATAATATTATATATATATATATATATATATATTGCAGTCGACATTATGGGTGGTTGAACGAACATTGTTACAGAAATAAGCCAACAGACCTCGTAATATGTCGTTATGTTCTTTAAGATATTGTTAGGTGAACAAAACAATCCTCACATTGTATAATTTATTTGTTTTTTTCTCACTTTTTTATGTTCATATTGAATTTTCTGCCATGTCTATTAAGTCTTCGCGAGAGGTAATAAATGTTGACCATAGAATTTATCAAAATTAAATTCAAGTTTTTTTTTCATTCTTGTGGATATTCATTTTTAATTAAAACAATCAATTGATTTTTTTAAGAATAATTTAGAAGTTAGATATAATTAATTAGTTCAATAAATTTATGTGATTTCATAAACGAAATTTACAAAAGTTTGGATGTTTGTTTAAATTTTCTTTGTTGGAACGAAGAAAAACAAGGGTTATTTTAATTTATTTTCAAATATATGGATATAATACTAATCTCACATACGTATTATTTTCAAATATATGGATATAATACTAATCTCACATACGTATATATACGTATATGATAAAAATTAACATAGTCCGATCTTCGTGGATTTAAACACATGTAGGGTTTGTGAGTACTACCTAACGTTTATATTACAATCATTCTTATCAAATGAAATTTATTTTGGTCATGTAAAATCAATTTCTTATAAATAATTAAAACATTATTTTCTCCTTAAGGAAAACAATAATAATAAATTAAATTATTTACGTACCTCAAGGTAATCCTTAAAAAGTCGACTCGGGAACCAAACCGGTTTATGCACAGCCATGGTGAAAAGGGCCTTAAGTCCCTTAACCGAAGTTGGTAACAGAAGATCCGACGATGAACTAAACCCTAACCGGTTTAGGTTTGATTCACTGATCGTGTCCGTCATTGCTATTATCGAACCAGACACGACCATGGCTCGAACCATCTCCGGATACATCTCCGCGATCTTGAACGCCACCATGCCACCGTAGCTAAACCCGACGAGAACAAACTTATCCACCCCAAGAATTCCCAAAGCCTTGACCAAACACTCCGCTTGAAACGCCGGCGACCTGTTCGGGTTGTCGGAGTAGGACCCACCAAAGAATAGTAGGTCTGGTATGTAAATGGAGTACTTCTTTGATAACGAACCCACCTGGAACTGCCACGTCACGATTCCTTCAGCGGCGAAACCATGGATGAGTAGTACGGCCGGTTTAGTCGGTTTTTCCGGTTTAACGACGGCGGTTTTGTCGGTTTTCTTCGGTTTTTTGACGGTTTTTTTGGGGACCCAGAAATTCATGATTCCGTACAACAATGGCTTCTGTGCCGCGACCAAGTTCACCATATTGGCTTATCTTTTTTTTTTCTTCTTCTCTCTCTTGTTTTTTTTTTATTTTATAAGAGAGATAGATAAATGTTTGAAGAAATAATGACAAATAGAGAGGTTGATTTTAAAGACGAGGAAATAATTCAAAAAAATAAGTGTTTGGTATTGAGTTGGTATCTGTGTTCGTCAATCAAAAGACCCATGCAGATAATAAATATATATAAGGTTATGATTTATGGAATTAAAATAGAATATTTGTGGACTGTGTAATTAAATTTAAGTCATGTTACTAATAAATATACAATGACTCACGATTGCTATGTTTTAAATTCGGTCCACCGTCACGAAGTTTGGAAACTATGTTAAAAAGCAAAAATAATAAACAAAATTAAACAAGATATTTGAACGATTTTGATTTATTTTTTAGCAAGTGGAATAACAATTTTTTAAAAAAATATATCATTTTTCAAATAAAAAATAAACAACAAAATATAACATCTGAAATGACTATAAAAAGAGGAGAATGTAATATCATTGACTACAAAAGATAAGGAAGAAGGAAGAGATTTAAGAATATTTATTTGACGAGTGTTTTTAAATACAAAATATTAATTAAGAATATCATGTTGTTGGTGGGTGAGAAGATACATTTATAGAATTTATACATGTGTGGTGTGGTGTAGTGAATTGAGGAAATGGTTAAATATAATAAAAAAAATAATATAGGATGGTGATGTATTTCATAGGTGTTGAAGTGTATTTAAATGATAAACATTTGTAATTGAATATTTTGTAATGTAAATAAAACAATTTTTACTTTATGTGGTACAAGATATGGTAAATTAAAATACAAACAAATTTTCAAACTCAAATCATTATTAGGAGATATATATTTCATGCAAAATCTTCTATGATATTTTAGTGTAAATAGTTTGTATTTGAGCAATTCTGTCACATACAATAAAAACTGAATGGCCGTATATATATTATATTCGTCCTTAATTATGTTTTTGTCAAATATATATATATAATGATTTAACTTAAACCTTAAAATGTTGAAAACCATAATTTTTACCCACTACAATTATATATATTATTTATTATATATGAAATATATATATATAACGATTTAACTTATACCTTAAAATGATGAAAACTTATAAATTTTACCCACTACAATTATATATATATATATTATTTGTTATATATGAAATATATGGATCTTACAACTTATTACATCAATTTTTACCCACTAGTTGAATAAATCCATTGGGTCTATTTTGTATATTTACATTGAAAAAATATGTTTTGTTATATATATATATATATATTATATTTATGAGTAGAATATACTCCATGACCTATAAATAAGCAGGAACGACGGTGCCTTAAGTTACAAAAGAGGATTTCAATTATTAAGATAAATAAACAAAAAAAGGAAGTTATTTCCATAATTAAGATGTTCTAAAATTTTGGAAGGAAAATAAAAAGCAAAACAAGAAAAAGCCTCAATGAGATTTTTTTTTTATTAGAGAGTATTATTTATAATGCTTCATTAATTAGTACACTTACTTGTCTTGCACGAAAGTTGAAGAGATTAAGGTGACTTTAGTTAGATCACCTTCACTTCCTACTTCTGTCGGGATGTTTTTCCTTCACTCTTCTTATTTTATTTTCTTAATCTTTAATTATGCTAATTAACTATTTTTTATTAACGGTGCGATTAGACGTCCTTTTCAACCAGATTTCATAAGAAAGCCCCCCTTAAACATTTTCTTTCACTTTTTAAACCAAATCGAATATTAGATTAAATTTTATGAAATGAGGTTTTTAACATCTTAGATTTTGATATAAATGTAAAATTAACTATCCGAATTGAATTGAGAATAAATTAGAATTTAGATGAAATATTTGGCGAATTGAAAAAAACATTAATATCAAAATATTTGTATTGGAGAAATAATAAATTATTTAAATAATAATAATAATAATAGTAATAATAATAATAATAGTAATAATAATAAAGTACACATTGATATATTACGTATGATATATTTTGTTGTAATTTTTAAAATAAAAAAAAATATATTACTATTTTATTATGTTTATTTTTTTATAATCTTTGTGAATCTTCCTTTCTTCTTAGCTATTGTTAAAATATGGATTAATATATTTGATTTTCTTTTGCTATATAAATTTCGGAGGAGAAGAAACAACAATTACTTAAAAAATGAAAAAAATACGAATAAAGTTGTGACCGATCAAATTTAAAATATTTATGTTTTCGACATTTTATTTAATATTCAATATAGCTATATTTTTTTTAGTATTTTTATATT
The DNA here is from genome assembly GCA_036759665.1 of Gynandropsis gynandra. Classification (NCBI taxonomy): domain Eukaryota; kingdom Viridiplantae; phylum Streptophyta; class Magnoliopsida; order Brassicales; family Cleomaceae; genus Gynandropsis; species Gynandropsis gynandra. The sequence continues at coordinate 1,219,569 of CM071874.1, read as the reverse complement.
CTATCACTACTTGACATTTGAAGATTGAAAACGGATTTTCCGGACTGATAAATTCGTCCCTACATTTGCGGACGAAATAGGGACGAGAAAAAAATCAGTCCCTAACACGTCCCTAAATTTGCGGACGAACAAGGAGTCTCTAAGCGGTCCGCAATTTGCAGACGGATTGGAAACGGATACCGAGAACATCCCGGATTAGGGACGGGAACCGAGTGTCGTCCGCAATGTTTCTTGGAACAAAGTAATATGTAAGAGAGTCACCTTCTAAATATACACAAAGAATAAAATCTTACATGTGAGAGCCAATCTTTAAATCACGAAAGTCACATCTACATACCTACTGACGAAATGTATAACAATTCATACGAATCTGGTACCCTGATTTTTTAAGGTATCCGAATCCGAATTCAAACCCAAACGGGTAAACACTTTTCTATCGAACTCGAATCCGTGAGGTTCGAATACCCGATCAATAAACCGAATACTCGAATCCATCTTCAAACTCTTTCTCTCATATCCAATCACACATTTTATTCTTCACAAAAGTCTCAACTACAAAGAATAAACTAAAAGACCATTATCTCTCATCTATCTTCCATTTTACAGCATGAGATTCTAGAATCATAGATGACACTATGAAAATCATTTCTCACTCGAATTCAGCCGCGTGAGATGGAGAAGCGATTGCACAGGTAGGAGGCGGGAGGCGACACACGACTTGGACGGGAGAAGCGGCTGAACGACTTGGAGGGGAGAGCTGGCCGCATGGGTTGGAGGGGAGAAAGGGTAGGCGGCCATGTGAGTGTGGATGGTTGGAGAGAATGTAAGGAAATGGTTAAAAAACTCTAGTGGCAATTTTGTAAATAAAATGATATATGAATATTTCAATATATATATATATGTATGTATCCGGGTATCCGCGAGTATTCGTTGTAGAGATAAAAAATCCGAATCCGAATCCAAATCCGCAGGGTAATGAGATTTTATTACCCGAACTCGAATTCAAACCCACAGGTTCGAGCAATTTTTTCTGGATTCGGAACGAGTTTCAGGACTAAATTTTTTTCTTAATCCACACTACTAAAAATTTTTAATTCAGGGACTAGAAGTTTCGAACAGATTTTGATTTGTCTCTAAATTCTTGACGGATTTTAACCCGTCCCTAAATTCTATACAATTTTTAGGTTTGTCCTAAGTTCTAGATGAATTTTAGGTTCGTTCCTAAATTCCAGATGGATTAGTCTGTCCGTAATTTTTCAATAGACTTTTTTAGTCCTTAATTTCCATACGTATTAGGACATATATTTAATTCGACCCTAATTTCTAGACAGATTAGAGACCAAAATTTGTTTATTCAAAAAAATTCAAGACGATAAAAAATCATCTGAAATTTGGGACAGATTTTTTTAATACGTGTGGAATTAGGGGAAAATTTTTTTGTCATCCATAATTTTTTAATATATTTTTTTATTCTTTTGTTTTTTAAATTGATCTATATTGATTAAATGCCTCTATTATGTTGTTGCTAGAAAATACCACTCTTTTTTGTTTTGGATCTTCCAAATCATTCCCGCAAGAGATCCAGACCTATTTTTTTTATCCTTCGATAAAAAGATTCATTTTCTTCATAAAAAAATAGGAGGTAGAACCAATAGAGATTTCTTCTTTGATTCATCCTGAAGTTGAAAACCTCCGTCAAGAATTGTCTTTGATCCGATCCGTAGGAATCAATAGAAAAGGAAAATCCCAAACGACCAAAACAATCTGTCCTTAATTTCGAACGATAAAAAAATATGTCCCTAATTTTAAATTTTTGGAAAAACGGTAAAAGGGAATTTAAGATTATAAATTTTAGAGGATGAGGATAAGTCTATTTTATTATCATTATGTTTATCCGAATGTTTGTTTTCTGATTGATGCGAGAAAAAATTCTATCCCTAAAATTAAAAAAAAAACGGATGGCTTCCAGATAGATTTTTTCGTCTAGATTTCCTTGATTTCTAAGGAATATTAATTACTCATGTTCAATTTCGGACGGACACAATCCGTCTAGAAAACGTTTTGAAACAGTTTTTTTGACGAATTAAACAAAGATTCTATTGTTCGAAAATCGAATATTTCTAGTAGTATGATTTTTGTTGATAATTAACCATAAACCCTCAAACCTAAACTTTCTAAATGAGAAATTTTAAAAAATAAAATAAAATTAAATAATACTATTTTATATTTATCATATAATATTAGTTCGTTGGTATCTAAATATAAATTTATAAAATTAATGTATAATACTTTTAATATTCTAAAAAATGTATCTAAAAAATTATAATACATATAATAAATTTATATTATCAAATAAAATATTATAAAATATAAAAAAGTATATAACAATGTTAAGGCGAAACTCTAATTTTCAGGTTTATAAACAATTACAGTCACTCTATAAAAGTACGAATCATTTTAAAAAGCGTAGTTAGAATTTTTTTTTTGTTTTTGGATTTTTTTTATGTTTTCAACGAAGGTTTGTTGGAAAAAGAAGTTTGTGCATTTTTATATATTTCATTTAATTTTTAATTCAACGGTATTTCAACCGTTATCCATTGATAATTTTAAATCGTCATCCATTTATAATTTCAATTGTCATCAGTTGATAATTTATAACTGATTTTTTAATCGACATCTATTAATAAGTTTCTTGATTTTCAACCATTATCTGTTGATAATTTTCAACTATTTTTTTTTTCAAAACATCACACGTTGATAAATTTTAACATATTTTTTTACTGTCATTCATTTATAATTTTATTATTTTTCAACTATCATATATTTATAATTTTCAATCACTTTTTTCAAGCGTCATCTTTTGAAATCTGTTTAATTTTTTTCAACGGACATATATATATTGTAGTATTCATCGAAAATAACATGTTTTCTTGTAATGGTAAAACTAATCATCTATAATAGAAACTTAGATTAATAATCAGATCGATTAAAAAAATAACCAAATGACTAGTTAGTTTTTGAAGGTATTCTATATTATGTAAAATAATAATTCCATTTAAAATATCTGATTCTGAATTATCCGTCCCTACGTTGTTCCCAAGGACTAGAAAAATCGAAATCCGCTTGAAAGAATCAAATCATGAATACATTTATTTTATAGTATGCAATCGGATCAAAGTTGTTTGCCTTGGAGAAGGAAAATCCGACCACCGGGTTTTATTAATTTGCAATTTCAATTCAAACATGGGTTTGATTAACTTTAACCTACTTTATCCTAATTGAATTTCTAATTGACTGAGATTTCTTATAGATAAGTGCACACTTACCTCGATCATGACCTTGTGGATTCGACCAACTTGCGCATCCCCTCTTGTTGACAGTAGTAATGCAGGTCAACTAGAATATATTGAATCCTATACGTCTATTTGATTATCATTATTTTTATCCAAATATTTTTTTCAGATGGATGCGAGACGAAAATTCCGTCCCTAAATTTTTCGGAAAAAATCGGATGATTTCCAGATAGATTTTTTCGTCCGGATGTCCTGGACTTCTAATGAATATTAATTACTGATGTTCAATTTCGAACGAACACAATCCATCCAGAAAACGTTTGGAAATAATTTTTCTGACGAATTAAGAAAATATTCTATTGTCCGAAAATCCAATATTTTTAGTAGTATGACATTCATTGATAAATAACCATAAACTCTGAACTCTAAACTTTTTAAATGGAAAATTTTTAAAAATAAAAATTAAATTAAATAATATTATTCTATTTTTATCATATAATCTTAGTTCATTAGTATTTACATATAAATTTTAATATTAAAGTATAATTTTTTAATATTCTAGAAAATGTATCTAAAAAATTATAATACATGATTTTACTATAATAAATTTATATTATCAAATACACTATTAGAAAATATAAAAAAGTATACAACAATGTTAAGGCGGAACTATAATTCTAGGTTGATAAACCATTACAGTTGCTCTGTAAAAGTATGAATCATTTCAAAAAGCGGTGTTAGAATTTTTTTCTTGTTTTTTTTTTTATGTTTTCAACGGATGTTTGTTGAAAAAAAAAATTGGTGTAATTTTCTTTGATTTTTTTATTAATTTTTTTATCCAACGGTATTTCGACTGTTATCCGTTGGTAATTTTAAATCGTCATCTGTTGATAATTTTCAACTCTTATTAGTTGATAATTTATAATTAATTTTTTTAACCGTCATCTGTTTATAATTTTTCTGATTTTCAACCATTATCTTTTGATAATTTCAACTATTTTTTCCAAAACATCACCTGTTGATAAGTTTTAACATATTTTTATTGTCATCCATTGATAATTTTATTATTTTTCAATGGTCGTCTATTAATAATTTTCAATCAATTTTTCAAAAGTCATCTTTTGAAATGTATTTTTTAATGGACATATATATTACAGTATTCATCAAAAATAACATATTTTCTTGTAATGGTATAACTAATCATCTATAATAAAAACTTAGATTAATAATCGGATCGATTAAAAAATAACCAAATGACTACTTAGTTTTTGAAGGTATTCTATATTGTGTGAAATAATAATTCCATTTAAAAAATCTGTAAAATATGTAGTATAAATTTTTAGTTTAAAAAGAATAAAATTTATTTATCAAGATCTTAACCAGGGAAAAAAAGAAATATTTCATGGGCTGATTTTTTGTTTTCCTAGAAAAATGACATTTTCTACTACAGCGAGTATATAAAAAAATATGGTTGAGCCCATTTGGGACTAATTTAACTTAAGAAGATGGACCGATTCGATTATAGTGAGATTTTGCACCTAAAAATATAAAATATACACGGAAATGCATTTATGTAAATTCTATTAATAATATCATAGAATTGTCAAGACCAAATCAAGAATTTGACCTTTTGCGTTTATAGTTACTTTCACTCCATCACATCCCTACCAAAATATATAAAAAAAATTATATAATCTTTGTATTTTATAAAATAAAAAATACCCTTTTGCTACTCAAAACATTATATAAAAACCCAACATCACTATATACATTGTTCTTCAAATCTATATATACAACCTATCACTCACTTATCACAAAGAAAGAGATAAACTAATAAACCCTAAGATTTCCATTCATTTTCTTCATTATAATTTCACAACATGAACATTTTGAGAATCTTCACCATTTTTATTTTTGTTATTTTCTTATATTCGCAATCTTGTAATGCTACTATATCGTGCAGCAACGTTATAAGCGATCTTCAACCTTGTGTTAACTATTTGGTTAACGGCAATGGGAACCCACCGTCAAGTTGTTGTGACGGCGTTAAGGCTCTTGCGGCGGCGGCCACCACTTCTGCTGATAGAAAAACCGTATGTCAATGCATTAAATCGGTGGCTAACACCGTCACTGTTAAATCTCAATTGGCTCGGAACCTCGCAAGCAACTGCGGTGTTACCACCAACGTCTTGGTGTCTCCGGACACAGATTGTTCTACGTAAGCATATATATACATATATATATATTCATTATTTAATTATGAAATTGTTGATATGATTGAATTGATCTAGATCCCAAAATTTTTTATAAGTCAAGAAATAAGATTTGAATATATAATCTCTAAGATGAAAGCTATGACATTACCAACTATGTTATTACGTTTACGTAAGCATATTATATATATATATTCATTCTTTAATTACAAAATTGTTGATGTGATTCAATTGATCTAAATTCCAAAATTATTTATAAGTCAAGAAATAAGATTTGAATATATAATCTCTAAGATGAAAGCTATGACATTACCAACTATGTTGTTATTACGTTAGGGGCTGATAATTACATTAGAATTTGGTGTAAATTAAAATTTTATATATGGGTTGAGTAATATAAGCAATACATCGTGATTTTTTTTATTATTTTTGAATTTTTATTTGTTAATTTTCTTTTATTGCAGAATTGGTTGATTGGGACCAGCAAAATCGATCGATGGAGCAATGTTTCTAAATCATTGTATTATATATATATACATATATGTGTGTGTTTGTCATTCAAATAAAGCCCTAAATTAGTGCCTGAGCACTGTTGCTGTTGTTAGCCCTGTTAATTTTTGTTGTTGTAGTTGTTATCGAAACTAAAATTCGACTAATTCGTCCAATTTAAAACATTTATCTTAATACTCCATCGGTAATAAAAATGAAGAGGAGGGAATGTGAAGAGACATAATCTCAAACAATACTGCACGTGAATTATGGATGGCTTTAAACAAACAATACAAGACATAAGTGGTATTTGCATACATTGTGATAGTATGGCCGCTCTATCGAGAGTCAAAAACCAAATATACAATGGCAAATCTAGGCATATAAGGAGACGTCATAATACAATACGAGACTTGCTCAAGAATGGAATTATTTCCATTGATTATATAAAATCTAAAGAAAACTTATCGGATCCGTTTACCAAAGTTGTTAATAGAGAGCAAGTTTTGTATACAGAGGGGAATGGGATTAAAGTCAATAGAATGTGTTATTACTTTGCGGAAACCTAACCTGGCAATATTGGAGATCCCATGGTCTAGGTTCAATACAAGACTGATGTGAGGTCGCATCTATGATAACTGAAATGGCTAAGTTATCTAGAAGTCTCATGAACGAAGCATATGTTCAAGATCAAAATAAACACAACTTTAAGAATCAAAATGTGTCGGGATGGTATATGTGACACTTATTGACTTGATTTACTTTGAAACGTAAATAGTTCAAGACTTGAGTTCACTATCTTACAAAGTATATCCGACAAGTGGTCACAACGAAAGGTTCAAGTCCAAAAGACACCTTTTCGTATTTATACCAAACCTATTTTAAATAATATCTTATTTTCTAATCAAATGTGGGGTATTATTATGGTTTGATTAGAAAATGTGAGGTATTGATAGAAAATAAAGAGGAGGGAATGTGAAGAGATAAAGTCTCACATTGAAAAATGGAAAGTGATTAATACACTATATTAATGATTTCACATCTTAGCCATTTGAATCATGACATGAGTTTGGTGATGAGTTTTGGATTGGACATGTGAATAGGTAGGTCTTGGGGGGTCTTTAATCTGAATTTAACTTTTAAACTTGAGTTTAATTTTTTAATATTTTCGGATTATAAACAGTTACAACCTTTGAGTTTGAACCGAAGAGACACAATCATTCCATCAACAGTCACAACCTTATGAACAGTCATTACTGTTAAAAAATAACCGAATTTTGGCTCCTAGTTCTCCATAAATAGAGACCCATCATTGAAGAAACGTACAATCTGTTCTGCTCTCTTCTGATAAAAAAACAAACATACAAAGTAGATTCGGCAAAATACTGTTATGTGATCGTTGAATCCTCTAGACGAAAACAAATTCTGTCTTAGGACACTACTTGCAAGCCTCGATCGAACGTCGATATTTATATATTTATTTGTTTCTGTTTCTAGTTCATTATTTATCATATTATATTATCACAGAATAAAGGATTGTTCCTACAATTAATTATGTGCTTATAACGGTTCTTGATTGATTCAGGCATTAAGATTAATAAATAAATATATATATAAAAAGGAGGATAAAATGATGCATCCTCCTTGCACCACCTCATCATAATAAATTTTTTTTATTTTTAAATATTTTATTTAAAATCCAATGAAACATTTTTAAAAATTAATATCCATTATAATTATTTTGTTATACCACTAACCTAAAATCAATATCCATTATAATTATATCTAATAACCACTATCCTAAAATTAATATCTATTACTATTATTTTTAATAATCACTATAAGAGGAAGTTGATGAATTATTATTTTAAAATCAATTGGTTCTATTATTAAATTCTTAAAAAAATATTTCATGAATTTCGTTCTATTTGTATATTTATATATATATATATAACTATGGGATTGAAAATATTTTCATGGAGTAAAAAATATATATACACACATAATGGTTTTAATTATATATATAAAAGTTTAGTAAACTGAGGTTTCTTAGTGTTCCACGTCACTGAGCATTATTATTTTAAAAACTTCTTTTTAATACATGTTTAATGAGGAAAACCTAACAATAGAAGCTAAAACGTTAGAGAATCTCTCCTTCACCACCCTCTCCTACCAATGAGAACCGCATAAAAGTCTAGACCGAAGATAGTCGTGTCAGGACTAGAAGGCCGGTGATTGTTTCTTCCAAGTAGGTTTCCGATTCGACGGGTTAGGAGCTCAACTGTGGATGTGATTTGATCAAACCTGGGGGATGAAGGTGGTGGAGTGCGATAAAGATACCATCACCAAGTTTAGTTTTGTTCATGATAGAGATTTGAGGAATCTTGGTATCATTTTCTCTCACTCGTCAAATATTTTAGGTTATTCCGTGATTCAACTACAACTGATTTCCTTTGGTGAATTTCTTTTCTCTTGAATTTGATTTTTTTAATCATTCTGAAAGAATGCGATACAACAAAAAAGGAAGCAAGCAAGATCTCTTGGGATAATCACCTATTCTCAAAATTGGTAGACTCTCATATCCTATTAGAACTCCGACTAAACATGGAAGGCCGATTCGCAATCCTACAACAAAAATAATAATTAATTTTAGTTATATCACAATTATATGTTATTTGATTATAGAAATAATACTATAATTTTATGTTCATCAAATATATTAGCCGTTTTTTCATAAAATGATATACAAAATACATCATCAACATCAATTTTTCACGTTTTTCATATAACGATCTGTTTATAATATATAAATTTTAATATTTAATTGAAAATTGATATAATTGATATTTTACAATATAATCAAAATTCTTATGAAACATAACAATATAACAATATCCGTGTGAAGTTTTCAAGAATGAATTGTGGTTCAATTTTTTTCTCCAATATTAATATTATTAGTTTTATATTATGAATTATTTAACTAAGAAATTTGTCAATATCATTGAATTTTAATTAAATCAAATCCTTAAAACAAAAATAAAAATTATATTATTATTATTAAAAATATTATAATTAATTGCAAGAATATATTTATAAATATTAGTCAGCATAAAATTCTAGTGTATATAAGTTCTAATAAGATCAACGGAGTATTGTTGAACAGCTGAACGCATAAAATTAAATATATTTTTGTTGATTAACAAATTGTTAGAATGAGGAAATTCATTAAATGCAGACTGTTTTTTCTTTTTCGGTTTCTGTACATAATATGACATTTAATGCATAGCTACATTCGAGCATGATTTACTACAGTTAAAAAAAAGTATGATTTAATAAAAAGGATATACGATTTTTTTTATTCTAAACAAAATATCTAATCAAATCCAAACCTTGATAGAAATATTTATTTATAAATTGAATTAATGATATAATGCAAAATCATATTTTATATGATAATATTGCAAAAAAATGTAAAATGTATAATTTGAGATGATAGATTTTTTTTGGTTATATGATGTGTCAAATTTAATGCATTATTATAACTCCATTTTTTTAAAGGATATAAGTTTTATATAATAATATTTCAAAGAAATGTGTAATATATAACTCAAGACGCAAAGTACGAAATAAATTTCTTTTTTGTCTTATACATTATGTAATAATTTTTTATTTTGTTTTAAAAACACAAAACATTATGAAAAGGATAAATATTCATCACATGCAGTGGCAGAAACAGTAATCAGCAGAAGGGCACACGAGGGGCAATTGACGGTCAAATTTCCGAGACATAAATCTGAGCATAATACGACAAATTTCTCTATTTGTTCCTCTTTCTACTTTCTAGTACATATATTTATATATATATTATTTTGTTATAAAATTTCCATTTGATCCTATATATCTCTCGTTTACCGAAAAAAGTTACGTTTAAAATTTTAAATAAAATCTGTTTCTTTGTTTTTAAATATCTCTCTCATTTCATAGAATCGTTTTCTTTTTTTTTTCTGCTAAATCTAATAAAAAAATCATTGATTACATTATACATATAAAAGTTAAATATACGTATATATGGTTAACTGTATTCCTTTTTTCATTTTTCCAATACATCTCCAATAGATTTGGAAAAATCATGTAAAAATTTCATTCTTTTGCGCCAATTCGAAAAAAAATTGTTTTCATATTTTTATTAGTTGAATTTCTCAAGTGGAGTCTTCTTCTTTTGTTAAATATTTAACATTTTCATAATGATCAGTAACTAACATTAGTATTTTAGTACCACTTGCACATTGATGCTATGAAAACCATTTCAATCGGCAACATATGTAGATTAATTACACATATATAAAACACATGGTCTAATATAATCAAACATTTCATATTGTAATAAATATCACATAAATTCAATTAAAATGTTTATATTATGTGTGTTAATATCTTTATATTGTGATGTATTTTACTGTCAGGATATAAATTATAAACCCTAAAACAGTTTCTTGATATTTTCTTAAAAAACAAATAAAACATAATTCTTAATTCAACCACGATAAATGATTAATATGTATGTATGTTTGCATGCATGTACGTATATATTTGTGGTCAAAGAAGAACAATATATGGTATGTATCATTAACCAAGAACTTTCAGAAAAGCTGTGAAAAGAAATCACAAACAGAGAAAAGAACAAAAAAAAAGAGAAAACTAAAATATAATTTTGTAATATATAGATATATTAAAGAAAGGGAAAATAAAGGATTTGACCAGGCAGTGAAAGACTTTGGCGAAAATCAAAGCCTCGAATCGACGTCGTTTTGAATTCCTTATTTTCGTAATCTATTGACTGACTAATAAAGTTGATCGGCGACGTTGAGTCTCCAGGAGACGAAAGAAGCAGCAGTGACGTCAGAATCACCGTCAGTGACATCATCAACGAACGTGTAATCATTCGCCGCCGGTGAGTAATAGCTGCAAGGAACTCTTTGTGTTGTCATCGTCTGGTGCTGCCATGTCGTTTGTGAATCATAGTAGTGATTATTATAATCATAATATGAACCTCCAATGTTGTATAGTGAATGACCCTCCGCCGGTACTCCTTCCGCCACCGCTGACCCTCCACCGGAGATCGATTTTCCGGCTGAGGCACGTCTTTCTTCCTTCTTGAACCGGATTCCACATGCATTACATAGAGACTGCACCAAGAAAAGAATGAGTATACTATTATATTAAATATGGATTGAGTCTAATTAATCTCCAAAATTATTATTAATTCAAAAGTTTAGGATTGTCCAACACCATATATATATATATATATATGTCTTAAATTTCATGTTTTCGTCGATGTGGAACAACTAATCATAACATTCTCTTCACGCCCAGACTCGATCCTGGGTGTAGACATCATAATCGGATATCCAACATCGGTATATTCAAATCGAGATAAACCGAACTTTGATACTATATCAAATATAGATTGGATCTAATTAATACCAAAAACTAATTCAAAAATTTAAGATTGCTCAATACCATATATATAAATTTCAAAGTTCACTGAGACAATGGACTTAGATTGTTTTTCAAAACAAAGTTGAACTTGTGGTGTGTGTATATATATATATATATACCTTCGGGCCTCTTGGACCGTTCCTCCATAGAGGAGTAGAGGTAGTGTCGCAGTTAGCACAACGGCGGGCGAGGAGGGAATCACCGCCGCGACCGATGGTTCTTTGGGGTTGATGAGACAAATACGTGGTCGTTTTGGTGCTGCCATCACGAATGAAGTCCCAACCTAAGGCAGGAATGTTATTAGAAGAAGTGGAAGAGGTGAATCGATGCTTATTATGAAGATCATGATGATCGTCTTCGGTTAT
>CM071874.1:1175720-1207519 GCA_036759665.1 Gynandropsis gynandra | reverse complement strand
GATGTGGTGTTGCGATGTTATTGTCTTGTAGTTTTTATAAGGTGAAGAAACACATTGCCGTTGTCAAAAGGAGAGCAATGATTTATGTCCAAATTTTTAGTTATACATCATTAGAATTATACTACGAATAATAAATTATACTATGAATAATAAATTTATATCATGTGATTTTGATAATCATTCATTCTTGAATTAATTTCTGAATTGAATTATGATCACATATTTTGAAAATAAATTATTTTGTGGTATTCCATATTAACTAAAATATAAATTGTATCATATCATTTTGATAATTGCTAATTTGGATTGATTTATGATTAAATTTATATTTAATATATCTTAATTCGTTTAGTTTAAATATGCTGATATTTTAAAAGTAAATTATGTTATGGTGTTATCTATTAATTATATATATATACATAGAAAATTTTAACATTTTTAAATAATATTATATACAATAAAATTTAATTTGAAACGAAGTGATTATTTTTGTTTGTATAATTCTAAAAATTGTACATGGACATGTAATAATGTAGAACGATGGATGGAATATAATGTGACTATAAATTTGGATATTAAATTTGAAAAAATTATGTGTAATAATAAAATTGTGATAAATTTAAAATACCAAATAATTTCATGGAGAATTAGGAGGGATTGGTCAAAAGAGGCCCACGTGAGGATCTTTCAAGTCTATTTGTTTAAGAACATCTCATGAGGATATCTATGCTTTTGCCACCTCTCTCTTTACGTCACTCTTACTTCCCAAAGGAACTCAAATAAGTATGAGTCGATTCATTTATTTTTTAGATCCATATTTATATTGTATTAGTGTATAGTTAATTAAGATAAGGTTTTATGAATTTATGCTGATAATTTTGGATAATTTTAAATAGTTTTAGAAATTATGGTTGGTCAAATTTATTCATAATTTTTGCTGTTCATTTTCTTTTGAATTTTTTAATGGTTAATTTTTATTTATGGTGTGCATATTTTATCATCGATTTTCGATCCATATTTTATATTGTATTATTGTAATTAATTAAGACAGGGTTTTATGAATTTACATTGATAATTTTGGATCATTTTAATTTTTAAATATTTTTATGGTTGGTCAAATTAATTTATACCTAATGTTTTTTATTTCAATGATTTGTTTATGGTGTATATATTTTATAATCAATCATGGATTATATTATGTTGTTTTATACCAAGTGATATATAGATTTATAGATTTACATATAATTTTGATAATTTAAAAAAAATAATTAAATTTTAATAGAATTATGGTAAGAAAAGGGGTGAGGTAAAGGAGAGTAGCCTAAGTGAGATACTTCGCAATGATCAAAAGCAACATGGTTTGTTCTTTATTTGGCTTGCTAAGAGAGAGATCCTCATCTAATAATATTTATCACTCAAATAAGGAAACTCTATTAATATATCAACCAAAAATAAAAAAAATAAAAAAAAAAGAAAAAGAAAAAGAAGTTGCAAGAGAATAAGTCAGTTGGATAAAAAAGAAATAATAAGAGAATAACTCAGATGGATACACTCGATTACTCTTTCTTCCCTTTTTTTTCCTATTTTTGTGTAAACCAAGAATTCCCATATTCTCCGCGAAACAATTGATATATTTTGGCAAAAAAAAGTAGGAAAATATGTATTTTATTTCAATATATTTTATATTTTAAACCCGAATACAAAAAAAAAGTATACTATTATATATAATACATAAGGGTGAGTTAGAATATAACAATGTGATAAGTGTTCAAAATCAATAATATTGCTATATATGTGTAGAAAATATTTGTTAATAAATATCAAAATTATAAATTTGATCACATACGTTATTTCAAACTAAAATATACAAAATTTATAGTCTAAAATAGTCTTAATAATTGAACATCCAACTAATATCATTGATCTGAGTCGTAATAAATATAATTTGTCGGTTTTGAATCCAAAAATTCGAATTCTATAATGATATCAAATACATAATTACACTGGAATAGATAAAATTTTCTGAACAACTAAGTATGTATTTTCCTGACTTCATACATGAAAAACAATGTTTACCAAAACACGATTTAAAAAAAAATGTGATTGCTAAGTAAAATATACATAATTATTATATTACTAAAAATGTGCACAGAATATTAGATAAGAAATGTTCAATTATTATCTAATATTAGCTTTTCGTTATAAGTTTTTTTTTTCTTTTAAAATCAAATGGATTTGAATTTAATAAAAAAAATCCGAAATACAAAAGGATTTATGATTTTTTATAGTACACTCCATTATATCTAAATTTGATTTTGAAATCTACACAACACAAAAACATGATATTTAAATATTCAAATCAACCAAATTTTATAAATATCATTGTTTTTTATAATAGCTACGTGGCTAATTAATTTTTATTGGATATTCTAATGGTTAAAGATATTATAGAATGTGGGTGGTAGTAGTACATGTAAGATAAAAAAAAATATTTAAAAGGCAACAAATGAGAATATATATCATAAATTTAGTAAAATATCGATGTTGGTATGACTCCAAACATAACAGACAAAAAAACTTAACCCCGAAGAGAATGTGATCAAATTGAAAGATTCAAAGGAACATAAGAGAGAGAGAGAGAAAGAGAGAGAGACACAGAGAGAGAATGTGATCAAATTGAAAGATTCAAAGGAACATAAGAGAGAGAGAAAGAGAGAGAGAGACACAGAGAGAGAGAGAATGTGATCAAATTGAAAGATTCAAAGGAACACAAGAGAGAGAGAGAGACACACAGAGAGAGAATGTGATCAAATTGAAAGATTCAAAGGAACATAAGAGAGAGAGACAGAGAGAGAGAAAGAGACACAGAGAGAGACAGAGAGAGAGAGAGAGGAACAAGGAGAATCAGATCGGTCTTGAGATTGGGGAAGTCTTTGTTCAATTCGACGAGACGACCACCGCTTTCCCAAAAGATGCCTCTTTCTCTCTCTCTCTCTCTGTCTCTCCCTCTCTCTCTCTCTCTCTCTCTCGTTTTGTGGAACGCAAACCCTAAACTACGATGAACCCAAGACATTAAGTGTGAGGTTTAAAATTACATGACATGATCTGTCTCTTCAAGCGACAATTACTCACGTGACATCTAATCTTACGTTCCATCTTACCCCCCATTCCAATGTTACTCCTCTACCTCCACAATTTATATATTAACTCTCTATTAAATCATAATTTAAATTATGAATATATTTTTACAAATATCAATTTCGTATTTTCACTAAACCATTAATCAAATTTTTGTTCATATACAAATAGTTAAATGCTAGATAACTGAAATAATAAATTTCTGAAATTATTGTGTCAAACTAAAAAATACATATTTTAAACATATTTATTATAAATTTTATTTATAATAATATATCAATTAAAACATTATTTTCAGTATAAATTTTATTTTACAACACATAAATTTTGTTGAATTGATATTTTAAAATAATTAAAAAATTATAGATTATTATGAATTAGATAGTATATTTATTTATTATAAAATAATAAATAATATATTTAAAAGAAATAAATTATATATTCTTTTATAAATATTAAATAAGTTGGAAATTATATTATTTGTTTAAAAACAAATAAATATATAAAAAAAATGATAGATCAAGTTAAAAGGGTATATGAGTACGTAGTGCTTATCTGTAAATATAGGTGCCACGTGGAAGTGGTGCATGCATGCAAAGAGCAAATGTACTGATTAGGGCAACGTATCTTTAGGAATCGTATCCAAAGCCTTACAAGAAAATAAAATTAAAAAAAAAAACATTCCTCAAAAGCAACAAGATCTAAGTGGGATGTCTTTTCTTTTCTCTTAATGTTTTGTCCCTAAAGAGTTTTGACCATTTTTATCTTTTTTACTCCTTCAATTTTATATTTTATTTTGTCTATTTTGGTTATGTAGAATTATAATTACTTTATTTCAAAGCAGGATCTGCATTTTTTAATTTTATTTTTAGTTTCCTTATATTAGGAGAAAAGGTAAAGTGGTTGCTTTCTTGCTGCTTAAACCCACCATCAAGTTACAGTGATCGAGACCAGCTCTACGTTTGTCTATCATGGCCATAAAGTAATTTATGTTATTGCTTCTCATAAATTTTATGATTAAATATTTAAATTAAGAAAAATATATATATATTCAATATCTTTAGAAACGGAAATGTCGGTTCCTAAATTCCGTCCCTAATTTCCAATTTTCTAGTAGTGTCAAGGAATTCCAAAAAAATCTATTGGTATAGAAAAATAAAAATAACATATCTAAAATTTCATTAAAACTAACTTAGCATTCTTAAAATTCGAACAGTAACGGCATTCAAAAACAATTTTTAAGGAAGGATCGCGACCCACCCGCAAATTTTAAGGATGGGTCGTGACCCGTCCCCAAATGTTAGTTATTTTTCCGTCCGTGGTCGGGTCGTGTTTCTCGTCGTTTTATAGACGGTTTTGCAGTCCGCAATTACGGACGGTTTGCAGACTCTTTTTTCCATTAGTATTTGTGAACGAGTTTATTTTTGCGACGTTCGTTTACGGACGGTTTGTGGGCGTCCCTAATTCGTCTCTAAGCAAGTTTAGAGATAGATTAGGAGCGGATTTGTCAGTCCCTAATTCGTAAATTTCTTCTAGTGAATGGATCTCTGCATTCAATATCCACGACAAATAATTTTCGTCGGTAATGTCAAGAGCCTCAAACTCGAATTTGACAAGGTCTGACATGATGAACTGTATGAATAAAAGAAAAAAATATGAATAAAACAATGTGAAATATCATATCAAACTATAAATTTTTTTATACACAAGATCCATATAAATTGTGAGTGTAAAGTATACTTAGTTATAGTGATCTTATTATTCAAAAATAAACATAATAACAAAAGAGAATATAATTGCAATTATTAGAGAGGAAAAAAAACTTTAAAGATTGAAGACATAGCCTTCGTGGTGATAACGTATTACAAAATAAAATTGAATAATATGTAAAAAGAGAGAGAACAAGAGGTAGAGGAAGATAATTATTTATTCAAGAAGATTTTTCAAGTCTACATTATAAATGGAGTTGTTTTTATTTAAAGACTTACAAGATAGATAAAGAGACAAACAAAATAGATGAACAAATAAAGTAGTCATAATTCATAAAATTAAGAAGTGATAAAATGAGAGAGTAAACTCAAAAAAATTCACATAATAATTATTATTTTATAATAATCTATTGTTTCTGTTTTCATAAATACAATTTTTATATTAAAACATAAATTCATAATATAATTTTCACAAAACATCAATTTTTAAAAGCAAAACGAATTCTTCCACAATATCATCCTAGGGTACAACATTTTCTAAAAATATATAAAATAAAAATTTTCGGAATAGAACTGCTAGAATTTCACGTTATGCATTATAAACAAACTTTTAAAAACATTATCAACACTTTCACCCCACAAACTAGTTTTTGGAGACAAAATTTATGAGTTTAAGCATGAATTTAATAAGATTAGTTTAGATATAATACGAGATACATTCTTATTAATTAATAAGATTAGTTTAGAGGAAGATTTAGTGGATCGCCTAAAGTGGATTTAGGGGTGTAAAATGAGCTGGCTCAGCTCAGCTCGGCTCAGCTCGCCTTGAGCTCGCCAAAAAACGAGAAAAACGAGCTGGTTCAGCTCGGCTCGTTTTTTAAACGAGCTGGAAAATCCCAGCTCAGCTTGGCTCGCCTCTAGCTCGCCAAAAAGCGAGCTGGCTCGCGAGCCAGACTATTTAATTATTTTAAATTAGTTGTAATATCATATATGATAAACATATCAAACAAAACAAATAGAATATCGAAAATATGAAAACATTAATTCAAACATAATGTTATAAAATATCATTGTACTAAATAAAAAATAACCCGCCCCGGGGGCCGGCTCGTCAGCTCGCGAGCCAGCTCGTCTAAGCTCGGACTCGTTTTGGGCTCAGCTCGTCAACTCATTTTTTAAACGAGCTAGAAAATACCCAACTCGGCTCGCTTAAATATGGTCCGAGTTAGAGCTGGCTCGCGAGCCGACAGCTCATTTTACACCCCTAAGTAGATTATCGGGAATGAACCAACGTTAATACCGATACTTAACCCCGATAGTTATTGTTAAAATCTCACATTGTTAATTAGTGAAAATAAATAATACCTAATAAAATTGGTTTAAACCTAATATGAAATAGTTTCTTATTAGTAAAGTAAAACAAAACACAAAGCATTCAAAAGACAAAACAAAGGAGTGAAACACAATAAAGCAAAAACACTTAAACCACACAACAAATACTACAAACACAAACCCAATGGATAATTTCTTACACAAATATAAAAATAAAATAATAATAATAATTATGATAATCTCATCGTCTTCTTCCTTGTAATGTCTTAGACACAGCTTTCATACCTTGTGAATCTCTGAAGCAGACAAAGTGAACTAATGTCTTCCCATTTGGATACACTGCGAAAACACTTGTTCCGATTTTCTTGTTGCATAATGAACACATACTTTCACTTGTTACTTTTACCACACTCTTCCTTTGATTGTACAATTCCTCCTTCACCTATTTCACATTCCTCACAAATCAGTTTAATTCACTTCCATCATATCATGTTTCGCTTATTACAGATCGGAAAATGGTCGGAGAAACATCGGACATGTCCTAATATTAGTCTAGTTCATTAGAATCATCGAACCATTCATGGAGAAAAATGAACTAGTATTTGGGATATAATTGTGGTAGGGTTATTTTGGGATCTAGGTGTTGTAACCGTATTCTCCATTATATAAGGAGAGGGTTAGAAGGGGAAGAGAAAAAAAAGGTATTTTGGTGGATTTTGGGTTTGGGGAGAAAGAAGCTTAATACAAACCATTCGTATTAAGCTTTGTCGATATATACAATATCAGCTTTGATCGGGTAATTTCTTGATTTGTGGTGTTTTGTTCTTATCATAATAGTTGTTGTTTTAATCACATTTCTAATGAAATGGATCACAGCGTAAACGGGTTTTCGTTGGTTCGAAGGAAATAGATATATACCTGAAGATTTTCACTTTGCCTTAAACTCTTGATGACTGAAAAGTTCCGGTGAGATTCACTTGATTTTCTCAAAAGGGGTCCAAGAAATGGAATCAAATTCTGCAGAGAGATAACATGATTCATTAATTGACAATGAAACTGAACAAAATCACTTTCAATGATCCCAATGGACCCAAAATGTAAGAAGGTATAAGTGATATGTCTATGTTAAGGATAAGGGAATATAGCTTGAAAAATATACAACTATTTTATTTTAGCCTATAAAATACAAATTATTATTTTCAACTTAAAAAAATCCAAACTTATATTTTTTTTGCCTTAAAAACATTAAGATATGACTAATTTGATAACTTTGTGTTGTTTTAGACAACATTTAAAAATTCAAAGAGTTAAAATATGATTTAGTGTTTTTGTTTGTGTATGGATATGATTAATTTGATAAGTTTGTGTTTTTTAGACAAAATGTAAAAATTTAAAATTTTTAGGTTCAAAGTAATAATTTGTGTTTTATAGACAAAAATTAAAAATTTGGTATTTTCTACCCTATATTCTTAAAATTAGTGTTTGTACGCAAAAAAAAAAGTCTGGGTTTTTTTAGGTTAAAAATAATAATTCATGTTTTATAGGCTAAAATAAAATAGTTTGATATTTTTTATACTATATTCCCTACGGATAAACAGTGATTTAGATTTCAGATATTTTTACCTGAAGTTTGGTTTCCCTCGGTAAAAGCTTGAGGGCCTGAGCACCGTTGATTCT
Organism: Gynandropsis gynandra; assembly: GCA_036759665.1. Taxonomy (NCBI): domain Eukaryota; kingdom Viridiplantae; phylum Streptophyta; class Magnoliopsida; order Brassicales; family Cleomaceae; genus Gynandropsis; species Gynandropsis gynandra. The sequence goes on along the minus strand of CM071874.1, from coordinate 1,199,663 downwards.
CTCCCACCGTTGGCTTAACAGATGAAGAACTTGAGCCATCATGACAGTTGAATTTCCTTCTTCCATAGATTCTTCAGTATCGCCGTCACTCCTTCCACTGTCAGTACTACTGAGACTGATTCGCATATCTTCAGCACCTTCTATTGCAGCGATTTTCTTCGATCGACCTGTTTTACCTTTAAACGACATAACAGATCCCATCCTCGGGGTGGCTAAACTTTGAGACGATCCAAGATCCATAATCCGTTTTGCAAAATCCTTCGTTGTCCTCTTAGGATTCAGATATATTTGCAGAAGTGTAAGGTAGATATTACCAGATGATTTACCAGATGGTAAAGGAGAAACAGAGTCGTAAATACGATCACAATAAGCCAGTGCCAGATCAGGTGCATGAAGCTACAAGGATTAGGTCAATTCATTTATCAGCATTTCGTTAATTACGGAAAGAATTATGATATCAAGAATAGAGATTCTATTCGAGATACAACGATTGATTACCTTATGAACATAAATGGATAAAGCAAGCTCATGCTGATTCATTTTCCCTAATAAAACCGCACGTTCTTCAAAGAGCGAATCTGATGGGAGACGCTTCAATAAGGTCTCGGGACTATAGCCAGAGATGCTCTCTAGTGCAGATAATAGTTTTTTTCTTGCTGGTGGATGATCTTTATCGTCCCATTTCTGCTGAGCGTTAAGCTCTGCGTACAATTCAAGTACCTCTGAGAGGTAGATTTGTACCTGAAAACATCATTCATAATTTAATGTCGGTAATAATGGGTCGGTGATAACAAAACTAACTAGAAATATTCCATGTTTTTCCTCACCATCTCATTTTGTAGGTTTCCAGATATCGCATTTTCGTTCATTGCCATCATTAGTTCTAAATATCTACCCTGCAAATTTGGAGCATGTTGTTTCAAATACGAGTTAACGAGATCAGCCGGGATATTTCCAGACAAAAATAACTCGATGGTTTGCGTTGGACAGCTTTCCAGGACAAGCATGGAATACTCCAAGACAAGCATTGGATCAGTCCTACACAGAGGCTGCAATGAAACAAAAAAAAAAAAGCAAATAAACAATGTTACGGGTCCAGGTCAATGTTACGGGTCCAGGTCACATAAGTAAAAACTTTATCACGATGAAAAAATGGAACGGAGAAACTTACCTTAAGATATTCAATGACTGACTCAGGACTGAATTTCTGTTTAACTTCACTTTGCAACTCGTTTGATTTGGATTCTTCTGCTAGTTGATGAAGAAGCTTAAGGGCTTCATGATGCATGGATTTGCTCTTATACAGTTGCAACAATGCAGAATAGTTTTTAATTTTCAGAAGAATCTCCTCATTAATCTTTACATCACAGTAATTCAGACCCTTTAATAAGTCTATAGCAGCTCCAGATTGTCCCGTATGTAGAAATGCTTGAAGAAGAGCTGTATCAAGAATTGTCGCCATCTCCCTCGCACCTGAGTTAATAGGGATCGTCACACGTCCCTTCAGTATAAATATCGTTAGATCCCCAATACAATTTTCCTCACAAATAAAGAAATTTATGTAGGAAACAAAAAAGGGTTGCTTAGATATTCGCACATCGATTCTTAGAGCAAAGGATAATCAATAAATTGTGAGATTGTACCTTGTTGGATTTCTTAAACTTAGAAGAATCATACGCTCCATAAGTATCTCCAACAGCATCTGAAACAGCCTCTTCTGTCCCTTCGGCTGTAGCCTTTTCAATGATACTTGGCCTCCTTTTCTGTAGATACTTGATAAGAGCCATCAAAGTATTGTGGTTGATTTTCTTTGATTCAAGGGCTGAATTGTCTTCAGATTCCAAAAGGTATTGTGGAGATGTGGATTCCATATCATCTGAAATGCCAGATGAACCTCTTGACAGAGGTGCTTCATCACCAGAAATGTCTCCCATCTTCTCTATTTGAGGTATAATTGTTGTTTTCGGAAGAACAATGGATTGATACAAGGAAAGTACGTACGTGATATCTACTTGAGATGCCAAAAAGTGTTCCATGGCTTCCTCATAGCTCCCATTATCAAAAAGATAATGAGCATATCTGAATCATTATACAAAGATAAGTAAAATGGATATGCGTATTCCCATGGAAGAGGTCGCCATAACCATTGAGTAGTCACTGAATAGAGAAGAAAAAAAGAAAACGAAAAGCTTGGGAAATACACAAATACACACCTCACATGAATTGAGCTCTCTTTTGCAGCTCTAAGGCTGGAGTCTTCAGGGGGAAGCATCTTGCACAGAGCTAAAGCTTCCTCAAAATTCCCAGAAGCTGTTAATTGCACAATCTGCAATACAGCTCAACGTTCTTAAACTACGTAAAAAAACATCTATTTGACCCGAATGTGGTAAAATTTCCTGTAGACATTTCCATATATGTTGCCCCAAAAATAGTTCACTTCAAAAATGCATTCCACATTGAGTAAAATGCAAATTGGAAAGTAATTCTGGCCCAAATATGAAGTAAATTGACAAAGCATTGTATTCAATCTTAACATACCTGGGCACCAATAGAGACAGGGAAAAGAACATAAACAGAATTATCCAATCCAACAATCACAGCATTGTTGCTCTTAACAAGGTGACGGACGTTTTGAAGGACTATTGTTTGTATTAATGAATATGGACTACGGAGTAAACGAACCTGTCAAAAATTTGAAAGCTATAAGATATAAGCACGTAATTCGTATGTAGAAACGAGAAAAGAAACAAGCGGGTGGGTTCTTGCTATGAACTACTCGAATACCTCAACCCGTCTTGGTAACAAAGCTATTCCATATGGGTTTTGAATGACAACGGCATTTGGAGCTTCAGACCAACAAATCCTGTCTGCCTGAAGGAGCTTTCCATTTTGGTCAACAAAAACTCCAACATTCTCCTACAGATAGATACAGAAAAACTAGTAAAGATGAACATATGTTAGAGTATTTTGATCTTATTTTGATTGTTGAAATTTCATATTTGAATAGGTCAAAATTAGTTAAATCAAAGGCTAAAAACTTGGAGTTTGTTGGAGAAAATCAAGGATTTTAAAATATGGAAGTTGTTGGAGAAAAACAAAGAGCATAAAAATTGGAACAAACACATCATGAAGATCTATATAAGTAGTGCCGGTCCGGTTTAACAATCAGAAGACTTCTCCATCTGAATTGAGAGTTCATAAATGTAAAAGAGAAAAGTATAGCTTAAATGGAGAAACCAAACTAGAGTTTCTTTTCACTTTGCGAAGTGGTTGTTTACACAAATCATAGATTGTATATCTAGAGATTTATGGGAGAGTGGCTTGAGAGTCATTCTGTAAGGCTATTGTGAAAATAGTCTTAGGCGATCATACACGAGTGTGTGACGTTCGAGGCTTAGAATTTGGATTCAAGACGGATAGAGTGTCAGGGTGAGTCTGAGTCTTGTATTCAGGCGTACCTAGAAGAACGTTTGAATTAAATAGAAAATCTTTTGGAGTTTTAAACTCCACCAAAACGTATTGACCATCTACTCTTTAGATCTTTCAACATAGACAAGTTGTAGAACAGGAAAGAATTGACAAAGCTCTTGGATACAAACAAGAGATGCTATTGATATGTTTCTCAATAAAACACATAATCTTTAGGCAAATCAAGAAGATAATTAGAGGGAGAAAGAGGAAAACAGTATTATTACCTTACCCAAAATAAGTTCACCAGAAGGAAGAGATACCACCAATGGAGGAGCAATTCTACCAGAAGGAAACACCTCTGAAAGACCTCCATTGGCAGTGTTCAATATCACATATTCTTTTCTTATGCCTAAACAGATGTTCTCTCCACACCAAGACATGGATTTCACAGTATCAGGAACTCCATAATCTTTCACCTCCACAAATCCTCTACCTCCTAAATACCCAATCAAGCATAAGGAATCACCCATCAATTCAAATTCCATCATCACATGATTCGTAATTTCATTCAACAATAAGATAAATCCAGCACTAAGAGGCACAGAGATTACCGTCGTGTTTGAATATGCAAACCCTTTTTTGCCTTGCGAAACACAGAAACCCTCGCCGATCATCCCATGAATACACATTTGCGCCTTTCGCTTTGGTGATCACAGCGACGGTCTCCAAATTTGGGAGTCCATGAAACGCGATTGACTCTGACAGAGATAAAAGCAGTTCCCTAGAGGATAACACCTCCATCGCCACGATCGGCCTCCTTGAGAACCCTACCACCGTCCTTTCTAGCACGTATGGTTCTTTCTGCAGCTCCGATGGTGGAAAACGGTCAGATGCAAAGGATTCCGGTGAGTAAATGCGGAGGGAGCCATCGTAGCATCCAGCAAAGAGCTTTGAGCCGTAGGATTCGAGGGCATCGATCCTGGCGGGACAATCTTTGAGAAGGTGGAACGAATCATAAGCGCTGTGAACCATCTTCTTCGATTAGAGCTTGGGATTCTTCCCGTTCATCAAGGGATTATGAGGAAAAACTACAAAATTATGGAGAAACAGCAATCGAACAAGAATTGAGTATCAAAATGGATGATGATTCGCAACAACGGAGATGAATCCAATGTAAAACGTGCGATTGTCGGAAGATCAGAGTAATAATATTTCCCTTCAAAATAATTTTCCTAAAAAAGAAAAATAATAATTTTCCTGAAAACTGAAAGTGGTCCCGGCGGGGCTCGAACCCGCGACCTTCGGCTCATAAGACCAACGCTCTAACCAACTGAGCTACGGGACCAAGTTGTAAGTAAGGGGCTGTCAGATTATAATCTTTCCACGTACTTTTAAATTGTTATAATAAATTCTTATAAATCATATATATTTAGTGTAAAAAAATTTTGAAATGAAATATAAATTGAATGCTTTGTCTATAATTAAACGGATTCATCCAAAATTTATATTTTTAATATGTTTTATAGAAATATATATATATATATATTACATCAGAATGAAAGTTGACAATAAATTCAATTTGTTATTGAAAAAACAGATAAATAAATCCAGAATTTAAGATATATAAACTTTTTTTTATTTTAATGTAGAATTAATATTTCATTTTTTAAAATAAATTACTGAATTATAATAACTATTTTCAAACTATAACCGCTGAAATATCCACATTAACAACCACTAGACAATGCAACAATTTTTATAATTATATATAAAACAAATAAAATATATTTTTATAGTATTTTTATTTTGTTATTTATTCATAAATCATATTGTATAAAGGTTTTGAGGTTTCTATTAGCATTCTTGAGGACCAAAAACCTTATTTATTCTATATGAATAAAGAAAACATCAATACATATTTTAGTTGGTTCAGCTCGCGGCCGATGCAAGAGACGCTGGCTTAGGTACGACTTCGGCCGATGCAAGAGACGCCGGCTTAGGTACGACCGCGGCCGCAGAAAAGACGTGGCCGGTGGGGAATGGCTTATCGTCATCTGATCCCCAGAATTTGGCAGTAATGACGTCATCTTCAGACATAAGTTTGGAGAAGTCTTCATGGTCATATGTAAGTGTGGCTTCTCCTCCAAACTCTTGGGGAAGATTTTCAATATCGAAGTATGTTTTCATCAGTTCTACGCTTGTTTTGTCTTTTGGGTATACAAATTTCACCTTTTGTGCTGTTGTTGGGTCCAAGAAGTACTTTACTGCCTGCGGAGATATAAGGTCACATTAGTGGGTAAGATTAAATAAAATTGTTTGATATTTAGATTAATATTTATATAAATTTAAGTTTTAAAACAAAATAATTTATTTATCCAAATTATCTTAAAAAATGTAAAATATGAGTTATGGAAACTAGTTCAAAAAATTTAGAGTTGTCAAATATTATATATATATATAGTTTTATGGTTGTTGAGTATCATATCTAACAGAATATATATATATATATATATATTTAGGGTTATCAAGAACTATATATGACAGTCTAAAGTTTATGTTCTAATCGACGTTGGTCAATTTATCATAACAAATAATCATCTAATTGTATGATCTTTTATAAATGGAACGCACATATTGCTATCTATAGGACCAAGCATTTCAAATACTCCAATCGATCCAAATAAATCGAATTTGTACAACCTTAGACCCTAAAATTGAACATAGTTTTATTTCGGTTTTGAATTAACTAAACCTCAAACCTAAAGCTGAAAACTAATATTAAAAACATTTGAATCCAATTTCTTTCAAAACCCAAATAAACTGAATCGAAAAACATTTGATTCAGTTCGGTTTCTATATATTCAAAATCGAAACAAATCAAACCGAATGTTGAAATCCCCATCCTAGTTCTCGAGCTATGGTCGTGCATAAGAAAGAAGTACGTAGGGAAGAATAGAGAGGTGGATGGTTAACGTACCTTATAGAACGCCTGAAAGATTCTAGGCGGATTGTACAGAAAGGCAATAGCAAGTCTTTCAGGGTAATGATTCTGAAGAATGTAGACAATTTCACGGGCTGTTTTTATAGGGACATGAGTACTTAAAGACCATCCAGTAAAGTCTATAAGCCAAGACATTTGGCTTTGGCCTTCCGGAAGATTCATGATTGCATTTTCAAGAAGATAAACCAAATGTCGAATATTACCCTCTGCAGATGTTGTGTTCTGCGAAGAATCAAGCAATTAATGAACCGTAAAAAGCTGTTTAGATGTGTAAAATATAGGTTTGGGCCTAACTAACCCAAAAGTTAATTCAAGAATTTAGGATTGCCCAACACAATATGAGTCCCAAAGTTCATGTGCTAATCGATGTGAGACAACTTATCATAAGACTCCCCCTCACGCCCAGGCTCGATCCTGGAGCGTGACATCGCAATCGGGGGCCAACATCGGTATATTCAAATCGGGACGAACCAGGCTCTGATACAATGTCAAATATAGGTTTTGGCCTAACTAATCCCAAAAGTTAGCTCAAGAACTTAGGATTGCCCAACACCATATATATGAGTCCCAAAGTTGAAGTAAATACCTGTTTTCCTGGCCTCATTATAAGCACAGTCCTTCCATTTCGATCGTGAAAATTAGCTCGGGAAACTTTTCCAGTCTCGCCTTCATGGGCTACTTCATGCTGGAGAATAGACAAAACATTGATCATTTAAGGAACAAAACTAAGTATGTCTTTGAATTTTTTTGTCTTGAAAAGGGATTTTACACTTACCCAACGAATCAATTCAGGTTTATATGTTGATCTCCATTTAAGAGTCTCTTCTAACATTGTCTTGGCTTTATCAACATTCCAATTACGAGCTTCTAAATATCTCCTCAAACAATCATCAGAGCAGAAGATTAAACTACGGCCCGAGAGTGGTCCCATTGCTGCCCTTAATTCACTGATCTTCACATGTAGAATACGTATATCCAAAATCCATTTCAAGATTTGATGGGCAGATTTATCTTATTGGAAACTAAGCATTAATCGAATGTAAAACAGGACGATAAGGTTTTGTTTTCTAAAGAATCCATTACCTTGAGATCTTTCTTGGAATCATCCTCTGGTTGATGAGAAATCTTTCTTCGGAACATGTTACAGACCTAACACTCTTAGCCTTCAAATCCTGAACACAGAAAGAGACAAAAATCATTAGTCATTAGATTATGCACAACTGATAAGAATAGAACAAAACAATGACATTGTGTTATGATAAATTGTCTCATATCGTTTAGAACATAAATTTTGTGGCTCGTATATACAGGATATTGGACAACTCTAAATAGTTTTTGGTATTAGTTAGATCCAAGCCCATATTTGACATGGTATAAGAGTCTGGTTCATCCCGATTTGAATATACCTATGTTGGGCCCCCGATTGAGATGTTCACGCTCCAAGACCGAGCTTGGGCGTGAGGGAGGGTTATGATAAATTGTTTCACATTGTTTAGGACATGAACTTTGTGACTCGTATATATATATATATATATATATGGTATTGGACAACACTAATATCATATAGTTTTTGGGATTTAGTTAGACCAAAATCCATATTTGATACATTGTTGCGTAACATAGTTGAAACCAATGTAAACGTACCTTAGGAATACGATCAGAGCCAAGATGCAGTAACAAGAACACAGTCTATAAAGTTTGAATGAAATATGATCCGATTAATTCATTAGCTAATAAGGTGAACTCTCCAAAAATATGACGAAATCTCTGTCTACTTATATGTCTCCAAGTCTCCTTAATGCTTCTGGAAAATCTTGAAAATATAATTGAACTTTGAATCTTCTTATGAAACAGTTTGTCTAGAAAGTCATAAGTCATTACATAATTTGACCGCCAATGTTGATTTATGTCTTAATTCATGATTTATTACATGTTTGACTAAATATTCAAAATCAGAGCTACACAAATATCCATAAAAGAGAAACAACAAACCTATCATCTTCATGAAGTAAACAGAGTATACAGATACAAAGATTAAGACCAAAACATGATGAATCTACACATTTCTAAAACAGCTACGAGAAAACATGACAGGAAAAAGCTCATATCAATAATTTGAAATTAGCAGATCTAAGGAAACAACATAATCGGAATCTACTGATTTACTCTATAAAAATAAACGGAACCAAATTCAAATTGCAGGAAAATCACCTGAAAATCCGGATTCTTCTCCGAAAGCAGACTGAGAACCAAATCAAACAGGAGAGAGAGAGAGAGAGAGAGAGAGAGAGAGAGAGAGAGAGAGAGAGAGAGAGAGAGAGAGAGAGAGAGAGAGAGAGAGAGAGAGAGAGAGAGAGAGAGAGAGAGAGAGAGAGAGAGAGAGAGAGAGAGAGAGAGAGAGAGAGAGAGAGAGAGAGAGAGAGAGAGAGAGAGAGGCTTGATCTTCACGCGAGTGCGATAGAGGAGCAAAGATAAACGTGGAAAGTGAGAATTGCGATCAAAACTATGAAGGAAGAAGTTGGAACGAACAAACCGAAAGCTGGGCCCTTCCTTTTGAGCCCGCTATGGTTGGTCAACGGTAATTTAAAAATTATAATTATAAATCAAATTATTTTTTATTTTCCTAAAATATTAATTTGACAGATTTTCATCGATATAAACTATTACGATATAAAATCTGAAACGAAATATCAAAAGAAAAAAGATATTTTATTTATATCTTGAAATTTGATCTTAATATGGTCTTTTTTTATTATGTTATTCTAGTACAATAATTTTGATCATATTGTATATTATTCATTCATCGGTTAAAATAATTTTTTATTCGATCATTTCTTTCTTCAAATATAAATTTTCGATTTATCTATCTCTACGTTTTTCTATAAAATGATCATCTATAAAATTATTAAAATTTATTGTATTTTATATAAATATATATTCATTCTAATAAACACAAACATGTATAAAGTTGGCCAAATATAAATTAATTTTATAAACGAGAATGTTAATCTCTCTTATTCAACATCAATATTTAGTAACATATTACTGAAAAAATAATTTTTTTCCAACACGAGATAATCAATCAAACTGAAACTTTCAAAAGAAAATATTATAATAATAAATCATCACGAGGTCGCTTAGCAAATGAAATAATCTTTCGTATAGCTAAGAGATAAAAGAATTTGTGAACAGAAAATATTATAATAATAAATCATCACGAGGTCGTCTTTGGCAATTTAGTCTTCAACTACCAATTCCTTTTGTATGTTTTAAAATTTATTAGATTTTCTTTTCAATTTTGTCGGTCGATTCCTCTCAATTACACTGTGATTATGGCAATGTATACACGGTAGAAAAATTACGTCAATTTGTTGAGATATAAACCATGTAATCCAGTTAACTCGTTTTATTTCGATCCGATATCACCAAAATTTAACTGAATTTTGATCCGATCTCGGCCAAATTCGAATACCCGAGTTTGAACTGTAATTACCCAATTTTCACCTGAATTTCAACACGATTTCACATAATTTTAACTCGATTTCATCCATTTTTACCGAATCTCAACCCGATTTTATTCAATTTTAACTCGATTTCATCGCATTTCAACCCGTTTTCATCCAGTTTTAACTCGATTTCAGCTAATTTTAACTCAAATTTCATCCAAATTCATCGAATCGCAACCCGATTTCACCAAAACTCACCGAATGCAACCCGATTTCACCTAATTTTAACATGATTTCACCCAAAATCAACCGATTTCATCCAATTTCACCAAATTTCAACTTGATTACTTACTTTCATCCAATTTCACAGAATTAAAATTCATTGAAATTGGGTGATATCGGATTGAAATTTGGTGAAATTGAGTTTAAATTAGGGGTGGCCAATCCGGGTTACCCGGATCGGATCGACCCGGATCGACCCAAAAAACCCGGATCGTTTACAAAACGGATTACCCTAAAAACCCATATGGGTTCAGATTTTAGAACCGTTCGAGTTCGGATCGGTCCGATCCGGGTTCGAGTTAAACCCGAAGAAACCGAGAAACCCGAATTAAATTTTAGGGCTAATATTTTAGGTTATTTTCTAAGAATCATACAGTTAATATTTTCGATTTTTAGAATTCATTTTATTTTGGTATTTTCGAAGTTAATTTTTATGAGTTATATTATCTAATTTAGATATGTATTTTGTTTAATTTTTTTGTATGTTAACTTGTTTTTTTAGAAAACCCGAAAAATCCTCACAAAACCCAAAAAATTCGAATAACCCGAACCCGAATAACCCAAATAACCCGAATAATCCAAATAACCCGAACCCAAATAACCCACATAACCCGAATAACCCAAATAATCTGAATAACCCGAACCCAAGTGACCCAAATAACCCAAATAACCCAAACAACCCGAATAACCCGAATAACCCAAACCCAAATAACCCGATATCCCAAATAAACCGAATAACCCACGGATACCCGAAATTAATTTGGGTTATTTTGGGTTTACTGCTTCAGAACCCGAATAACCCGAACACGAATCGAAACCCGAAAAATCCAGACCGAAAAACATTCGGGTTCTATTCGGGTTCAATTTTCGTAAACCCGAAGAACGCGAACCCGGATCGAAACCCGAAAAATCCGGATCGAAACCCGGATTGACCACCCCTAGTTTAAATTATGTGAAAGTAGGTGAAATCGGGTTAAAAATAGACGGAACCGATTAAAATTGGATGTTGAAATTCGGTAAAATTGGATGAAATTGAGTTGAATCGGTTAAAATTGTGTGAAATCGGACTGAAATTCAAATCAAATCGGATATTGAAATTAGGTCGAAATCGGATTAAATTTGGATGAAATTGGACAAATTATACAGTTTATATATAATATAAAAGAAAATCGGCTGAAATGGATAAAGTTGACTAAATTTTGTAATACAAGAAAAGAATCGAATTGAGAAATTGACTAAAAAAGTCTGCAATGGAAATGATACCATTAAAATAATATAAAAACAAATATAGTGACGCATAATATATCAATTGTCACTAGATAGGATATTGCTTTAGTGGGCAGGTAAAGTAGGATTATCAAAAGAGACGACTTTATTCTATTTGATGACATAAAATATGCTTTGTTTTTATTCGTATGGCCACGATTAATTTCCATGGATGAATATCACTTTTCAAAAAGATAATAAATAACAATGGTTCATATTTTATACAAAATGCTTCTATCATTGTATTTTAACAAATTTATTACATTTTCTTCCTATTTCTACATGGTTCGAGAAAATTTGTAATTCTATATCTAAAACAAATATCCAAACTGTTGCAATAAACCAAAATTCATCGGCAATATGAATGAACTTCATCCATAAATGTAAGACGAAAGACATATTTCAGATCTCGCTTCTAGAAGGATATAACACGTATACATAGATTACACAATTTACTATTTAATGTTTTCTTCGTTTTACAAAATTAAACCAAATTAAATCAACGAGCTTTCTTAAAAAATTGTAAAATATATTTAATGACCATGATAAAACAAATTAAAAAAATAAAAGACAAATATAATCACAACTTCAAGAATGATATTAATAGTAAAAACAGATCAGGGTGGAATCGAACCACCTAACCTCTCATCTTCCAAAAAGAAGAAGAGCGCTCTACCAATTTGAGCTTCACAGATCTATAAAAAGAGATCAACTTATGAAAGACATATTTGATGAATTGTACTTCTGTTCATCGTTACCTATTTCATGAAGAGCTAAACCCTTTTGTTATAGATTGCCAAAATTCGAATCATGGCTAAGAATTCCACATGTTGTAAATGCCGACCGCACCTTAAAACCAGAAAAAAATTGACTTAATTTTTCAATTGGATCAAAATTCCAATCCTAAAGAATTAAAAAAAAAAAGATTAATAATTTATACGAAAAAAATCAAACAAAAATCCTAAAATAAACCCGTTGTAGGAGTATATTCCCTTCGTTTTGGATGTTCCTTCGGCTTCACATTTCACTGCATATCATTTTCCTTCGAGTATGTTTCAAAAGAAACGGAATAACTGCAAACACATCAAACAAAATTCTACAACAAAGATACTACTGATTACACAAAAAATGATTACCGAATAAGAATACAAAATCCTGGCTACAAATACAATTCAATCACTGCCAAATTATATACAAGCACGAACTTCAGATACCTCGATACTTTGGTGTCGTACATAGTACAAGCAAAAACATTGTAGATTCTTCTTTGAAAATCTGAGTTCACACCCATCCACCATGTAATTGTGGTATCTTCATTCCAAGAATCCGGACAACAATTTGTAACACAACAGCAATCCATTGACTCATCATAAGAATGTTTGAGAGATATTACTAAAACAAATTTCCCCATGAATGATCCAAGTAACCATCCTTTGACAAATCCATCACAAGTACACCATAGCAAATACTTATCAAACACATTAGGAAGGCAAATCTAGAAGATGCCAAGTTTATGAATTGAGAATAACAAGTGGTATTAGTAGAAACAGCAAACATCATGAGGGAAGTAGAAATTTGAATTGGAACTGGAATATTAAACAAAAATTTCTGGAAATTATCACGGAGTTTTCAACTGTTAATCAGATTTTTCACTTTGGATGTTAAAAGAACATGTTCCTCAGGACGCTAACCATTGATATCGGCCAATTGGGAATTCTCAATTAGAGTAATTCATATTACTGCTGTCTCATCTTGTCGCTTCACCATCTAATATTCTGCAGGTTAACAACTGAAATAATACACCAAATCCGTTGCAATATTGCAAAATTTGGTCACTGATGAGATAAAACATCAGATAGACTAGTTCAATAAACAATCCGTCAAACTACGTTAGACCTATTTTGATGAATTCTTTTAGCCGTATCAAAGCTAAAATAAAAGTATGAATAATGATGAACTCGAAAAAATAGCCGTAACTCAAATAATACCTGTCGCCGAGGGAATTGTTGGCGAATTTTTGCAAGATATAGCTCGCCTGGTATGCCGATCATAAACCTTGTTTTGAATGATCTTTTTTCGCACATTATCAGTGATATGAGGGCCTATATTTGCTGATCAGATGATAATTTCTGATATCAGACGGAAAAACAGAAGTGGAAAGTGTGAAAAGGGGGAAGATGGAGCCGAGAGACGAACGCACGCACACAAGAGGGGAGATCCCGGGCAAAACCCCGTGCGATCTCCCCTCTAAAACAAAATCAACTTTTTTATTAAGGATCGGGTGACCTGCCATGCAAGCGCACCTGCATGGCAAAGGTCGGATGACAAAGATGTAATCAGGACTCAAGCCCAGCCAAAAGCCAAAGCTAATATAGTCCCAACATCTTATACACCCATATATCTTTAAAAACAAACACATCCAACGTATTCACCGATCTCCGAACCTCCGGCTTCAAATACGCATCGACGATCCGTACGAACCTCCCAACCTTAGCTGAGACAACAGCACAAAATCCAGAGAACTCACTTGAGGCTGCATAAAAAAAGTCTTACAAGTCAATACTAAAGAAATGACTCAAATCCATTTCCGAGGCCTCGGATCTGAAACAAGATGGAAAAAACACATCTGAAGGGAAACATCACGGAAACTTACAGATAACGAATATCTTTAATCTGAAGCATCAGATCTGAGCCAGATTCAGCCGCTCAACAGGTTGACGAGCACGATCTGTCTTCAGGCCATCAAACCACCTTAGATCACTCGGGAAACAGCACCAACGCGTAGATCGGGAAGATGATCTACAGGATCAGACGCCGAAGATAGGCAGATAGACGCCATAACAGAGAGATCTAAGGAAAACGATGAAGAACGATGTAAGGTGGAGAAAGTAAGCGGCGGCCGAAGCGGAATATGTGAAACATGAGAACACGACGTAATTTATATTAAGGGTTATGAGATATGGACGGACACGATTTAACTAAAGATGAAAAGTGAACGGTTGTGATGTAACCGCGTGGAAGATTACGTGCCTTTTGGGTGTTAAATAAGGCGGTTGTTGGAAAAAGCCAATGGACGGCTCAGATGAGCTGTTGATGATAAAAAAAGAAAAACATGTTGCGTTGTATCTACGCGCCTCGGAATATTCGTCATGGTTTTGTCACGACTTATTTTTCGTCTTTATTTATCAAAACACGCCTCGTGTATTTGAAAAAACGAAAAAAAAAAACTATTTAACAATTTTCAACGTTATCATTTAAATGAAAATTATGAAGATCAAGTATTCATTTATCCTGAAAGAGAAAGGTTTCAGGCTTAAAATTTGAAGGGTATGTCTAGATGCACCAGGTGTAAACTTTTTACGATCATTTTGGATCATGTGAGCATTAGTTTGCAAATTCTAAAAATTACAAAATTGAGGCTTCAATCGTTTAAGGGGTAGCTTAATCTACACAAGCTCATGTTTTCATCACAAATTCAACTTAGAACTTTAATTGGCATCTTTAGTTACTCAGACAATGAGGATCCTGAAATGGAAGGGATCCTGAAATGGAGTCATGGATTATGTAAAAGATAAATCCGAAAAAAAATCTGCTGTAGAAGGTCGATAAAAGGCAAAACTTACCAAGAAGTGTCAACGTACGCCAGGGAATGACATTCCCAATGATGAAGAAAAGTGAAATCCCACAACTTTGCATCCACTACACTGAAAAAAAGGAAAAGACATTCTAAATAATTGGTAAGATATCTCTGAATAAATTAGCCCGTATTTGTCTTTTGTACCTCTGATTGGCAAAAAACAAATGCTCATCGGACATGTTTTGGTGTTATTTCTGCGATGTAGACATGTATCTGCTTGTACAATAACCTCTTAGTAACGGGTAAAGATATACATATAAAAGCAGAGAAACCCAAAGATGACTAACCACATAGCTAAAATATACCAACTCCAAATCCTAATGACAATCTTCCAACATCGAGCCTCAGTGAATCCTAAACGCAAAAAGTTTTTCAAGTGTTACAATCTTGGAGTTATATTAAAAGGATAGTTTCCAGAGGACACAAAATGGTTGAAGCCAAAAAAGTAAATGCAAACCTTCGCAAATGCTATTGAAAGCCAACCAGAAAGGCAGAAAATTTGAGCCATTTTGTGTCGCTCCGGAAACTATCCCATGGCTAATGCTGGGATACTGTCCATTGTTCGTTGCATCCTCCTTGGATCTCTGAGGCAATTACAGTTAGCAAGAGTTATGATCAAACCATAATGAGATTAACATAGAAAGGCAATTACAATTAGCAAGAGTTATGATCAAACCATAATGAGAATAGGGTTAAAAGATGATCGATCACCTGGAACCCAAGACGTTGAGCTCATACGAAATATGCGCTACGGGATAGTTGCCAGTTGGGATTCTAGGGATCACTTGTTTAGAATTGAAAAACCGGGTGGAATGGTTTCTGGTAAATCGAGCTACGTGGTTAGTTGATTGAGTGTCGTAGACAGTAAACTTGGTACCCAGAAAGTTAGATCTATAAGAACGTAAGAGGAGGCGTTACGGTTCATCATACATACAAGAATATACATATTATGTTCCATGGAACATAACCTTATCTTAGCTCAGCTTTACTATATAAGTACTGCTTCCCTTTGATACATCGTCACAATTTAATGAGAAGACATAATCTGTACAAGTTGGCATTGGAAATCTTTTCGCAGCAAGAAGGAAATTTCCATCATCATTCGAAGCTGTCGAAATCAAAACAAAACCAAAACTCTTCGCAAAAAAAACACATAAAATACAAGTGTTTTTTTACCTTGATTTAATCCGAGGTATAGATAGTAAGTTTGGTTGCAACGGTTGCTCTTTATATAGCATTGTAGAAGCAATCCCCTTGGACTAGGCTGCACAAATTATGAACAAAGGAAGAATTCATCACCATTATTAGCCAAATTCAGATGCTTTAGGATAATTACTTATTTACTAACTAATCAAAAACAGATTACAGAAGTCTCAACCTGCTTCAAGGAGATTGGGAATGTCAATTTGCCCGAAACTTCAGAAACTTTTACAATCTCCTTCACGATTTCTCGCCAATTTATACAAACACCAGAGCAAGCAACGACATTCTTTCTAGAAGGCCAACTTTTTCCAGATTCTTCAATTCTCATCAAGACATCCCTCAGAAGTTCTGGTGGCATATTAGCCAAACCCGCTTCATGGACGTCGTAGTCGTCACTCCGGCAGAAGGTCCAACCCATCGCTTGACGCGCCAACTTCCGACGGCCTCATCTAGGGTTCCACTGTTCTCGTAGAGCCGCTTTTCACTCGCGTAACACGACGCAGACACAACCCTTCGCCGCTCGGATTCATCGCGGCATGAATTCTAATCGAATCAGACGAATTCAAGTCGAAGAACCCCTCGATGTCTTGCAACAATACGGCGTAAGGTCTCCCCGACAAAACCTCCGGCGGCACATAATACGGCGTGCCCACATAAATCTCCGGCGGCACATTTCTCATAAGGGTTGTAATGAAAATTCCGTATGAAGTTGTGACATTTTTTAAAAAAATGAGTTGAAGCGGCGGACAGATGAGGAAAAGGGAAGCGACTGGACAGAAATCGTGAGAGAGAGAAAAGTTTTGTTTTAATTCACCTTGATAAAGATTTAAATGTTGAGTTGCTTACGTGGAGGGTTGAGGTGCAAGAAGTGGTGAAGAGCCAGCAAAAACTTGCCTTTTTAATATATAAATTTAGAAATATTTATAATATATACACACATTTATCAGTCTCTCAGCGAAATAGCCCAACAAGGGCCCTTAAGTCCGTTACGTTGGGCTGGCTTTTTAACCTCGTCGCTCATCGTGTTCAACTCATCATCTTTCCTATTTCTAAATACTATCGTATTTCATCATTTTCTCTATATTTGTTTTAGATATTTTTCTAAAACGAAAATATTTTTTTATCTAAAACGAAATATGTTCTTCTAATATTTACATTATTAAAATTTATTAATATTGAAATTTCAATTATCTACTATTTTTTGGATTATATAGTATTATTTGTGCAAAACAAAGTTGAATATCCACCCCTTTAATTTGTATACTTAAAAAAATATCTACCTCAGTTTTTGGAAATTAAAAAAAGTTGATTCGACCACTCCAAATATATCAGAGGATATTGAGGATATATGTATATATATATGTTAATTTATTTATTAATATGCGTGATCAAAACCATATATACGTTTGGACATATATACAAAGAGTGATTATATAGTTTCTCTTCACTTAGGTGTTTGGTTGTGTGATCTTCTTCTCCACTTCCGCCTCTTCTTTAGCCCTCGTCCCCTTCTCAGAACCTTCACATCAAATATATATACATATCATATGAATAATTCGAGTTTTAATTAAATAATCCATTATAATTAATAAAAAATGTGAAATATAATAATAATGATTCACCAGAAATGTGTTGAACGACTATCTTAGGTTGCTTAAGAAGAGACGACTGGTTCTGTTCATAAATGCCTCCATAGCCTTCGTATTCACATCTCGACGCATACGTCTCTCCAAACCATGCCCTAATCGTATCCCTTCCATCTCAATATATAACACATCAATATATATATATATCAAAGAATAAACAATATTATATAACACACATGCATATATATATATGTATATGTATGTGTGTGAATACATGTTGTGGTCGATGGGTCTGTCGGCTTCGTCCATGACTCGGGCAGAGTTAGTATATCAAAGAATAAACAATATTATATAACACACATGCATATATATATATGCATATGTATATCTATATGTATATGTATGTGTAAGTGTGTGAATACCTAATCATATCCCTTCCATCTCGATATATAACACATCAATATATATATATATATCAAAGAATAACAATATTATATAACACATACATATATATGTGTATGTGTATGTGTAAGTGTAAGTGTAAGTGTGTGAATACATGTTGTGGTCGATGGGTCTGTCGGCTTCGTTCATGACTCGGGCAGAGTTAGATTGGCTTGTGTATCCGAACCTAGCTCCGAACCTAACAAGAAGAGATCCGAACCGAAGGATAAGGGAGGAGGATGATGATGACGGTGTAATGATCAAGACATAAAACATCATCCGAAGGCTCTCCGGCTTTTCAGAATATTGTGTGTTTATTATATATGTTGAAGTAATAATAAGTGTAAATTTACATGCTTATCTATTTGACCCTACGTGGCGTTTGTACAAAGCGTTATACATTTTCACTTTTTTTTTCTTGTCTAAATGTATTTTTTAAAAATACGTAATCTATAAAATAAATGAAAACAATATTTTATATTTTCATTAGATTAATTCATCTTAAATAAAATTTAAATATTCAAATAGAATATACTTCATTTTATTTGTTTTTAAATGAATGAATATAGATGTATTATTTATATAGATAATAAAAGATGAATTAAAACACAGCATAGTTATTTTAAGAAGAAAAAAATTTATAATTCGATCTTGGAAAATTAATAATCTTTAAAATATTTATATATTTTAAAGATTCAACAAATTTATTTTGTAGTTTTTATCTTAAAAATTTCAAGAGGATAATGAATGATTTTGTCATATATCTAATCATCATTATTATATATTGTTTTGAGTGTAAATGTACAAATATCATCTTTTTCAGATGTATATCTGTAAAGAAAAACGCAATACTCTAATGATCAAATACTCTTAATGATCAAATAGAAAATGATAAAAAAAATCAAATCTCAACCATCTCAACTAAAATTCTAAAAAATTTAATGTATATATTTTCTATTATTTAAATATATTGCAAACTCATTCAAATATTTTATTTATTATTAGAAATATTATCGTACGATGCGCGTGTTTAAGATATATTTTATTATAGATTAAAATATTTAATTTTAAATTTATTTTTTGTTATATAAATGATATGATATAAACAATTTAAATAAATAGAATCATTACAAATAATTTCTAGAAATTTAATATATACACATATATAATTGTTATACAATTAAATACTTAAATTTTGAATTTTTATTTCAATATGTATCTCTATAAAAAAAGTTTATATGTATTTAACTAATACTAACGTGAAATTACGATAAATATTATTCGTCTAAACAACAAACATATATATATATATATTAAGACATGAAACTCAACATGATAATATTGAAGATATTTTTCAACTACTTTTGTTAACCCTTTATATTACTCACCAAAAGTTTTTATCTAAACATTATAAATATCGTTAAATAACTCTTTAAATGATTATTTCTCTTTGAATGATTACTTCTACGTTCTCTAACTGTTTATCTCAATCCATTTCATGACCTATTCAAACACTACAAGAAAAACAGGTTTTAGGAACCAAAAAATCAGTTCCCAATCCGTTCCTAAACCAGTTTAGAGACGGATTAGAGACGACCAGTGGTAGTATCCAATCGCGCGACTCTAATTTTTTGTGGTCTCCAATCCGTTACTAATTAGGGACGGAAATTTTAGTCCCTAATCCGTCCCTAATTAGGGACCGGAAAAGTAGTCCCCAATCGGTCCCAGGATTTGGAAACGGACAACAAACCGTCTCCAAATTTGGAAACGGCTCGGGCCGTTTCCAATGTTTTTTTTAAAATAAAATAAAAATTAAAATTTTTAAATTTAATCAATTACATTAAAAGATAAATATTAGTATTACATAAATTTAAAAGTTCGATTACATTACATTCCGATTACATATTTTTAAAAGTTCGATTACATTACATTAATCCGATTACATATATATAAACCTAAGCCGTCTGATTACTCCTCGTCGGAATCACTGTTCTGAACTGCATCCCAATCGATGTTAGGCATTTGCGCTTTCATCATGCGCAGAAGCTTATCCATACGCCTATCTGATCGTTCAGCACGCTTTTTTGATAGTTCAGCCTCCTTTAGTGCTTGTTCTACGCGCCTGTCGGATTCTTGGAACCTTTCGTCCATTTGATGTCGGAGCTCGTAATCCACTTTTTCTTTACCTTTGGATGAAGTTGAATGTTTTGAGGACATTGCTCCAAGTCCGAAAATACGACCTTTGTAGGGCGTAACTTGCTGTAAAACAAATACCGAGAATTAATAACATTTCTAAATAATGACATTAGATCATAGTAGAATGTAATTATTACCTCGAGATACAACTCGTTGTACTCTTCCTGACTAAGAGTAGTTTGTGAGCCGTCTTCTCTCGGGGGAATTTGCGATACTCGCTCCGATGCCATGTTTTGAATTTCATCGTGAATGGTTTTCGCCTTAGGATCCACCCACGAACCATCTGACTTCCTAACGTGTGTACGTTCCAACAATTCTATATACGATGGTTCGTATCCCTTCTCTTTCGCCTGAAAAAAATAAAAAAGACATAGTTTAATAAAATGTAAATTTTATATAAATGCATAAAGTTGAATAAAACTTACCAGATCTTCGTATACTTCCGCAAAAGAACGAGATCCTACCGTGTGCACGCTCATCCCGTATCCCGCTCTATCAGAACGTCGGGATTGACTTGCTCGCTCGCTCTTTGCCTTAAATTCTGGGGAATCCCAAAGTGCGCACATCTGATTCCAAACATCTTCCGACATCCATAGGAGTTTTGCGGCCATTCCTTTTTCACATCGTTTTGCGTGCAATTTCCCCACGATAGACTTGAGACGCAATGCCGCATTTTTTTCAAATTCGGACTTTACTAGTCCGGTAATGGCGGGATTCCAATAATATTTTTGCTGAAATAATAATAAGCTTAGGGACGGAAATGTCGGTTCCTAAATTCCGTCCCTAATTTCCAATTTTCTAGTAGTGGACTCGTACGACCCATGTGACTCTCGAAAATCGTTCGGAATCGCTCGAAATCCTTGATCCTTACTCCTTCCTCTCGCTCCAAATCGCCTCTCGCTAAAAAAAATTTAAAATTTTTAAATTTAATCGATTACATTAAAAGATAAATATTAGTATACATTACATTCCGATTACATATTTTTAAAAGTTCGATTACATTACATTCCGATTACATATTTTTAAAAGTTCGATTACATTACATTCCGATTACATATTTTTAAAAGTTCGATTACATTACATTCCGATTACATATTTTTAAAAGTTCGATTACATTACATTCCGATTACATATTTTTAAAAGTTCGATTACATTACATATAATACTAAACCGTCCGATTACTCCGCGTCGGAATCACTGCTCTGAATTGCATCCCAATCGATGTTAGGCATTTGCGCTTTCATCATGCGCATAAGCTTATCCATACGCCTTTTTGATCGTTCATTCTCTTTTCTTAATATTTCCGCCTCCTTTAGTGCTTGTTCAACGCGCCTGTCGGATTCTTGGAACCTTGCGTCCATTTGTTGTTGGAGCTCGTAATCCACTTTTTGTTTACCTTTGGATGAAGTTGAATGTTTTGAGGACATTGCTCCAAGTCCGAAGATACGACCTTTGTAGGGCGTAACTTGCTGTAAAACAAATACCGAGAATTAATAACATTTTTAAATAATGAAATTAGATCATAGTAGAATGTAATCATTACCTCGAGATACAACTCGTTGTACTCTTCCTGAGTAAGAGTAGTTTGTGAGCCGTCTTCTCTCGGTGGAATTTGCGATACTCGCTCCGATGCCATGTTTTGAATTTCATCGTGAATGGTTTTCGCCTTTGGATCCACCCACGAACCATCTGAGTTCCTAACGTGTGTACGTTCCAACAATTCTATATATGATGGTTCGTATCCCTTCTCTTTCGCCTGAAAAAATATAAAGACATAGTTTAATAAAATGTAAATGTTATATAAATGCATAAAGTTGAATAAAACTTACCAGATCTTCGTATACTTCCGCAAAAGAACGAGATCCTGCCGTGTGCACGCTCATCCCGTATCCCGCTCTATCAGAACGTCGGGATTTACTTGCTTTCTCGCTCTTTGCCTGAAATTCCGGGGAATCCCATAGTGCGCACATCTGATTCCAAATATCTTCCGACATCCATAGGGGTTTTGCGGCGTCTCCTTTTAGACATCGTTTTTTGTGCAATTTCCCTACGATAGACTTGAGACGCAATGCCGCATTTTTTTCAAATTCGGACTTTACTAGTCCGGTAATGGTTCCAATAATATTTTTGCTGCAATAATAATAAGCTTATTAACTTTAAATTGTAATTTAAATTACTTGATAAAATTTAAAATTGTTTAAAACTTACCACAAATGCTTTCCACCATCGTTCCTTAATTTCTGGATCGGTATGTGTCCAATTGTAACAGAACCGATCAAAATCAGCTTTTATCGTAATTGTTATTTGCCGATTAAGTTGCTTAATTCCAAACCTACAAATCATAATTACGGATAAATTAACATTTAGTTAATTATTTATAGTTGAGATTTGAAATTGAGTATACGTACCATAGTGCGCCGGATTGAGGGTCTGGGTCTATAAGCGGAAGCTTCCGCCGCTCTTCATCCATTGCTAAAATTTCTTCCACTGTTGGTTCCTCGTATATATGTGGATCGTCATGCTGTACTTGATCTGGTGGTGGTTGCATTTGCGGATAATACGGCATATATTGCCCCGATTGTGTCGATCCAGTGTTTCGGAACAAATGTGGATTCATGTAATCATCATATCCCGAATTGGAATGTCGGGAATGAGACGAAATGTTGCCACTTTCCTCGGATTGAGGGCGGTTTCTCGTTTTACCGCCTCTTCCAACGCGTCGTGACATACTGAAATGTAAAATCAAAATATTATCAACGTACATTTCTAAATTCTAACGTCTAACCGCTAACATCATTCTAACGTCTAACTGCTAACATCATTCTAACGTCTAACCGCTATATCATTTCAACGATGAATCCTAACGTCATAGAACCACTAACATAATTCTAACATCAACGTCTAACGTCTAATTTCTATAACCACATATACACATTCTAACGTCTAATTTCTATAACCACATATACACATATACACATACACATAACCACATATAACCACATATAACCACATATACACATACACACACACATACACATACACATATAACCACATATACACATAACCACATATACACATACACATACACATACATATACACATACACATAACCACATATAACCACATATACACATAACCACATATACACATACACATAACCACATATAACCACATATACACATAACCACATATACACATACACATACACATACACATACACATACACATACACATACACATACACATACACATACACATACACATACCGGCGACGAGGGGTCGGGAGGGGAAGACGGCGGCGACGAGGGGTCGGGAGGGGAAGACGGCGGTGACGAGGGGTCGGGAGCGACTTAGGAAGTTTTTTAGAGACGAACGGCAGAACGAACGGCAGAGAGAAACGAGGGCTCGAACGTGATTAAAAATTGGAAACGGGCGCCGAAATTCCGTCTCCAATTGGAAACGGATACTTATTCC